>JADDOH010023946.1:0-107692 GCA_016648135.1 Agrypnia vestita
GAAATGTTAGTATTGATTTCTTTGGGTACTCTTTTGTACTTGATGTTGCTTCTATTGTGTCGGTGGTTATATTTAATTGATTTTTGCGCGCTAATATATTATTTTTATTATTAGCATTTTATTCAACAGTAGATTTCTTAGTAAAAATAAAAATAATATATTAGCGTGCAAAAATCAATTAAATATAACCACCGACACAATAGAAGCAACATCAAGTACAAAGCGCATCACAAGGAGCCAAACAAACGCCATTAAGGCCAGCAACGGCCGGGAACACCCAATATTTAATACAAAATTCCCGAAAATCATTAAGGCCAATAATGACCACAGTACTTAGATTAGACTACTTAATTAGACTACTTGATTAGATTACTTAATTTAGACTTTGACTTACCAGACCTCACTTGGTAATAAGCTTCCGATACGAACGGACGTGTTCGCACTGCCCCTCGTGACGGAAATTTATTAACAAGCAACCTGAAGATGCCTGTTGTGATTCAGGCGAAACGTCGGTTGACGAATGGTCTTTCTGAGGACCAGATTTTGACGCGGGTTACCCCCAAAGAAATCAATACTAACATATATATATATATATAGGACATCAATTTTTTCGGTTCTCCCCGAGTACAATGATCCTGAGAAGGACTCTGTTTTAGTGATGACTTCCTCGTTTGTGTCATTTCCAACAAGTCATGTTTGGGAAAAAATATAGTCGTATTCGGTTGTATGAAGCGGGAAGGGACCGACTAAATTTGCTAAAACCAGTAGCTGAATGAGACAAGAATTAAAATAAAAAATTGCAAAATGTGTTGAGAAAATAGGCAAATAGATGGCGCAAAACAGACTTACTTTACTTACAAGACAGAGCTACTACGGGCCGCAACATCTAGATGGCAATTTTCATACAATATTTCCCTTGTTAGTAATGATAGCAATGATGCACTTTGTTTAATTTTCACTATTACAATAATAAAATCCGCAAGAAAAAAGTTATGTGGAAAAAAGAGGCCCGATAAATGTACTGGTCCCGGGGCCCGCTTTAGAAAGTGGGGGCCAAGGTGTATGTAATTATAATAAAAATTGATTACTTCTCATCACATGACTGATGTTTCAAATTAGGGTTGGCCTCCATAAAAATATATCCGGTTCCTACTAGTGATGGTTATACCATTATTTTATCTGGTTATTTTTGGTAGTTATTTGGGATTTGTATCTGATTATAACGATGATTGATAACTAAGATATAATTGTTATCTAGCACTAAAAAAAATGTCAAATTATACAGAACCTGTTGATTCGAAATTCAATGTACAAAAAAAATTGTAATGTGATTGCGAAATTTGCCAAAAACTCATGTAAAAAGCCATCTATTTTGTGAAAAATGTCCATATTTTTAAGTATTAGATTTATATATTTGTTGTTCTCAATTGCGAAAAAATCTAAATATTTTTTAAATTTTGACTTATGCAAACTAAAATGTATTCATTTATGGCGAAGGGGCAAAAATTTATTTCGAATTATGAATTACTGGGGTTTTCGAATTATCAAGCTTAATCTTTAGAACTTGTAGGTTTGAAAAATTTCGACTTATGGCGAGTTTCGAATTATTGGTGTTCTAATTAACGTGGTTTTACTGTAATACAAATCGAAACAAAGGTATTTTTTTTCTTAATTTCCATGATTATAGTTGATTTTGAAAAATTATTTATTAATTTTTCTAAAGATAGAATTCCTTCATACCAAATTATTTAAGTCGTACGCCTTCTCAGAACTGGGTAAACTGGTATTCATTACGCTACTCTTTTCTTTACAGGCTAAACAAATAAAAATTCAACGGAAAAACATAAGAGGGACTGAGAATATTTGAACTTAGTGGACTATATTGAAAAATGTAAAATTTTTAAAGTTTTATTAACAACAAATTACACCAAGTGACTAATTTGTCTTTAAATAATAATAACATGTTTATATCAAATAATGCTCTACATCACAAAAATTAGTGATACTTTGAAGCAAATTACTATTACGATACGGGATTACATTTCATACACATTCTTTAATGCTAACTCAGGTTGATCATATCCGAGCTCTTCAGGAGTGCTGATTCCGAGTTCATTCAAAGTTGGGCGAATTTCTTGTAAAATATAGGGGTAGATTTCATTCACTTTGCCGCCACATTTATCTTTAACTGCCTCGAGGAACCTCACTGACAGGGCAAAGTCATTCAATCTTCTACAGGCCTTTAAAGCAGCAATTACAATTTTGGGTTCTGGAACTACATCCATTCCACAAATGTCGTTCATTCCTTTGCGGATTTCCCACGCATCTATGTCTGGTCGGTTAAAATAGGCTTCAAACCTTGAAATATAAATATATACATTAAAATTTAATCAAAATTTTCCAATTATGCTATAATACTACACTTATTTTTCTTTTGTTAACCATGCATAACATTATTTATTTATATTTATTTTTTCTTTGATTATATATTTAGCCAGTAATTTTAAAAATATCTTAAAATATGATAAAATGTTATTTTTCTATTAGGCATGCTTAGATTGCAATCATAAATATTTAAATATTTTCTTCTGTGGTGGGAATGTTGACAGGGACAAGGGCAAATGCAACTAGTGAATAAGTAAGAAATTTGGAACCATGTAATGCATAATTCAAGAAAGAAAGCATCAAGGAATAAAAAATGTTTTTGAAAATGGAAAAAAACTTGACATTATTGAATTGTTCTTAAGTGATTACTTGTAGTCAGGATTTTTAAAAAATCGAATGTTTTTTTGTATTTTCTTAAAGCAAAATGTTTCAAAAATATTGTGTGAAAATATCAAATTGATCCGGTTATTAGTTTTAAAGATATCCAACGATAACTGTAGGGCCCTCTGCTGCCGCCCGTACTGACACGCGGACGGTACTAGAGCCGGCTGGGCTGACAAATGGGACGACTGCTATGGAACGCGGTTTTTACCTGATTAATTCTAAGAATAATGTACGAAATTTCTTTTATACTTCTACTTTTAGACATAAGACCCATTAGGCTAACTGAGATTTCATTTAGTGTTAGTATTTCAGTGGCAGTGAAACCTAGCAGTCAATAGGTAGTTGTGCGTGTATTATAATCATTTTCAAAAATTTATAACGAGAGGTCATGAAGATATGCAAGGAATATTAATGATTGCCAACGCACAGGATTAAATTATGGACCTAATGCTGAAAAACTCGATATAGAGCGCATAAAGATTGCTGACCAACGTGCAAATCAGGTCACTCGAGAAGGCAAAATGAGACGTAGACAAAAAAAAATTGACTCTTGGAAGCTTACACATCGGCAGAAAATGTATATGTACCAGAAATAGACGACTCTACGTAAGTAACTTTTTAAATTGTATTTGTATTAATTATTTATGCATAAAACTTTAAACGCGTTTTTCTCAAAATAACGTTTTCAAAAACGGTGTCCACGATATTTTAAAAACTACTTGACAGATTTAAATGAAATTTAAACATCATATTTTAGGCATTAAAAACTTGTGATAATCGAAGGATTTTTTTTTTTTGACTTCGTTTTTTAATATATAATTAATGAGTGATTTTTTCCCTCAAAATTCATAATTAAGCTTACAAAGACCGCCATTTTGCTAAATTTGAAAAAAAATAAAAAAGCTTCGATTAAGCACAAGATAAACTATTGAACTACTAATTTCTTTTTGTTTCATTAAATTTAGATACACCACTAAGAAGCACTGATGGACACCGCGAGGCACTATTTGCAAAACAAGGGTCAAGAATCGAGATTCTATCGTGGTCCAGTATTAATAATTTTATTTGAAAATTTCGGTATAGTTACTTAAAATATAGTGTAAAACGTTGGTATTATGTATTGAATCAAAACATTAAACTGTTAAAAAAAAATTTTTGAACATGTCTATTTTTTTCCCCCTCTGACTACACGTAACCCCTTAATGGAAAAAAATACATATAGTGTACATTTCTTGACACTCTTGTTCAAAATGTCTTGTTTATGAACATTATCAAATATTAGTACACATATTTATTTAATGTATGTACACAGTGGAGTTGTGTAATCACCCCTGGTTAAGTTTTTATTATCATTACGCCACGGTTAAAATTAATAAATAAAGAGCTTTACAACTGGTTATTGCTAACAATCAATAAAGTGTACCACAGTCAATAAATTCATTCTAATTAGTTGTGTAGTTAGTTAAAAGTTTATTCAGGTGTAAGATGATGTAGATTTCAGCCCTACCTGATGTAGATTGACGACAGTCAATATTACAAATATTAATAATATTTGAGTCGTTGGGTATCAATACATATCCAACAAACGTTTTTTTAGATTTGAATGTCAATATATTCTCTAAGTTTATTTATACACTTATATTAATTAACTATCATTTCAAGTATCAATCTGAAGTTATTGCTTGTTAAAAATCAGCTTATTCAAATTATAAAGATGTTAAACTTTTTTCTTTGATTTGCTAAAAAAATTGTTCATGGAGTTAGGTAGATTTTTATTTTCAACTACTTTAATATTGAATATACAACATTGAAAATACAAATATTATAAGCAGACAAATTAAGTGCTACAGGTGTAAAACTAATAAACCAACATTTGACCATATTGAAAGTTTTAATCTAATATAAAATGAATGAGTGGGTAAGGCAATTTGTGAATTTCTTTACAAAGAGGTGGATGAAATAATCGCAGGCTGAGATTCATTTGGAACATTGCAGGTGAGAGAACGATGCAATAAAGAATGTTAGATCAAAAATTTTAATGTTCGACGATATTATAAAATTGAGCGATCGCAACCTGATATATGCCTTATGACCACGAATATGGTTGTCAAAATACAATAATTAGGTTAGGGGAAAATTTTTACTGGAAATAAATTTACTAAATGTGCTCAGAGACTCGGAGACTACATACAAATTTTACAGAGATACGATAGAGACAACGGCGATAAGGCAGGACATTTAAAAATGCCCTAAATTATACAGTTTTCGAAAAATATTAATTTTTAAGATTACATAATTTTAGTGATTGACACTTGAATCATAGGTACCTGGCATCAAAGTCTTCATCGCTTTCCGTCGAATGTTTGGACATCAGCCGTGTCGAGACAGCGATATTCATTTTGCATGGCGTTAAAATGTGATTTTTCACACCTCCACCCAATTTTCCTGCGACACTTCGTAACATTTTTAAAAATTCAAGTTAGCGAAAACCGCACAACCAACCAACGAGCGCAAAAATGGCTGAAGTCAGAGACAATTTATTTTTATTAGGGATGGGCGTTGAATGGACGGACTAGTTGAAATCAACCGTTGACGTTGCATCGACGCGTCGACCGTTTACGTTTATCGCATGGACTAGTTGAATTCGTAGACGGTGGACAGCGGACGCCGTGGTCGGTGGACGATTCGAGATTAACGCAATGCAAAGCAACGAGCGAGAGCAAGACAAAACGTCTCCGTTTATTTCTCTCTCATCTCTCGCTGTCGACTTGTAGATGCCATAGACGTCATAGACGGCTCGACGGGTAATTTCATTTCAACTCTAAAGTACACTACCATAGAGTGCAGATCTGTGTACACGAACTATGACTAGAGATTTGAAATTTGAATACATGCGTAGGGCGAGATAGGCTTAATAAGCTATTATCTATTATTTTTTTACTTGATTTTTTGTGATGTCACGTGCGACGATTCGGTGAATTCCTAATTTTACGCTGTATAAAATAAAACAATTCTGTTTAATTATTTTATTTTTTATTGAACTATTATTAATTAACAGGCCGGCTAGATATTTTTCTAAAATCAATATTTTATTCTCTCGACTTCTTATATTTACCTGAAAAGGGATTCTAAAATTTAATTATTGTGTTATTTCCTTACTTTTCAACTTTAGCATATAAATGATAAACAAACTTGTAGGGAATAAAATTTTCTATACCTAACTATGGTCCTTATTCAGGAGTCCAACATTAATATTATATATGTAATATAATCTTGAATTTAGGTATAATTAATTTTTATTAAAAATTCCCTATTTTCAACTTTATAGATAAAAAAATAAATCTATTATAATTTTGTTTACACCACTTTTTATTGGTTTTTTACATGTTTCGGGAACAATGTTCCTTTTCTCATATTGAGCATTAAACTAAAGTTGACAAATAATATAGATATATTTATTTATTAATAATGTCACCACAAAGTGAAAGCCTGACTTTGAAAGATGTATTCTTCAATAAATTTCTATATAACATCTCAAATGTAAAGTATTAAACTATGTATTTATTTATAAATTTATAGATAATAAATAAATGTAAAGTATTTTTTATCGCACCTCATGACTGGTGCCTTTATTACGCAAAATCATGGTTTCCTTCCATTTTATTTACTCACATTTTAATGCTTATACCCAATACTATGACTGCTTATATATGTAGTTTATATTTATATTTTACTGCTAACACCTGATATTGCTGTGTATACCTACTTCTTTCTTTGTTATATATAGAAAGAAGTATATAAAACAATATGTAAAAGCCTATAATGTGCGTAAACAAATAAATAATAAAATATTTCTTTTTACATATAAGCACAAGTAGCGGTTTTACTTTCCCCGAAACTATATTCCTTCGAACTTCTTTAAATTTTAAAAATTAACGTAATAAAAATAACCAACGGTTGTGCCGTCGAGCAGCGTCGCGTCAAACCGTAGACAGTTGACTATCGTCCCGATGTTTAGATAAACGTCCGCGACGTCCGCGTAACGAAGTTGACGCGTCAACTAGTTGACGAATTCAACTAGTTGATCGTCTCGTCGATGGATGGACGTGGACGGTCTCGTTTCGTCGATGGTAAATACGTCGACGACCCATCCCTAATTTTTATTCCATTTCCATGTAATCCAAAGAGATAATTATGTAGAAATCCCACAGACTAAAAGTCCAGGAATCATAGAAAAATAATGCCAATAATATCACACCCTGAAACATAAAACCGCCTCTACACTACTGATGTAGGTACCGGAATATGACGCGAACCAGGTTATTAATTTTGTCCTAGGGCAATACCGAAATCAAAGCGCCCATGTTTCGAAGATCACGCGAGGGCAGCCCCGGCATGTTCGATCTTTTGTTCGAGGACGAAATATGTGATCTATTGTTCAAAAAAATAACATTGCGACGGACGATCGCTCTTAGGATAGCCCGCCATAAAACATACGAAACAATGAATTAGAAAGTTAGGGTTGCCGAGGGCGTTGGGCATCGTCGAAGACATTAATAGTGCTCGGCCTTTTGTTAGGATGGGCAATACGTTCGCAACCTTTTGTTCTTAAGTAACATCTTGGAAGGGTAAAAACGGTAAACCTTTTCTTGCAGCGGGACGTATATCTCTAACCCCGATTAAACAATAGAAAGAACATCTTGGCCAAATGCGAACACATGGGACAACGGTTTAGAAAGCTGCGTTTGTTAGAGAAGTCGCCATTGTTTTGGGAAAGACATTTTTTTTGAAAAACAAGATAATAATTCCGAAAGTCGTCGCAGTAAACTTACTATTGTCCTCGACAGACAATAGAGATGTTTTAGAAAGCGCTGACATACCGATCCACCACATGGCGACACTATCCGCGAGATGTAGGATCGTATAAATTGTATTATTATTATAAGGGCGCGAAGATCCTGCAACGCACGACCAGGCGGTCATTATCAATAAAGATAACAGGGGTCAATCAATTAAGAAGGTAGAGGCCGAATTAGAAATTGAGGCAAAGTGGGGAATCATAATATCAATGTAATATGTACCTAATTAATGAGCAACTGATATGTTTAATTTAAGTAAGGTAATGGTAGTTTAGATAACCCAGGCCACCTCTGCAGGTGGATGTTACTCGTTTTATATGTAGTTTTCTCATTTATTCTGTATTCTATTGTTAAGTACCGAAATGAACGGGACATTGCAATTTGAAATAATAACGAGATCATCCCGAATTAATCTAACTTGGAGCAAATAATAAAAAATGTATTGATCGTGACAAAAGGAAAAAAAAATGTATTGATCGTAACAAAAGGAAAAAAAAACTTGATTGTATTATTGCCGACGATGTTTGATATTGATGTAATATATAATATATAACGTAATAGGATATTATCGCGTGAAAAAATGTAACACGGTTGAAGAGATATAAGATTCCGACTTTTTAGTCTTTTGAAATCTGTCTGCAGAATGAATTTTAGCACACGGGGTTGAAACAAAATAGTTTAATTAATTGCAAATAAGTAAATGCCGTGTTGGAATAAACATTAATATTACTTTAGATCGAGGCTTTCATGTCTTATGTTTTCATGTATTACATACACCTAGTTGAATAATGTTAATTTGTGAGTTTTAATTATTTTTAAGAATAATGTTAATTTGTCATTAGTTATTCAAGCTCCCAATATTGTGTTTTTTTTATACAAATTTGTAGGGTAGGTATATAACCTATCTGTAAACATGCAATTATTGTTTTGATTACTCGTTTAAGCAAAATGATTTGTCGGTCTGTTTTAAAATAGTTGTTTTAATCTAGTGATAATAAAGCTCAAATAATTAATTTCACTCTTTACGATACACCATTCACTTTGGTATTTGTCCGCTTTAAAAAAAAGAAAAACATAACGAAAATTATGAAGTTAGTTAATTGTAGTAGGGACTTCCGCTACTGGTAGTGTTACAAAATAATTCTTGTTTGGAAAATTTTCAATTGTCTGCCTGGTGGAATGTGGCTTATATAATTTTTTTTAGTGTTCTCTATTTTTATTCTTTTCTTATATTCTTATACCAGGGGTGGAAGAAAGCTGATTATAAGATAATAATAATGAAAGTCCTAAAAAAATGTTTTGCATTCAATCCAGCTTACATATGAAGTAAGAATTTTCATTATTTAGGTGTAAATAATGTTACATTAATCAATTTACGCCAAGTTTTCTTAATTTTTCTTCTAGTAATAAGGTTTAACATAATTTCTTGAAAAAAAAAATGTCTATCGAATTTGATTATGTTAGTATATGTAAGCATTCCTCTTGGGCAAGTGGCAAAGAAATTACAAAGATGTATACAGAACATTAACATTAGGGGACCCGCTTGAAGCATGTATCCCATGTAAATAAGTTTTTATGTTAATTGATTCACTAAGAAATGCCACGATGTCTGTATAATTTTAGCCCTTTGTTTTGTATCTCTATGTCACATATTGACAATTATGTTTGGTCCAGCTAAGAAGTACGATAGCTTGTTTTATTTAAGCTAAAATTAAAAATAAAACTAAGTATCAAGTACATGTTGTCATTGTTAAAGAAAAAAAATTAAAAAGAAAAAGAAAGGAAGAGAATATGCGGAGTGGTAAATTTTAAATACCGTCCGGTTTATCATATAAAAAAAAAAAAGAAATAATAATGATTTTGTGGAGGTATCGAAGATAATCAATGTAAATGATAAGGATTGACCTGTAATGATGTAATGTATAAATAACGTTAAATCAATGTTAATGATAAGGATTGACCTGTAATGATGTAATGTATAAATAACGTTAAATATTGGGAGGCCTACTGTAAGAATCAAACCGACGACTTAATAATAAGATTAATGTTGTAATGCATACTTAAGGAATTTTACTATGATCTAATGAAACCCTACGTTCAATCCCATGTAATTAGTCAATAATGGTAGAAATAACTGGTCGATAAAAATATGTCTATCTGGCGTGTCGATTTAATTAAGTATGTATATGTAAGCAGTTTTGTTTTTGGGTAATAAGTAATGATGCGAATTTGTGTTTTCAATTTTCCGCCTTTGCCAATTTGTACTGTAATATTTTCCTTAAGTTTAATTCACTTTGCAATTTTTTTTGGTGACGGGATAGGGATATGAACAGTGAACAAAGCGTTCGTGAAATAACAAAGTGTTTATGCCTACATACCAGAAAAGCATCGAGATTAGCCGCAAACTGGGAGAACAATAGGGGGCGGAACGGAGGCAACATTGGGTTCAGTAACCAATAGCGTCAATCGGGACCTGGAGAGACGAATGGACGACGAGGGCGGACATCAAAGGAGCCAATCGGCGAAGGACCAACTGGAGGCTTCCCCTCGACTCCCCGCGACCACACCCTGGGTCGCCGGAGAGAGAATATAAGGCGAAACCAGCCGCCAAGAAGGCAGTCGAGTCGAGCCGAGTTGAGGGAGTTGAATTGAGTTAGGAGTTGAAGTTAGAAGCTGAAGGTGGAGAGACCAGGAACTCTAGCCTGACCCGTAAAATCGGTCCGGCCGAATACCCTGGTAACTCTCGAAGAAAGTAAGTCCGAACGGTAGCGACCACCGAATCGGCATCACGACGCCAGAAACGACGTATCAGAAACCGCGACGCACTGTGTACCGCCGCGACGCCCAGTGACAAAAGAAGCGACGCCCCTCTGCCGACGACCGCCACGACGCCGACGTCAGAAGCCGCCGACGTAGCCTGCACAGTCAGAGGACGACGCCGACGCCAGAAGCCGCCGACGTAGCCTGCACAGTCAGAGGACGACGCCGACGCCAGAAGCCGCCGCCCACCACGAAGCAGCACGAAGAAGACACCTGCCGAACTCTCCGAAACAGGTTACCCCGATCTAAAGACTTTTTCTCCGCCCACCTGGTTCTACCGAAGTGTTAATTTAATCTCGTCACCATCCATTTTAGCAGTAAGATCAGGTTTTTTATGTGTTTTGTCGTTTTTCTTTCTTTGTTTATAATTTTGTCCTCTCCCTCTAAATTAGGGTTCATGTAATTTTTAAATTAGTACCACTTTGCTGCGTCGTATGTAAGTTAAGATTAATGTTTCATGTAAATTAATTTGCTACAGTGCCCCAATATAGAAACTTGTAAAATTGTTTCGATCTTATTATTTTTATATCCCTTCACCCGCCTCGAGATATCAGTGTTCTAGTCAGTCACCTGACGTTTTGATTGTACCTAGGGGAGGGCGTATCCGCCGGCATACGTAGATCTGAGATCTCCCGGCCGGTTTACCACACAATGATTTAATATCACCCTCTGCCCCACCCCCCCCTTCTCCGGTATATCACTACTAGGAAGTCGGCCGGAGTCCAAAGTAACCCGACGTAGGTGTCTACCACAAAATAAAGAAGATAAAGAACGCGCACTCATGAATTCTATGATTTTAACAGTCGCCACCTAGCGATCGTCACATACATTAAGCTTGATTTATTCATTTGTTTAAATTAATATTTATTTCTGAAAATATAAAGCAGGTTTTAAAAAAAATACGATAAATTTGAATTAAATATTTATTTATATCAAATCCGCCAATTCCATAATAAGAGTCAGAAAAACAATTGGCAAAGAAAACTGACAATTACATAATGAATATGATAAATTTCACAATAAAAAACATTTAGTTTGTTACAATACAAAAAGATAAAGAATTTACAAAACACATTCAAAATAAAGGAAAACAATGACGTATTATTTAGTGATTATACAAAATATAGTAGTGAATTGAATTTATCGTCGCTGTATATATAATAAATCCTATGTGACGTTTAGTGCATTTTGATAAGCGAATAAAAACTGTTTTAAAAAATAATTGCACAGACTAGATTTATAAAAAATATTTTAAATAATTACTAGGCAGACCTTCCAGATGAACGGCACTGTTTTTTTTTGTATATGTCCATTATTTATCTGGATTCGAAATTTGGCGGATCCACTAATTTAAAGTATATTTATCTATCACATCTGGGAAATCTGTGGACTATTTCATTTGTTCTCCAAGTGGAAACATAACACCAGCATCGTCACGACATGATAAATCTGAAAATATATAAAATATACGTATAAACATTCAAAAGTCAAATAGTAAAAAACCAGTATGTCCGCATGTGAAACTTGGAACATTATAAACAATTTTTAAGTAAATGGAAAGCTGGATTTAGATGAATAAGATTAAATCATTTATTTGCCGAATTTAGAGCATTTACCTGCACTTCCTCAGCCATAGCAACCTCCATCATGCTTCGTTTTCTGTTTTAAAATTTCAATTTTGTCAACCACCTGTCAAAGCAAACCAGACGCGCAGACCATTTGGAAGACTCAAAGGGTGTCATGGCGATTGACAAGGAACCGGATATTATCCAACATGGCGTTACAGCTATTCTGTGGTTCGTGCCTTCTCTATTCTGTGGTTCGTGCACAAGATATAAGATGGCTGACGATAAATCAATGCGTATGACGTCACGGCTAATCTGTGGCGCCATCTTATAGTTGTCACTCGGTACTACGAGTGCCCACCCCCTTGTGTCTACACTGCGGGAACTCGGTTTCCCATGGAATAGTACTCCGCACCCACTTCGGGTCACTTCGGATTCGGAAGTCGCCCGAGGCGAGCCGCAGTACGCAGTAGCACGAAGTACCCCTCTACACTATCGTATTCGCTTCACTTCGGCCGATTTTCCTAGTAGTGTAGAGGCGGCTTAAACTTTTACTAGTACCATAGCCACCTTTATTCTCTATAGATAGCCATGAAGCAGAATTTCGTCAACGTCGCATGGTAGGCTTATTGGCGGCATTGGTGCTGTCTAGGGATGGGTAAATGAAAAAAAAAAACGATATTTTTAAAAAGTATCGAAAATAATCGATATACATTGCGGAAAATATATCGATATTATTTTTTCAAAAATGTAAGGGGAATAAGCTTTTGGCGACCAAAAAAAAAAGGTCACCGGAAAAAATATCGCTGACCAAAAAAAGGTCGCCAGAAAAAAAGTGAAAAAGATACCCAAAAAAAGGTCACAAAAAATATCGATATATCGAAAAAAATATATCGATATATGGAGAAAAAATATATCGATATATCGAAAAAATATATCGATTTACCGGGAAAAATATATCGATATATCGGGAAAAAACTATCGATATGACCAAAAAAAAGGTCGCCAAGAAAAAAGTGTAAAAGATACCCAATAAAAGGTCACCAGAAAAAATGTGAAAAAGTATCAGTTATCCCAGAAAAAAATATCGATATTCGATATATCGCGAAAAAATGTATCGACGATAAATATCGATATTTTTTACCCATCCCTAGTGCTGTCACTTGCCGTTTATTTTGTTTGTCTCGCGTCGTGTCGTGCAATTTTTACGGTAAATAACTGATGAAAACAGTAATTATTATAAAAGTAGTTTCACAATTTTTGGCTTAGAATCGGTAATAGTCCATGCTGAAATAAACTTTTTACAAAATACTTCAATTTCTTCTTGTCTACGGCTTTGTATAACATCAACCAAAGGTGAGTACATCTAAGTTTATTTCTGACTTCTTTATTTTTTAAATCTATTCTTTGTCTTTGTTCCATTACATAATATCGAAGACATTTGTGTTTCTCAAAGTTCAAAGATTCTTGTTTTACCTACTTTTATATCTGTATGTCTGGCAAACCTAAATTTGAAAACATAACCTATAAATTAATCCCGTAATTTTATTGATTGTTTCAGATGCCTAGGAAATGTTGTGTGCCAGCTTGTAAATCTAATTATGCCAGTTTTATAAATATTGAAGGAGCAAAAAGTACGTTTTCATTTCCCGAAGATGTAAAACTTTATGAAACATGGTTGCGTGCAATTCCTCGTAAAGACTGGGAACCAACAAAGCACTCAGTCGTATGCAGTGCTAGTGAAATTGAAACTGAGGAAATTGTTAGTGATGGACAAGAATTGAAAATTCAATTGAGATACCCAAGGTTGATTGAGGGAGCGGTACCACACATTTTCAAAAAACTCCCTTGTTAAATGTCGACAAAACCTTCTCTTCCAAGAACCGACCCTGGAAAAAGAAGAACAGCGGCTGAATAGTATCATGAGAAAAAAGTGTCCAAATTTCTAGAAAGTGATAACATTCAAACATTCAATAACTTTGTTGAAAACTTCCCCGACAAGATGTTAATAAAAAATGATCATACAAAGTAAAATCTTGCAATAAGTTATACTTTCTATATATTAAACATTGATATTGATAGTGCTGATTGTGATAGTGATGTGAAAGTAGTGAACAGTATCTCCGTCGATGAAGATCTTTCTGTTCAGGTTTACGTGGATGGAAATTTATTACGACATGAGGATTTAAGCTGGATTTTATCAGGTGATCTTAAATTAAAAAGGATTGAATTAAAATAGACTGCAGTAATTATTTAGAGACATGTGATGTTGATGTTTCTGCCCAAATGTATGTCCGCGGTTACGTCTCACAGTTTACAAAATCGTTTTTCCTGCCAAGATTGCAGAAATGTTTACATTGATGACAGTAAAGAAATAAATATGATGATTATCTCAAGTTGCTGCAACGAGGAGGCTTACGTATTCCAACAGACAAAATTATGTTTATATATTTTCACATGTATGCAATTTTTGAATACATTATTAACGATATAGATTAGACATATCATTTCTGAAAATTGTTCAACATAAGGGTCTGCTCCATGACTTAACTTTGTATAGTTTACAATCTGATGAATTATAAACGACGTAAACTGGACGCCTTGGTTTAGTTTGATAACTTAATAAGATAATTTTACTATGCTTACAATTTGATACATAAAGATTTATTTTCTATTCCTTTTATCTCTTATTTAATTCAAAACATAAATTAGTATGTATACGGTTATTCGTTATATTTTTAAAATAAATATTTTATTTTTCTGTTACTTTAACCAATTTTAAAATTAAGTACACGATTGATATATATTTTTTTCACAATCTTATCTTTTCCCACTTATATTCATAATTTGATAGATGTATTGTTTTTTTTTTTATTTCTTATTTTATATTTTGTATCTTTTCTATGTATATCCCCGATAACAAGCAACAATAATAATAGAGAGGAGATCCAGAAGCGCATAGTGAGCGCAAATCGCTGTTTTTTCCGCCTACAAAAGCAGATAAAATCCAGACTGCTGTCCATAAACACCAAGATATTAGTGTACAAAATGCTTATTATCAGGCCAGTGCTCACGTACGCAGCTGAGACGTGGGTACTAACTAAGAGGAATGAGCGAGCACTGGACGTTTTTGAAAGGAAAATTTTGAGGCGTATTTTCGGACCGGTTCTAGAAAATGGACTTTGACGCAGACGTTACAACAATGAGCTCTATACTCTATTTAAGGAGCCAAACGTCACAAAATTTATAAAACTGGGAAGATTTCGGTGGCTGGGTCATGTGGAGAGAATGTCCGAGCATCAAGCACCACAGTCCCTGCTGAACTTAAGGCCAATAGGGCGAATAAGCTTAGGAAGGCCAAAATTAAGATGGAGTGACAACGTCCTCAAAGATATCTCTGCCTTAGAGCTTCGAAACTAGAGAGAGCTGGCACTAGACCGAAATGAGTGGAGGAAAATTATTGAGGAGGCCAAGACCCACCAAGGGTTGTAGTGCCAAGAATGATGATGATGATGATATTTACTATAAGTTTGTTATAATTATGAAGTTTCGTTAAATATATTTTGTAAAATACTCATATGAAGCCTGTAATAAACTTTAGCTTTTAATGTTTCCTAACCTATATCTTTTTAAAATAAAATCTGCTTTTCTTTAAGTTCTTTGTAAGTATGAAGTTTTGCGAAATATATTTTATAAGATGCCCAAATGAAGCCTTTAATAAACTCTAGCTTTTAATGTTTCCTAACCTATATATTTTTAAATAAAATCTCTTATACTATATTAAAAATGTGTTTTTTTTATCCTTTGGTAAACCTTCATGCATCATATTAAAGTAATTAGAAACAATTTAATTGAAGTATTTACATGCATTATCAGTTTACGGGTTCGCCCCATAAATCGGCCGGCCTACCAAAGAATGGATTATCGGCCTACCAGTGATAGTAAAATGCGACGTTGCCACGTTCACTTCATGGCTCGTTAGAGCGATAAAGGCGGCTATGCTAGTACGTCTATGCTTTTACCATAACCACAAAAAAAGAATGTATGATTACAGCCCAGCGTTTTCTAAAAGGTGTTCCGCGGACTTTTTGAAAATAAAATCTGATACTTTGTATACAAAAAACAAAAATGTTCACTGTTCTCGAATATTTTATTAAGATTTCATGTTTATTCGTTAATTCAACTAGATATTTGAACAATATTTTGCTAAGCATAGTAAAAAGTTTATACAAAAATGTCAAAAGATATTAGCGAGTGTTTATTTTATCTACCTTTACATACCTAGGCATTTTAAGCACAGTAGCCTGATTTTGCTTTTCCTTTAAACTATTCTGGGAACTGAGGAAAAATGTTGTATTTATTATGAAAAATGTGTGAAAAAAATATGAAGAAAAAAAATTATTACGAAAAACTGAGGAAAAATGTTGTATTTATTATGAAAAATATTAAATTATTTTTGTTTGATGAGTAGTTTTAATGTTTTTTTAATAATTTTTCATTGTCTTTTAGTTACTCATTGTTGCTTCGTCAATAAAAAGTATTGTGGTATCGAATATTGTTCATTAGTAATTTTGGTAGTGAATTATATGAAACTGAAACGGGACCATAACATTTTGGCGAGAATTGCTAAAAAATGTAAAATTCTAGTTCCATTAGCAGAGGTAAACTCAAATGACTCATTAATAATGTCACTGACACTTAAAATTAATATTACAAAATAAAATGACATAAAAATAATATCCTTTAAAAACAAGGTTTACTCACGTGGAAATAGAACATAATATAAAAAAATAATATACAGTTCACACAAAGACCTTTCAAACCAAAATCTCAAATCGCCAAAATCATATATGTGCATACTACGTTTACTTTCGAGAGTCCGAGGTGTTGTGAAAATTTGGTGCCTTTCCTAACCTCACAACCTTTCTTTCAAAGTAGATTTATTAAAAAAATCATAATCCCTTGTAAAATGTTTAATGCGAACATCATCATATTTTTGGGATTTTATTATATAAATTATATCTGCTGGGCCATCTCATCATTAACGATTTTGTTTTATTAACCCCAAAATTTAATTATTCTTCATTCAAACAATTAATTTTATCTAATCCCATAAATAAAACTGTGTTATCTTGACAATGGTACTATTTAAGTAATTTCAAAACAATATTAAAATAACTATCAAATTCAATGTTAATTAAAAATACATTTAAATATTCCTACTGCCAAATAATAAAAAGCTCTTATTTATACATATATAATCGGCCGTATTCTGAACTAAGCAGATTTCCAATATTGCTGTATTTGTCACCGATAATGTATCACCGACCTTGTATTATAAAAGTATTATCTTTAGACACAATTTAAAAGTACAAGTAAATTTTTTTTTGTTTATATATTTTTTATGTCCAAACATACCATTTCCCTTTTTTCTTAATTTTCAATATTGCTTTATTTATCACTGATAATGTATCACCGACCTTGTATTATAAAAGTATTATCTTTTGAGACAATTTTAAAGTACAACTATTTTTTTTTAAATATATTTTTTATGTCCAAACATGCCATTTCCCTTTTTTTTAATGTTTAATTTATATTTGCTGATCATTGATTAACTTTGAAAATATTTGCCTCTACAATACTTGCATGTATATTTAACATTCAGAAATTAAAGAAATATTAGTTAATTAAACAGATACGCAATGCCAAATCTTGAACAGGCATCTTAAGTTAACATCATCACAAGTTTAAGTAACTCTGCGAGCCACACAATGGACTTTGCTCAAAGTGCCCTTGTAAGACATAATGAGAAATTCAGACACTCACAATAGGACCAAAACAGAAGACGCAGTCCAACAAATAACAAAACTAAAATGGCAATGGGCTGTTTGGGACTCAGTGGGGCACCCAAGTGATGGAACGATAACCGTTAGAGTAAAATATTGCTAGAGTGAAGTCAAGTATATACTCATAGGGCCCTCAGCTCGTTACAAATCTTTCTCAGGTCAGAGACACGAAGGACATAAGAAAAATTACACCAGGCGGATGCAAGGGGGTACATCATTCATGCAAAATATACTTAGGGGCGGTTGTTCGATCAGTGTTAACAATGTTAGCTAAACAAAAAGCATAGATTTTTACATTTTCCACTAATTAAACAACCATTTTCAAAAAAATCTAAGCTTTTTGCTTAACCATTACCATTACCACTAATCAAACAACCGGCTCTTAAAACTTGTCCTTTATTTTTATAACTGAAATAGCCTATCCTGGAACATCTTGTCCTACATGCTTTACTTACTTCACCACAACCATGGATAGAACCACCTTTCGATATTCCTAATAAATATGCAAACAAAAAACATTCATTGTTTTGTAATATGAAATACGAATTCATCCACAGGTTTATAAAATTTTGTTGTATTGGAAATATGCATGTACATATTTAAAACTTTTAAGTAGAAACATAAGCTTTTTATACTTTTTTGGTTGTCTCGTCTTAGTCCTGTTCTTGGGTGATAGTTTTGCATACTGTTGAAGTTTCAGAAATGTTAAGAAAAACTATGATAAGATTGACTTGTCGATTTTTCTAACTGTGCAATTTCAATGCACAGATTATGAAACTTTACCTAAAGCATATTATCCTATATTAGTTTAAAGTTATCACTAAATATTAAACATCATGTTATACATATACATAAAATACTTTATTGAAAGTTTGGTGTACAAAAATTTATTAGAGTAATACTTATTTGCTCATATGTAATAGCTGTACTCAAGTCTATCAGTTCCCTATTAAAATCTAAAATCAGACATTAATGCCATGACAAGGCATGCGTTTAAAGGCAGTACATTAAGCCATTTTCTTCCTTCGTTTTTTTTTATGAGCGGTAATGCTCTCTTGACCGCTGTCATCTTCACTCGAGCTTTTAGAGGAACTCTCGCTGTCACTGCTACTAGAAGAACTGCTATTACTTGAACTATCTGAAGCAACTCCAGTTCCTTCATTAATGTCTATATTAGCAGCTAGTAAAGATAGTTCACTTTCCTTGGTCTCAAGAACTTTGAACCATTTTCTTGACAATTTTGGTCGACCACGAACAGTTTTGTGCCACACTACTGGAAAGTTTGTTCGACTGCAAAAGTTTTGAGTGACAGCAACTGTATCATCCAAGTTCAGAACGACGTGCCACCAGCCTCCTGGTACAAATACTGTTTCACCAGGTTTTTGGTGAATTTCCACCTAAAAAGTTAAACATAGCGACGGAATCATTAACCGTATCTGTCCAATAATGATCATTTTTTTAAAATTATATATAGTTTAATATAGAATAATACTGGTATTAGTGATAGTATTTTGACTGGTGACACACTAACCATCATTTGAGATTTGTGTCTAATTGCGTAGATGTTTGGCAATTGATTTTTTGCAATTCGACAGGCAACCAACGGTAATAGATAACAATTATATCTTAACTATCAATCATCGATACAATCAGATACAAATCCCAAATAATTGTACCGAAAATAACCCGTTAAAATAACATTTTAACCATCACTAATCGGTATATATGTAAATGTTACATAAGTAATGAACTTTATATCATATGAGATGTATGTTTAAATCCTGCAACGTTTAAGCTTTTTAGCATTTCATTTTTGCTGTAAATGCAAATGAAAAACTGCCAGACATGATGCCTACTATATACAACATTAAAAAAATGTAATCTGATTTCTAATAGGTGCTCATATGTTATTTTAAGTACAGTCAAACTCGATTATAAGGAGCTCGTCTATAAGGAGATCTCGGCTATAATGAGCAAAACTGTGAATTCATTTTGATTTGGGCATATTTCCATACAATCGTTCTCGGTTATAAGGAGCATGATTCCCGGATATACGGGGCAAATTTTAAAAACTCTGCATACATATTTGCTTGGGTTACGGAAAAAAAAACAAATATGCACTCAAAACAATAAACTTGTTCACTTTGCTTTTAAAGCGGCTCGCACTTAATTAGGGTTCATTTTATGATGTACACAAACTTGTGTGTCCGAATATACCACGTATGCAGGCATACAATAGTTCGTCAGCATTTCTTATCAAAGGAATGCCAACTAACTGAAGGTCGAGAATATTGGTAATATAACTCCGATTATCGGGGGTTTCCAAAATGTTTCAAGTCACAGTTTATTTTATGCAGTTTACTGTATTAGCATTTAAAAGTCTAATCAGTTAAACTCGAATTGTTCTATCGGAAACATGTCCTCTAAAAAACTAAAGTATCTCTCGGTTCGCGAAAAATTCGAAATTCTGAAGTTTATAAAGTTTTCACTATCGTCTTCTACAGTTTCATCGCTCTGGAAAAATAAGGATGTTTATTTGGCTGCTCTTGAAAATAACTTAACATAATCAAAAAAATTTAGAAAGCGCGAACTTACTGACATTGACGAAGCGTTGTTAAAATGGTTCTGTACCCAAAGATCTGCTAGATTTTCCATTGATGGACTATAGTTTGTGGACTATAGGACCATAGATGGAATATAGTTAAGGCGCAAGTGGAAAAATTTGCAATACAATTTGGAAGAGATGACTTTAAATGTAGCAATGGATGGCTGGATCGTTTTAAAAATCGCCATAATATTGTTTATGCAAAAGTTAATGTAGAAGCAGCATCTACCGATTCTGTAATGGCAAGTGAGTGGATTGAAAACGTTTGGTCAGAACTGAGGCAGAGTTTAAATGACGAAGACATCTATAACGCTGACGAGACAGGACTCTTTTATAATATGACACCTGACACCATATTTAAATTTAAAAGTGAAAAGTGCATTGGTGGAAAAAAATCAGTTTATGTCATCTCTGTCTACCCCACCTAATGGCATTAAATGAAGATATGCTATACAAGTATATTAAATCTTAGATATTCCATCATAGTCCAATTATATAGTATTCAGATTATTAGTTTAAAAAACTATGCACGAAATTAACCTATCCCGGATATAAGGAGCATATTTAGTCAGCCCTGTCGCGCTCCTTATAACCGAGTTCGACTGTATAATATTGCTATGGTTGTTTATCTTTCATGTAAAATAATGTAAAATTTTAAATTATTTTTGTTTGACGAGTAGTTTTAATGACTAACTAACTAACTAACTTACCATCACGCCGTTTCCCCGTGGGGGTAGGCAGAGAGGATAGAGCGCCATACTCTTCTGTCCTGACATACAACTTTCGCTTCGTCTACATTCATACATCTTCGCATGCAAGCTCGACGGTTGTTCAGGTTTCTAACAGAACCATCTTCCAGTATCTGGTTAATCTGGTCATGCCACGTCTTCCGTGGTCGCCCTCTCTTTCTGGCGCCGTCAACACTTGCAACATATATCTTTCTTACCATTCTTTCCTCATTCATTCGCTCAACATGCCCAAACCACCTGAGCGACCCTATTTTTATTCTATGTATTATGCTACGATCAGCTTTACATTCATTCCTAATATCTTCATTCTTTACTCTATCATACACAGATTTACCACACATACGCCTAAGGGACCTCATCTCCACTGCATTCAATCTACTTTCATTCCTCTTCTGCCAGCTCCAGGCTTCACTTCCATACATTAGTGTCGGTACCAGAACTCCATTATGTACCGCTAGTTTTGCCTCGGTAGACATATTTCTAATAGAAATTATTGCATTCAAAGCACCGTTCACCCTATTCCCGGCAGTCACTCTCCTCTCTATATCTTTCTCAACATTCCCTTTTCTATCGAACATACTTCCCAGGTACACAAACTCATCTACTTGTTCCAAACATTCATTGCCTACTAGTATTTCACACGCTGTCCTACTTTCCTCTTTCTCGAATACCATTACTTTTGACTTCTTTACATTCATAATAAGATCACTTTCCTTGCATACATCATACATCCTGCTAACTAGACTTTGTAGGTCTTGTTCGCTATTTGCCATTAATACTGCATCATCCGCATACAGTAAACAGCATACAATCAAATCACTCATTTTCGCTCCTATATTCATACATTCCAGTTCTTTCACACAATTATCCATATACAAGTTGAACAGCCATGGAGACATTACACAACCCTGTTTGACACCTTTTGTTATATCAAACCATGGTGTGAATGATCCATTGATTCTCACACAAGCAGTACTCCCCTCGTAAAGGGATGCAACTGCGTGTATAAGTTTACTGTTCACCTTGTAATCAGAGAGTACCTTCCATAACCTTCCTCTTATAACTGTATCATAAGCCTTTTGCAGATCTACAAATGCAAAAAAAAGTTTTTGGTTTTTCGCTAAAAACTTTTCCGTCAACACTCGTAGAGAGAATATCTGATCCATGCATCCTCTTCCACCCACAAAAGCCCCTTGCATGTCCCATACCTTTTCTTTCGTCATCGACCTTACTCTTTCTATCAAAATTCTTCCATAAAGTTTGCCAACCGAGCTTAAAAGGCTGATTGCCCTGTAGTTCCCGCATTCCATTCTCGACCCTTTACCTTTGTAGAGAGGCATGATAACTGCTCTCCTCTAATCCAAAAGGGTATGGCTCTCCTTCAAACATTTGTTAAATAGAGTATGAAGCCATGAAACACTAATGGGCCACCAGCCTTGATATATTCGGCAGCAACATTATCATACCCCACAGCCTTACCATTCTTCATATGCTATTTTGCACACTTTATTTCTTCCATACTTATTTCGCTGACTTCATTTTCGTCATTCATACTTCTCTCCGTTAGTATATCGACGGATTCTTCTATTACAGCCTCCTCGCTCTCATACGTTTCCTGGAAATAATTTATCCATCTATCTTTTATTCCATTTTCATCCATTAACATTTCTCCATTCGCTGACTTAATAGCTTTCCGTCCCACATCGAGATTTTTTCACCTCCTTCCAGAAAAATTTGATGTTTTCCCCAAAATTCTTTGACATTTTCAATCCTTCCTCTCTTTTCAGCCGTTCTTTCCTTTCTTTCACACCTGCTTTCACTCTTTTCTTACACGCATTGTATACATCTTTTGCCCCCGCGTATTCATCTCCACTCACTGTCAGAAGATGGAGCCACGCTTTTCTTTTTTCTTTCACTAATTTCTTTATGTCATCATCCCACCATGCATCCCCTTTCTTCCTTCCTTGCTTAGCTGTTCCACAGATTTCCTTCGCTGACTCGCAAAGGGTATTTTTTAAGTGATCCCATGCATCATCTATCCTAAGATCACTCACCCTCCTTACACTCAGCCTTTCAACAATTTTTCTTTCGAACTTCTCCCTTAAATCGTCCTTTTGTAGATTCTCTATTTTGATTCTAGTCGGAGCCGGTACAGTTCATTTCCTGGACCGCCAGCCTTGAAACAAGTTAATTCTTGAGACTACAAGAAAATGGTCAGTTTCCATCTCGGCACCCCGAAATACCCGAGTATTAACCGTAGCGGCCCTTGGTCTAGAATCAACCACAACAAAATCAATAATCGATCTTTTATTCCCTCTCTCCCATGTGTATTGATGGATTCTTTTGTGATCAAAAAAGGTATTTGAAACAAAAAGATTCCATTCCAAGCATACCTCAAGCAAACTTTTACCATTCTCATTAATCCTCTTGTCACCATACACACCAAGGGTAGTCTCGAAGCCATCTCTTCGTATTCCCACCCAGCCATTCAGATCACCTGCGAAGATAATTCTTTCATTGCTTCGTTTCACGTTTATTACATCCCTAACATTCGTTTTAATGTTTAGTTTTAATGTTTTTTAATAATTTTACGTTGTCTTTTTACATATCACACAAATTACTCTTAGTTGCTTCATCAATAAAAAGTATTGTAGTATCGAATATTGTTCATTAGTAATTTTGGTAGTGAATTATATGAAACTAAAACGGGACCATAACATTTTGGCGAGAATTGCTAAAAAACGTAAAATTCTAGTTCCATTAGCAGAGGTAAACTCAAATGACTCATTAATAATGTCACTAATACTTAAAATTAATATTACAAATTAAGAATGTAATCTGATTTCTAATAGGTGCTCATATGTTATTTTAAGAATAATATTGCTATGGTTTCAACTCAATTTTCCAACATGCATACATTTTAACTTCACAAACTACTGCCCTGTTATGAGTTAGTATCGCGATGGTCATTGTTTTTATCAGTGACTTTTCATCATGTTCTATAATTTATCTTTCTTTGTGACATGACAATATTACAATTTATATTTTTAGTAATTTTTAACATCATACATCAGCAATATTACTTTAATTAGTTCCATGCCCAAGTCGTGCATTCAGGACGCGCTTCATCACGCATACGTATGCACAACGGTGCTCTGGAATAGGTTAATACATAAACCAAAAAATAAAAACTTCTTCAAAATACCACAGGCCTTGAAACTGTAGATATTTTCAATATAAAAAAGTGGTGAATACTAATTTTTTTTTTTAATTATACAAAAAATAAAAGTAAATTACATTACTACTTACAGGTTTATATTCACTAGGCCATGAATCAAGTTTAGTTTTTGGGTATATTAGACTAAACCAAGTAATGGCTTCATCACGCTGTTTGCCACCCATTGTTCCAGCGACTTTAATTAATTCTCGAGGAGTGTTGGTAGGAAAAAGACACCATCGCTTATGACCAAAAACTAAAGAGTTCCAAGCGCTTGTTCCCAGAGGATCAATATGAATTCCAGTACCGGATCTCTGAGGTCCCATTACGAACCAACGATATGGAGGGCGGCGTTCTTCACCACAATATTTAAATAAATCATCCCGAAAGTACAATGGTATATCGTAATCAGCTAACAGTTTCTTTCTTCTAGGGTGCTCTCCAAAGCTACTGTCAAAAATATAAAGTGGACTGTCATCAGTTGTACTTTTCATGTACTCAACATAATACTTCATTTTCATCTTAACACTATAACCTTCATTATCTTCCCCACATTTAAATTTTTGGTTTCTATATTTCTTAGCGAGTCTTTCAAGAGTCCACTTGTGATTTGCCTTCCATTCTTTTTGAATACCTGAGATTACGACGGGTTTGTATATTTTTTCATATTTAGTAATAAACTCTTGGGGTGTTACTTCGTCAACATGAATACGTTCAACATTATCAGTAAAATCTTGAAACTGTTCAAACTTATTGACATAACCTAGAATTGACCAAGATGCCTTGTCGTGTAACTCTGAAATAAAGAGAAATAAATAACATTTGAAATGGCTTAATTAAATTTATCATAACTCTTGCCACTTCGAAACTGTTTGGCTAAAGGTAGCACAAAACAGTGAAAATATCATTTGCAACTTAATCAAAATCAGGTCTAAGAATGCCCATGAAAATATAAAATTATCCAATCTTTTTGACAAGTTTATATGTACATTTGACATGAAAATATTGAAAAAATATATTAATTAGCATTACGCTTTTTTCATAAATTTTTTATGAAAAGCTTTAAAGTTTCATAAATTTGTGGCCAATTTAAAAATTTCATTCTACTGTAAATACTGCAATGGTACGATTTTCCCAATAACATAAAAAAAAATTATAATTCAGTGGTAATAAAAAACTGCTGCCACTACAAACAAATTCCGTATATTCAAGGTGCAAATACTCTAATCTTTTTCAGAATGACTATTATTACTTTTTTTAAATATATAGATAC
Organism: Agrypnia vestita; assembly: GCA_016648135.1. Classification (NCBI taxonomy): domain Eukaryota; kingdom Metazoa; phylum Arthropoda; class Insecta; order Trichoptera; family Phryganeidae; genus Agrypnia; species Agrypnia vestita. The sequence goes on from JADDOH010023946.1 coordinate 25,704, forward strand.
GTTCACGGAACACCTGTCACATCAATATTCTTAACAATATGACTAACTTGCTGGTCTCCCGGAACGAGGCTCGAACCCCTGACCACGGAAGACAATTCAAGTGTCTTAACCACTAGACTAGTGATGGTAAAACTGTTATTTTAACTGGTTATTTTCAGTATTGTTGTTTGGGATTTGTTTCCGATTGTACCGATGATTGCTACTAAGATATAACTGCTGTCTAGTGCCAATGGTTGCCTGTTAAATTGCTAAAAATTAGTTGCCAATCATTGACGCAATCAGATACAAATCTCAATTAACCCTTTTGACACTTTTGTGTCCCCAGTTAATTAAAATACCATCACTACACTAAACCAACAAGCACAAGAGTGATACAGCATTTAATGTAAAAAAACGTTTCAAAATATCTCCAATCAATTTACAGATTACGAAAAATATATATATATTGTTGAATAAGACAGCAGTTAAAAATGCCCATCAACAAGAGGTCTAAGTCCGAGTATTTGCATAAATAAAAGTTTTGACAGCTATCCTTCATACTTCCAAAGAGCTTGTTATTCTACTTTCTTCCTAATATGAAAATCTGGAGATGTGTATGCATAACGATCTACTTTAACACTAAACAAATACTGAGACAAAATTGTACATTGATTGTTACACGTTGAGTGGACATTATTTAAAAAATACAAGAAAAATTATTATAAAAAGCGTGCAATTAACACCACATTATTTGGTGAAGGATTACAATTATAACACAGTACATAAAATTAATTAAACAAGAAATTAACAAAACACAAGTCAAGAAAATGGGCAAGGTCCTCGCCGGACGAAGCAGACAACGGAGCAAAACTTAATATTTACCTGGTCTCGCCTTGCGTTTTACATCTTTGATTCGTTTTCTTGCTTTGTGGCTTAACTTTTTTTCGTTTTGCATGGTATTTTAGGAAAAAAAAAACACTAAAACTTTAATAACCAGAACTCACAACGGCAAACGCCACAGGTTGACAGCAATCCACCGACATTCACCATAGAAAAGAGAATATAAATATTCACTACAAATTGCCAGAGATCACCACCATCGATGTGACGGATTGTCTTTGGGTGACAATTTTTTTTCCTCGAATGCGTTCAGCACAGAATAAAGAGATAGCGTTCAGTAAGCAAGCGGTGTTGGTTCAGAGAGAGCAAGTCATTTTAGAGTTCAGACTGGTTCAGACCGTCGAAAGCGATCTAATTTTTGCCCCATCCAACCTAAAACGGTAGGTACAGTTGCCGACAAATTTTTTGGCGTAGTGGGGGAATGCGCAGAAGACAAAATTTGGGGCTCGTTGATGGTACATGCGCAAACTTCCCCCCACTACGCCGTAAAGATGTTTGCCGGCTACTGTAGGTTAGATCGTGACAGATGTTATCAAATGCTAACCACGTGCGTTTCAGATGCCCTTTCCAAATTTAAGGATATTATAAGAAAACAATGAAAATATTATTTTCAACAATTAGATTGAATTGAAATATAAGTTTTCCATAGTAGTATATTCTATAATATTTTAATAAAACCTAATTTCTATTTTAAAAATATATTGCCTTTGTAAAATTAAATTTGTACTGATCTTGATACAGCAAATAATCTGAAACTGAAATATCCACCACCTTTCAATCTTTAACAATGCTCGGATGAAGCAATGAATATACGAACCAACACATGATATAATTTTTGTGATGTTTAGAGAACATTCACATGCTAAAACACTTACAAATGTATGGTCTTCTTTGTTGTCTCAGTAGGTCTATTTCAAGTTCTAAGACGAAAGTACAAATATTAAAGTTTATGTATACGTACAAGCATATAAAAGATAATGTTTTAAAACTTTTTTTATTTTTACACTCGTATTCGTCGATGACGAATATTGAAGTCTGAATAGAATGATAAAACAAATAAATTATAATCTCGGAAGTTTAAAAAACCCACAAGATAATGTAAAAAGATGCGCTATGTGGAATAAACGAAATGTGAATAAGAAAAGAATTTTATCCTTTTGGAGTACACAAATGTGCATCACTGCTCCCGTGTTAAAACGACGTAATGATATGTATTCCATCGATTATAGCTGAAGAATACCAAAAAGTTTCAAAAAATGTATTCTGTGGTGTCTTAGCAATTTCTTTTATAAATGTTTTATCTAATATGTATCCGTTTATTACGAATGGACCTTTCCTACCACTAATCAATCAATATATATATATGTATAGTTTTTAGATTGGAAAAGTTTTCAATTTTCCGTATTGGAACTTCCTCTCTCGGGATATGCAGGATAATTTCATTAGCGATATATTGCAAAATTATATTTATTCTGGATATATTTCCTTACACATTTATATACCTACGTAGTCATAGATATACGTTTAGTTAGCCTTGGCGATTTGATTGTGAAGTCGCCTTAATTGAATAAATTGAATATTCAATCTATTGCTAAAGTAAACAAATAATAAATTAATATTAAACAATATTTTGGTATTATTAATTAAATAAAATATTTTTCTACGATCGACGCTATTTCTTCTGGTTTTACGAAAAACATTATAATAAAAAAACATTATTTAATTCAAAAGACAGTGAAAATATAAAAAAAATACGTACTCTGCGACATGCACATAAGTTTTATTATTATAAAAGATAATAATACATTGTGAAAATATTTTTTATTCAATTTACGAGGTTGTTGTTTATGAAGAAGTTTCATTTTGACTTCAGCAGTAAATAAATTTTAAAACGCTGTTCCAGCCTGAAGTCGGATGCTAATGGCACAGTTCAACTGTCAGTTTGCGTATTGAAAATTTTGTACGGCAGTTTTGGCCGGTTACTAATAAAACATTTTGTAAATACATGAAATCGCGAAATATCTCGTTACTAACCAATGTTTGAATGTCTGAAGTGGTTTATCAACTGAAAAGTGCTTTAATTTGTGACCGAAATGGACGGGATGATTAATCTTATAGAGTCTGGCACAAATGTTAACATCAGACGCACAGATGGTGAGTGCGAGAGCATTTGATTTAACTATAAGCGTAACAAAGTTTAATGTGGGATGTTAATGAAAAACTTATACCTATACTGGTTATTCGAAAATTAATTAAATGATTGAGGTATTCTAGGAAAATGAAGGTTTATATTGTATAATGAATTTGTAAATTCATTCGAATTACCGTTTCGAAATCGAAAATTTCCTTATAATCCACATAAAATACACAGCGACTATATATATTAATAAAAATTGTATATAAATTCTTCCAAACATCCATCGTTTTTCTTAAAATCAGCCTGACTTCTAATATTTGTCATGGGCAAATTTTTCTAATCAAACTTTTGCTTGTTTGTGCTTTTCTATGATAAATAATTTTGCAATAAAATTCTAATAATTAGGTGTATTTCATAAATCATTTGGTTTGTTCTAAATATTTTGAAAACTTGTCTTTCAAATTTTAATATATTGAGTTTAGCAAATTATACTTCCATTTTATATATTGACCAAATACCAGAATACTGTCCATGGGGAGTCTCATTTTACATCCTCATCTTTTTATTTTTTTAACCCACTTTATTAAAATAATTTTTGGGTAACAATAACCTTTTCCTTTTTAAGACAAATTTTTAACCGTGCAATTGCCGTGACTACTTTGTTATTTTACTGACTATAATTATTTCTTTATTCAACTTGACATATTTATAAATACACTCCATTGGAAATAGCTCAAACTGTTATATATATGTAACTGGGTAGGTAGATGTGTTTACATAATACCTATATTTTGTTTACACATTAAGTAAATTATCAATTTTCTCAGTGTCCTTTTTCCCTGTACAATTTCAAAATATAAGGAATGTACATACACTATAATTAAATTGCCACAATAGTGATATAAAATATTTTTTTATGTTATAGTACTTTATTATTAACACATCGGCATAACTACTAAGAATTGTATGATACCTGCCTCCTAATTGTAAATGATATTACCTGTAGTATTGTATTTCTCTATTGATTTTTCTTTAATAATTATTGACATTCTTGTATTATTAATTTTCATTACCTCTGTGACATTTTACATGCCTGGTGTGTTTTTAAATGATCTGCATGTTGTAATAATACATATAAAGATTGCTTAACTCGGGAGCCAAGAAAAAATGTGGTCAAATCTAATGTGTTAATGTCAAATAAATAAATAAACAAATAAAATGTAAATTTTGTGTAAAAAATTAAAAGACAATTAAATATTAAATAATCAATTTTTGGAATAATATATCTGCTACAAACAAAATTAATGTTTCTTTGAACTTTCTGAAACAAGAAACATTCAAACATATGATTAGCAAAGGACAACAATTTTAAAAATGATAAAGTGTGATACGAATAATTGTTGTGAAAATGCTTTCACTGGGAAACAAATATATTAATTTTGTTTTCTGTCTGTTCCCTTAACTTCGTGTAATGTTCGAATTTCATTCGAATTCGCAGTTAAAAAATCCAAATTAAACGGCCGGATATACAGCTTGAACCCTGGGCTAGCAAACCCAAACCGGGCGCTCTACGCATGTTGTTGCAGTCCCCTCTCCGTGGACCACCAAAAATATAGTATAAATATATACTAGGGCTTAGCAAAGGCGCAAACCAATGTACCGTCATTTTTGACAGGTTATAGCTAGTAAAGTGCATTACTGGAAAGCGAGAATGATAGGTACTAGGCAGTACAATCTTCTACTACCTGTGAGACTGACGCATTACAGGCTTTCAAAGAACATTATTCACAATACATATTAAACGTGCTGAGTGATTTTGATCCCATTATATCTTGTCCTTTTTACACATTTTTACCTTTAAGCTACACATTATCTTTATATCATGCATTAAAATATATAAGGCTAGTGTAGATGGAATAAAGAGGTACCTAGTTAATCTTGCCAAAACTAAAGAACAGAGTTGATTATTCTGTATGTCTTTCTAATTGATTAATTAATTTGGTTTTATGAACAGTCTAAAGAAGAACGTATACATTCCTAAGTCATCCACTTGAAAAGTGTAAATGCTAGGAGTGTGTGTGTTTAAGAGTCATACAGACAATATTGATTGCGGTTAGTCTATTTTTTTCATTATTTTCCTAAATTTATGATGTAAAATTGTAAGCATGGACACATTTTTCTTATTTGTCAAGATTCATAATGTACCGAGTTATTAGGTGTCTGCATCAATTATATTTATTTTAAGTTATTCCTTGAAATAATTTTTTTGTGTCTAAAGATATTCCTTTAAATCTGTGTTGCTATTTATATAAACTATTTAGCCCCGTTTATATAATAGTTAGGATTGTGGTTATAGTTTCTCTTCTGTCTCTCTTCTAGAGATATGTTCTTTATAAATTGAAAGCTTTTTAAGCTTTGCACATGAATGTGCAAAGGCTGTTAATATTATTCAAACTATTAAAAAATATTTTAAAAATCAGAATTTGAAAAAATCAATGTCATTATTGAATTCGTAACACTTTATTTGACAGTATTTGTATTTATCTTATTCTCTCAATATTGAATATAGGTACGTATCATTAGAAACATGAATAAATTGAGTTCTACAATGTGTGCTCACTTGCGGGTGTAACTTACTAACGGAGGATTAATTATCAATCTCCAAATTATTTAAAATGCTGCAGTTTTAAATTAACACGCCGATTTATCGGAAAACTAATGTACGGGTGCGTTACAGTAATGTTCCTTATTACTAGTGCAAATGTATTTTCACGCACTGGGTGAGTCATCAAGTGAAACCTATGTTCATTGAGAATTATTATATTCAAGAACACATTCTTATTGCGAAGTTGCAATTTTTCAGAACAAAGTTATGTGAAATTTAAAACCAAATTAATTAATCAATTAGAAAGACAGAGATCCGTGGTTCGAATCCCGGTAGCAGACAAATGTTTTTCGTGGGTTTCATTTTTCTGCATGTCTTTCTAATTGATTAATTAATTTGGTGAGAATTATTATAATTATAAGAAATATTCGTGCTAAAATTGTTTAATAATTTAATTTAATTGTTTAAAAATTGTTAAATACAGTTTATTTAAATAATTGAAAAACATGTAAAATGAAATGTTAAGTTTTGTAAGGTTTTTCTATAAGAATTCGATTTATTTAGTTTGTAACACGAGAAGTTAGTTACTTAATCGAATGATATTTTTGAAAATTTATTTTAAAAAAGTATTCGGGAAACTCTTATTGCAATGCGTCATAATACCGTTAACCAAGAATTCGAATATAGACTTGAAATTATATTATCTGTACTGTTTATGTTTTTTCGTAGATTGTCTTTTAATGCAATGTACGAGCATAAATAAAAATTCATATTCGCGGAACAGTTTTGGCGCGTCAATTCGGCTCACGCGATGAAAATGAAGGCCGAATTGCAAAACGACGACCGAACCTTTCGCTATGGAGATCGTCGATACGTTCGTTATTCATCGAGGGCTGCCCTGCCGGCGCGGTGGTGCGCGGCGTTGCAGTCGTGTGGCTGCGTGAGTCGGCCGTGTGTGGCTGCGCTGGTCGCGTGGGAGGGCCGAGGTACTGCTCCGTATAAGGCCCTCTCAGAGAGGACCCGGCAAGGCCACAGGGGAGCGTTCCGCGCAGTCTGACGCTTCCTACCGCACTCTCGGCCCGAATTCATATTTCCAACGGCGCGGTACACGCGGCTGCGGAGATTCACGGTTGTTCTCTTCAGTCAAAGTGGGTGTCTTATTGTTTAGTCTCGCTTGGACCGCCGGGAGATTATTGTCAAGGTTCATAAACGAGCACCCGAGTCGCTCAGTTGTCTAGTCACGCGCTCTAAACATCTCAAAGTCTTATGCCGGCTGTACACACTCGCTGAGGCATCCCGAGACAGGCCGAGAACGAGTGTGTAAATGGTGCCGTCGTCTTATCTCACTCGTACTCGCCTCGCTACCCCTCGGCCGCGGGTCGCCGGCTGTAGGCTCCCTGAGACAGTCCGAGAACGAGTACGTACATGCTGTCTCATCTCATCTCGCCTCGCCCGTGCTTGCCTCGCCTCGCCGTTTCTCGTCTCGTGTCGGTATTTTCGCCCGAGCCAGTGGGCCTCGCTTGGTCTCTCAACTCTCGAGCTAGAGCGAGAACCGCGCATGTACACACTCACTCCTTTAGTTACCCGCCAGCTGTGTTTGAGTGAGGTTGTTTTAAAAATATTAGATACGAAGCCTTATAACTAACCATCATGCCATTTCCCCGCAGAGGTAGGCAGAGGATAGAACACCATATTCTTCTATCTTGGCACACCACTTTTGCTTCGGCTACATTCATGCAAGCTCTACGGTCGTTGAGAGTTTTAACGGGGCCATCCTCCGATACATGCACGAGTAGTATCTGATCATGCCAGGTCTTTCGCGGACGCCCTCTATTCCTCCCCATGTATTTTCTTAACTATCCTTTCCTCGCTCATACATTCTACGTGATCAAACCATCTCAGCACTCCTTTTATTATTCTGTCCACCATTATCCACGTCCAGCATTACATTCCGTACATGATATTCCATACAGGTTTCGCTTCCGTTTAGTGATGTATACTTTCGCGAATACGAATACCAAACCTTCTACTATTATTTTTTTGCTAAGAGATTTAATAATTAAAATTTACCACCGGCAAATTTTTGTTCAAAAAGCACAAAATTTGTGACTTCTCAGGCGTTAGGCGATTTCTTTTATCCGTTTGTACATTCCCAGCGATCGAAAATAATTTTTCTAAGGCGACAGTAGACGGCTTTTATGAAAAATACTTCTGGGTCAGTTTTTTCAGCTTAGGGAAATATATTATTATTATTATTATTGATAATGGGCAGGCAGCTTAAGCTGATAGGCCCATATCACTGTCTCTCATTTGAATATCCAGCCTATTCTTAAATCACAAATACTTCATGCCAGAAAAGCAATGGACCAGAAGAAGGTGAGCTAGTGGGTTGCTTTAGATATTTTAGAGCGAGTCCCCGAACAAAACAAAATAAACTCGTCTCAGCGGGCCGACTTTGTTTTGGGACGAGTTCACGAATGCACACAAACCGATTTCTTTATTCTTTATAACAAAAACAAAAAAATAAAGTTATATTTAAATTTAACTTACCAGATTTCTTATCGAAATGTTTCCAAGTATCACTTTTTTCACGCTTGTGAGAGCTCGTGTTGAAATTTTGTTTGAAAAAAAAAACGGTTTGAAATTATTGTATAAGAGTTAACACTTTTACACACAACGGAAATAAAATGGAACAAAAAATACGTATTACAAAACAAAAACTACATGAGATAAGCACCTAACCTTATTAATAACCCAACGAAACTAGATGAAAGAACTGTGAAACAAGTAACGATTGACAACTTGAGAACTCAACAAATCCATTTGTTCAATGTTAGGGGAATCCCTGATAATAGAGTGCGTAGATGTGTTCGGATACACTGTGAACGGCCAAACCGTTATTTGCGTAGCGTTCAGTTATAAATAGTTTATTTTTAATATTCGTGATGATATTCGGCGAATACGAATATTCGTATTCGTTGCATCATTACTTCCATACACTTACACTAGAACGCTATTATGTACCGCTAGTCTTGCTTCTTTTGAGAGGTTCTTATTGGCCATAATGGCATTCAGAGCACCATTTACTTTGCTACCCACAGTCACTCTCCTTTCGATATCGTTCTCAGCCTCCTATGCAGATCTATCTCCGAAACGTGTCTCTTAGCCAGAAACTTCATCGTCTTTGCCGTCGAACTTTTCCCGGCAAGGGCCTACTGCTAGGTTGTGACTGTGCCAGAGACTTTAGTCTGACTTTGCCTGCGCGAAATTTCGTATGTTACTAATTTCTACTGCTCATGTGCTTTCTTGTGCTGTGTGTTTTCTTGAATTTAAATAAATTGTTTGTATGTACTCATATAACTTTCTCCATTACTTCCACGCTTTTGACGCCTGCACTAATATTGAAACCATCTCCACAAAAAACTCCCGTTTCAATGTATTATTTCCACATTCACCTTTATTTAGAGCTATGTAACTGAATCTTAAATCTTTTTTATTTTTTGAACTAATTATTTTGCATTATAAATAGCTGCTGCTGTATTCGGGTGGTGCTTATCTACAATATTTTACAACGTTTATATAATATTTTAATCGTATTTATTACAAGACCTCGCTCGTTTACCAAGTTAAAATTTACCAAAAAAATTTGATCGTTTTGCCAAACCTCGCAGACCAAGCTACTCGCAATCCAAGGTTTTACTGTATGTATTTGGATGCTAGTATTTTACTTTTCTCCCAAAATCCTCTGCAAAATAATAATATAATAATGTTTATTCCGGTGTAACCAGGTTGCAAGTGCAAGACCTGGTCCGCCATATAAATTACAAGTTACATGTAGGTTGTATCGAAGCATAATGCGTAATGAAGAAAAAATGCCCCTGAATTGTAATTATTTAATTTCGAGTATAAACATGGAAAAGAGAGGGATAATCCTGGAAACTTGGAAAAGATTTTCCCGCTCGCTTCGGCTGCGGCCCTGCCGACCGACTGCGGGCCGAGGTTCCGCCCGGCGCGCGGCGGCCGTCAGAACTGCAATGAATCGGTTCGATTGTGACGCAGCGAAAACCATTCAATCATGTTTTGGTGTGTCGACGCGGACAGAGCGGTCCCAGGCGTCTTCCGGCGCCGCGCTCCTGGCTGCTAGGGATGGGCGTTGAATGGACGGACTAGTTGAAATCAACCGTTGACGTTGCATCGACGCGTCGACCGTTTACGTTTATCGCATGGACTAGTTGAATTCGTAGACGGTGGACAGCGGACGCCGTGGTCGGTGGACGATTCGAGATTAACGCAATGCAAAGCAACGAACGAGAGCAAGACAAAACGTCTCCGTTTATTTCTCTCTCATCTCTCGCTGTCGACTTGTAGATGCCACAGTACACGAACTATGACTAGAGATTTGAAATTTGAATACATGCGTAGGGCGAGATAGGCTTAATAAGCTATTATCTATTATTTTTTAATTGATTTATTTTTTGATTGATTTTTTGTGATGTCACGTGCGACGATTCGGTGAATTCTCAATTTTACGCTGTATAAAATAAAACAATTCTGTTTAATTATTTTATTTTTTATTGAACTAATATTTTACTGCTTACACCTGATATTGTTGTGTACACCTACTTCTTTCTTTATTATATATAGAATGAAGTATATAAAACAATATGTAAAAGTCTATAATGTGCGTAAACAAATAAATAATAGAATATTTATTTTTACATACAAGCACAAGTAGCGGTTTTACTTTCCCCGAAACTATATTCCTACGAACTTCTTTAAATTTTAAAAATTAACGTCATAAAAATAGCCAACGGTTAAGCCGCCGAGAAGCGTCGCGTTGAACCGTAGACAGTTGACCATCGTCCCGATGTTTAGATAGAACGTCCGCGACATCCGCGTAACGAAGTTGACGCGTCAACTAGTTGACGAATTCAACTAGTTGATCGTCTCGTCGATGGATGGACGTGGACGGTCTCGTTTCGTCGACGGTAAATACGTCGACGACCCATCCCTACTGGCTGCTTCTGCCGCTGTTTCCTTCCGCGCGGAGTCACTCTTCTATTATTAAAACCAAATGTCACCCGAGTGCGTTCATTCGTCTTGCGTGTGATCGGCGTGTCCAAGTCCTGTCGACAAGGTGTCGGCCAATGATAAATAATTATTCCTGCAGAGTAGGCGCCTAGCAATGTGATGTATAAAATGTAAACAATCAATATGTATCTTAATTATAAAACCTAAGTTGTTTGTGCAGCAAATTTTAGGTTAACGCGAATATTTTCACCTCGCAACGTAATTTCTATAATGAGATATGAAGCTTTGAAATGTCTAATTAACTGTCAAAAATAAGATAATGCGCCATTGAAATCTGGAATAAATGTTTTTTTTCTAAATAGTAGATATATTTTCACACAAGAAAATTAATTTGAATTTGTCAGGACATAATTTTGATGCACAGTTTTGTATAAATAATTGGAGCGAAAACCAATTATTTTTTAGATAGATATAATATTTTTTACATCTTTCTAATTGATTAATCTAATTTGTTTTAATTTGAGGGACGATTGAACGTCGAACGAGCAAATAAAAATTTCTACCAGCAAACAATAGTATTATAGCTTGCCTTAGACTTAAAACGACTCACGAATGGTTACAAGCAACGTTTGCACTGGACAAAAAAGGCGAATCTCTTAACCAGCTCTTCGGGTTACCTATTTTTTTCCATTCATCCGACAGCGCTTAAAATTTCAACAGGTTGCCTTAGATCACTTTCTTTCTGGTCGAGGCAAATTCGACTACAGGATTCATGATTTTAACCTATTCTCTTCCACACATTTCTGCGGAAACACCATTAAATTTAAATGCCCATTCGGACACCTAAAGTTAGAAGATAGACCTAATTTTCGGAGGAATTGATGCGACTAGCGAGCGTTAGTAGTGACATTGGTTCTAGGCTCAGAGCTGCCCCGGGCAGTTTCCTCGTTTGTCAATGAGTACTTAGGTCAGCGTAGGTGGGCAACGCTAAGGAGCCGCCGAGTCCTCAGATACGTCGCGCGGTAAGTGGTGGGTGAAGCTATCTCTCGCTCCAGACAGACTTATGTGACGTCATAATGACAATGTATAATTTAAAGGTCTGCTGGATGAATATCGAGCGTTTGTCGTAATGATTTTCATGATTTTTTATAATTTCTTTAACATTTTATATTATTTTACATTTCAAGTTATGTGTATGCATAAAATACTTTACTCTTGCATTTCTCAGCCAGATTAGATTAGATAACACGTTCGTAATCGAATAATTATATATCGTGTATAAATGTATTATGTCTCAACGCATTTTATTAGAAATTTTTGAAAAGTACCCGAATTTACACTTCACTCCGAAGTTACATCGGAGTGAAGTGTACATTTCCTTTGAAACATAAGATTTAGTTAGATTTGTTTATGAACATATATTATATATATTCTAACAATAAATATTGGAATTGAAAAACAGTATTTATATTTTTTAATAATAATTATCCACGCTAAGATAAGGTTTCAGTCTATATATTATACTTGTCCTGATGTAGGTTGGGACCAACGTAAACTAGTTGACAAGTATATATCAAGTGGTTTAAAACTAAATATTTAATTTTAAATTTAATATAATGGCAAGCCACAAAACAATTCGATATATTACATAAATAATATATTACTTAAATCTCATTGTTTGTTAAATTAGATAACACCACCAATATGATTGTAAGTGATTATCCCTCACCACACACAATAATCTTTTTGATTAGGTATAACATATAATAATAATTTGATTGTTAATATTTGCTAGTTTTCATTGTTACAGTAAAAAAAATTATGTATTATCTATTACATAAAATAAACAAATAAAAAAGTGTTTTCTTGCTTTCAAAATTTAAAAAAAAATATCCTTCAATACATATGTATATCGTTTTTCGATGTTAAAAAGTCAAGATATTTTTCTTACCGTTTAAGTTACGGTTGAAGATTATTAGAGACAAGGTGATTTATTTTCAAACAAGAAAAATAAACTTATGAAATGTCGTGCATTGAAGAACGATGTCTACTAATACATGTATTCCTTCACAAAGAATGAAAATTATTTTACGAATCGTCGCGCCCGACCTAGGACAGGTTTTACCTTGCAATTTTTGAAACACTGAAAAGATTTTGTATAATACACAGAGTGTATCAGTGTATTAGTACTAGTACCAATCGTTGCCGTGGTTAGTTGGCCATGCGGGTCAATATGCATCTGACTTGATCTTACATGACTTGCGTCACCCTAGAGATGGACTGCAAAGTTATAAAACGTTTACTCTACTCTATAAGAATTCTATTTATCAAAAATGAAATATATATTGCTGCAAATAGAGAAATAAAAATTCGACCATGAATATCTAGTCATTGGTAAATAGGCCAAGAACACAACACTGTCTGAAAATATCTAAAGTCAACACAACCGTAGCACAACTCCACTCCATATGTGGAGGAATAATATATTACAATGATCTCCCACATACAATCGTAACCGAAAACTATGCACTCTAAATAAATACAAACAAAAAATTTATGTAAGGTATCCAACAGATATTATTGTTGGATGATATTTTTACATCTAGCTCGTTACTACTACTATCATTAAATTACTTAACCGTCTTTTGTTTCTGTCACCATCTTGAGTGGTTTAATAATTTTATTATTATTACTTATTATCTGTAACCCGTCAAAAATGGCGGTACTTTTATATGCCGGTTCCTGAAGAATAAGTATTTACTTATTTATTGCCAACACACAAAATAGTAATAACGACTTTTATCAAAATATTTGAACATTTTTTTCATATTTCCCCTGCCGGCAGTTAAAGGTACTATTCTAAACCCTGGCAATTGGGTGGAACATGAAATGGTTCACGTTTGCTAAGTCCTATATGTACTCTATTCTTGACGGGTAGTGCAGGCTCGGCGATAGCAACATCGCTATCGTTGCCGCCTTCGGCTTTGCTGGCCCGGGGCTCTAGTCCCATCCCCGGCCGTTTAATTTCCTTTTTTAGCAGTGATTTTGAAATATACGACATTAAACAGTGAATTCGAAATTACGTACGTCACACGATTTTTATATAAGAATAACTAAATAATATAAAATCAAAATAAAATAAAAAAACATATATTAGTTTTTATCCTTATTTATTTAATAGCACTCGCACGTTATTAAATTTTACAAAGGCCAATAAGTTACAGGTTTTTGATCTTTTGTAAAATAATAATAATAATTGGATAACTTGTATAGCGCCGTTTTCGCGAATACTCACCTCAAGGGCGTTTTGAAAAGTTTGACATTAGGAATTATCGGGTTTTGTTCCGTCACTCCTCAATTGTAAAACGAGTTGATTATTTGTATTTTTTTCATGTATGTATCTTTACATTTGCTTTTACTCATTAAAATTTATTTTTAAGAACAATTTATGATTTTTTTTTATAATTTCTATTTTAATTTTATTTGACAACCTATTATTACCTTTAATTATTAAAAATAATCATTAAAATAGCTCAAAAGCGTGTACTCGAGCAATTTACTGGCTGCGTGGAGGGTGGGGGTTATAAAAAAAATTGGACCAACTGGGTTTATGGCGACATTCATATTGTTAATCTATAAGCTATTCTGAACTTGGATCAATTGCCAAAATGCAGTCCTCATATTATGCATACTCGAGTACTTCTGGCGCCTGGACTATACAAAAATATCGTAAAACTTCTTAAAAAACGGAGCGCTTTTGTTTTCGGAACTGTCCGCATTTTATGTTATCGTCAAGGAGATGTCATTTTATTTCAATATCTCATCTGTTGGATGCAAAAAATACAATAGATTTTGGCTATCCAGATTCCTTCACCAAACCCAAATAAGGCATGTTCCGATACTGAGTGGTAGTCGTGTACCAGGATAATTAGGAAGTACATATCATACCAACAAAATAGAAGGTCTGTTAAGAAGAGCATGCGGTTTACCTAACTTAATTATTTACTATCACGCCGTTTACACGCGGGAATAGAACAGAGGATTTTATTCATTACTTTATTATGAAAAAATACGGAAAATATACCCCTACGGTTGCATTAACTCGGTTTATCATAATTATTCGTTTAAAGCATATATTTTTACGAAAACAGTTTGATTGGTGGAAAACGCAGAAATCTACGATTACTATAAACCAAGTTTATACCGCCGTCCCTAAGTGATTAAGTTATGTGTTAATATAATTTCCACTGCTACTTTTTTCCACTTCTGCTAGTTCCAGGCTTCACTTGCATACACCAAAGTTTGGTCCCGGACTTATTTTATGCTACCAATCTTCGGTTGGTACCTCGGCAGTCTCGACATGCGATTACCTACCCAATGCTGCCTTTGCCCGTTTTTTTCTTACTTCGGATATCGCTGATCAAATGCGAAAACCATGAAAACAAATATGCTGTAAATATAATATTAGGGGGACCGGAAAGAAAACAAAATTTTTGTTAACTCGTAAAAATCATTTTTTAAAAGGAAAAATATTTCACAACTAATTTACAAAATAATTTCCATCTTTTTCTATAATCCTTTTTCATCTCTCATAGTTTTGTGACAGTTTGATGAGGATCAGACTCCACTAATGACATCATCACCGAGTCTTAAGGGTCTCCCCGTTATAGGAGCATCTCCAAGAAGGCTATCACTATTTTCAATTTTTTTTACCACCTGTGGACATTTATTCGGTTTCAAAATATTTTCGTACCAGTAATTATTTCGCCCTTTTCCTTTCACAGCCCTCACAATCCACTAGCAACAAAAAAAAAAAGTGTTTGAAAATTTTGATTTATTTCCGGTCCCCCGTGTTTTTGAATATTTATTTATCTGTAGATGTTGTTTAATCTGTATATTTATTTATTTTTATTTGTGTATGTACGAATAATTACAATCTGCAATTAATTACACGAAGAATATTATATATATATATATATATTATTTTTTATTATTTTTTATTTTTTTCTGTTATACACCATGTCCGTTTTACTAGGTAGAACGGTGTTTATCTGGTAGAACATGCCTGACTTTGTGTACATTTTTGTAGGAATAACACGCCAGAGCAATATTATGTAAATGTGTATAGTTTAATTTATAAATAAAAATAACAATTGTTTGAAGCTCATTATTTTCGTGGCTTTTTGTCATTTCGAGGTTTGAGATTATAACCGGCGCGCGGCGTTTTTGAAAATCTGTTTGGAAGCTGCAGAAGACTCGAGTGTTAATTTGAATATTATATTTTTAGCTTTGGATTCTCATTGCATGTTGGAATTGATATTTGAAACCTGCATAGTGCCGCGTTTCGGTTATTTTGAGTTTTGTCCCGCGCGGGGTGGTTAACATCGATGGACCGTGAATGTGGAGGAATCCCACCGCAACTGTTATGAGATCACCGTCAAATGCCGAGGGGTCATTATCACCCGAGGAAACCGATTTCGAGACTTATTTGGTAGTTCGGCGTGCCAAGGATACAGACGCACGCAATTATTTGTATACAAATTGCTTTCTGTCGCATTAGACTTTGTTCCGGTCGGCACGGCGCGACTCTCTCCCAAGGGTAAAGTTGCCCGTGCCTTGATACAGTGTCGCCCTTTGACAATTTTTTTAATGCCGTCCCTAGTGTTTTTTAAATTTCTCCAATAATGTTTCACTCAAAAATAATGTTTATCACACCGTTCACCACTCAAAAATGTAAATGAAAATATTGACAACTATGAATATTTGTTACTAATATAAGGCAAACTAGTGTTTTGAACATACTGTCCAATAAAATTTAAACTTTTTTTCTTCAAGTATAAAAAACGTTTTCACTCGAAAACTCGAACGAAATTAAAAAAAAGTATCTTATAAAAAATATGCTTTGTTTACCATTGGATTTAAATTTGCAAGAATAAATTCTTCAACTGCCAATCCCAATCCCCTCGCCTGAAGAAGGGGTTTAGTTCATCTGTGTACAATTTTATACTCAGTGATCATGTTTTTTTTCACAGTATTATGATCATTTAATTTTTTTCATTCGGTCCGTACGAAGTTTATACATGGCCCGAGCATATTAATTTGTCATTAGTACCTGAATAGAATAAAAAACAAAAAAAAAAGGATTTGTAACATAATTCACTACTGATATCAACGACTCGATTATTCTATAATTTATTGCTTTTCCACACTTATTATAATTTATACTTATATTTTACTTATATACTTGTTATATATATAATTAATATACTAGGTATTCGGATGATTATCGTCATCAATGTTCTTCTTCCATCACGTGCGTCGCGTGATTGTCTCATCCAGGGAGATGATACAATATATTCAATCTCGGCATCAGAACAAAACTGTCGTCGGTGAAGGAACATTTATTCGGGTAATGCGTAAATAATTTATTTTTAGTCGAAATGCCCATATGATAAAATAATCGAAGCATATCTTTTTGCTTAAAAATAACTTTAAATTCCGCCAATGGAAATTGATTATCAGTCGACCGTCTTTGTTCCTAAATAACTTTCTAAGCGGCCACTATCGCTTTGCTTTAAATTTAATTTGTGCATGATTGGTTGGAAAGTTTAAATTGATTGCAACAATTAAATAAAAACGTTTTAGTTGTGTTAGAATATTGAATTTCAGAATTCGGAGTTTACCGTGCCTCGATTTACATTCATTGTATTTAATTTAAATAACATTTTCTTTTCAATGTGTAGTTAAGTGTTAAGTTTTACTGAAAGGCCATGCAAAAAAACAATAATTATAAAACAAAATAAATGCGACTTGAAAGTTAATTTTATTATATTAAATTTATTATTATATTAAATTGATTTGATTTGACGATTTAAAAAAATATATTTTTCACGATCTATTTTGGGCTGCACAAACTAAACTTAGATCTACTACACCCTTTGGCTGATCTAAATCAAAATTTGTAGTTACTTTAGTTCCATGCACAAAACACAGGCGCCGTCTCCCATAGGCAATACACCCTTGCCCCGCGCTATAAATGCGTATTGTATATACATTACAATTTTTGCACAATTAATTTTTATGACCCTACGCAAAATATAGGCACCCTCCCTACTTCCTCTGGCTAACAAGCTCCCCCCGATGTAAATGTGTATTATATTAAACGCCATACAAATTTTGATTAGTTGCCCTCTAGGATCCTGCGAAAATATAATCACTTCACCCTTCCACTGCCTGTACCAAATATTCGGATATGTTCTCATTGGTTTGCTTTATAACAGCAATCGTGTCTTGACCCTTATAATATATAACATTGTACACTTCGCAAATTTTGACGTGATATAAAAGAATATTAATTATATTAGAACTTGGTAGACATCATTAATTTTAAAAAAAACTAACCAAGTACAACGATCAATGAATTCATAAAAGTTTGTTAGTTTTTTAAAATGAATAATTGCAATGTTTCGAATATTACGTTACTATTATATTACATCCCCCCCTCTTGTCCATATTGGCCCCGCCCCGCAAACCTACCCCTCCCCGCCACTCCACTCCCACGTAGTCATTAGTCTTAATTTAGTTAGTTTATTACCGAAGATGGTGCAGTAAGCACCGAAAACGTCTTAATTAAAACTTTTTAATTAAAGTCTTATAGTGAAGAGTAAACAATGTTGTATTTAAAAATATATATTAATAGTTATGTCTAACCACGCTTTTAAACATTATATATATGGTAGAAAGCGGTTAGTTTCACTACTAATTTCTGCATCCAAAGTATGTAAATATTGAATTAAAGCTATTATTTCCTCTGTAATGATATAAATGTTGACATTCAACATGTTTTTACATTTCTCATAGAATAAAAAAACGTCCCCTCTATTTTGTCTTAAAATATTATAACGATGTTGTTATTCTGTGAACGAGTTCTTTAAGATGAGTCATTTTAACAATATTTATTCATGATTAAATGAATCCACGATTAGCCCTAGGGCCGGATGTTTCAAGTTGGATTAAAGTAAAAGTTCATTTTAAGCATAAATTTTTATATTCTCCACCAATCAAACTATCCGTTTCCGTAAAAATGTACGCTTTAAACTAACTTTTATTTTAATCCAACTTGAAACAACCGGGCCCTGGTCGTTATTATTTAGGGCCTGCGTAAAATAACCCCGCTCCATCCTCCTCCTTATTATTTTAAATTATAACTAAATCTATGTTAAAGGGATCGAACGACTAGAATTAACTAGACTGCATGCAGAACTGAGAGCATATGGGAGAAAAGGAAGATTAGCGGTTTAAATCTCAGAACATAAAATATTATTCATGTTCTGTGGTTTAAATACAATGCACTTACCGCGTGTGCGGTGTGTACTGTCCGTCGTTATAGCAGTAGCATCACGGGTGGAAGTGTCGTGAAAACTTGTGTACATTATAATAAATTTTATATTTTCTCAACAAGATAATATAATACCTACAATAAAAATAAACTAGTAGTGTTTTATAAACTATCTATTTTTACTCCCTTTATATTAACTCGTGGCGTCTGCTCGCTGCAAAAACTTTGGATCGATTTTTGACCCTTTTCCCATGATCCAATCGAGCTGAAACTTGGCAAGTAGACTCGTGGCGACGATCAAGAAGATCTTTCAAATTTTCGTTAAATAAATTAATAATTATAATATAATTTCGGATTTTTAGAAATTTTATTGGTTTTTTCAAATTGGAATCATTAGAAAAGTTTGATTACGGCGCCCCGATAACATCAAGGAATATTTTCTAAATTTGAATTACTCCGTAGGTATGCATAATAGGTACTTCACTACGAATGTCGAAAATCTAAATTGACTGACAAATGTTTTTAGAATTTAATATTCAAAGCATGAAGAGAATTATCAAAGCTCAAAACATCTGACATTTTAGAAATATATTAAATTACTGTAAGTTTAATGTTATGTTATATGTTTTAATTCGTCTTTAATTGTTGTTATATTTTACAAAGAAAGGGAGAATAATAAAAAGTTGGTTTTTATGGGTTACTTTTTTTGTAAGTATAAAGCCATGTATTCACTAGGGGACAAATTGTCCCTCAACAGCACGCGCGGCATAGAGTCTACGTGACGTTGCAACGTCGTGCACTGTTCCGCGACCTCGCGCACAACATAGCGCGGCATTTCTACGTGCCGTGGCAACATTGCCATGCGCACGGTACCCGAGCGTACTCACTGCAACATTCCGCGGAGCGTCAGTACCACGTGGTATGTTTACAAGTGAATACGCATGCGCTGTATCTGTCAAGATGACAATGCGGGGAAACGAAATCGTTCTTGAACTCATCGAGCTGTATCGATCGAAGATCGCATAGAATGTCCGTCCTTCTTTCTCTTTGCAGTAAATAATTTCGCATTCTCCCCTTTTTTCTCCTCTTACTTTTCGATAAACTCATTAACATAAACAGATACGTGGCTATCATAATAACCTCATAGGGCGATATATTTCTGCGACGTCTGGAAAACAATAATTATTTGCAAAAAGGACCTTGTTTTTAATAATATTCAATTTACTACAGTAAAACCTCGT
This sequence comes from Agrypnia vestita, assembly GCA_016648135.1. NCBI lineage: Eukaryota > Metazoa > Arthropoda > Insecta > Trichoptera > Phryganeidae > Agrypnia > Agrypnia vestita. The sequence goes on from JADDOH010023946.1 coordinate 45,935, forward strand.
TAATTTGAAATTGCGACCCAAAAAAACATTTTGAATTGCGCTGAACCCCGTTTTCGCCAAATGAGATACCGCAGCTGTCATCGTAACCTCATGACATTTCCGCGACAAGATATGCGAGTCCCGGTGTGTACACGTCAAATGACCGCGTCATTGTCCCCGAAACATGAGCGTAGATGTTGATGCGACATGCCGAGCGGAATGTTTCGCGATTTGTCCCCTAGTGAATACATGGCTTAATACCAGGCGTGCAGCGCGTAGAAATGAAAAAGTTGGACTTTACTAAAGATTCTGGGAAACAAATATTAATTATGAAAAATACTATTTAAAATTCTAGCCGTAATCCACGGCTATGGCTAGAGTTTTTTTTAGACTGTTTCTGTATACAACTTCATATCAATGCTTCTCATCAAATTTGTTTATTGAATCCGTAAGTAAGTCTTACTGAACTGAATATTTTCCTAGTGAAGCCGTATTATATTTTCCCTATCTTTATGTCCAAAATGTGCAGTCTGTTAGTAAATTTTTCATACTATATGTGTTTCTTAGAAATATCTGATTTTTTGTGAGAACTGCGAGCACGTTACTTATAGATTCTGAAACGCCAATGTTACTAATTACATCTTTACTGACATACTAAATTAGAAATTAATAATAATAAATTAAATAATAGAAATATAATTAACATCCAGATACCACCCATAACCTCTCCACTCCTATCCATTCTAACCCCGCCCCCGACCCCCACCACCATTATACCGACCTATAAATAATGTCTCGAATTATTTTTAATTTAGTTGTAAACGTGTTGTTATTGACAATGGGAGAAATCTCGAAATATTCTAACAATTCATAAATATATAGTGGAATAAAACAGTGTTGTGTTTACCCTCATTTTTTTAAATATTAAAAATGAATTTCCACAATGTTACAAACAAAAAACTTGGAACATTTATACTAAATATTTTTTTGTATTTCAATTTGCTTCCCTGCTTATCAAATGTCAATAATTTACGATCATCTCTAGACTGCCATTGTAAAAATTGATTATTACTTTTATTTCATTAGAATTTATTAATTACAATTAATAAATTATATATGTTTGTGTTTATATGATCAGTTTATTAATTTGTAAAGAAAGTTCACTAAATGTACAAATTTTTGAATATTTTACATGCAATATGAATATGTTACGATGACATTGTCATCGGTGATATGATAAAAAAAAATTAATTGATCACCATTTTCTAGTTTGTCGAATATTAAAAAGAAACATAATTGAATTTGGTTCAATTACCGATTTAATTATGTATATATATAAATCGTCTTTGAAATATATTATCCATTTTGCCGACGTATACCTACATATATAAAAAATGTATATATTATACAGGGTGTCTCATAGCTACTAGCAAAAGCTTCGGAAGAGTCTTCGTACAATTTTGAATAGAAAATATTCTTTACACTTTGGGTGAAATCTTAACGTTTACGGAGACAAGCGACATCAAAGTTTTCATTTTTTTTCCAATATTTCTGACTCATTTTCTGTAAAGTACTCGAGTATCATTACAGTAACTTATATGGAATGTTAAAATTTATTTGTTTAAATACAAGTCAAATAAAATGATAAAAAACATTCCAATTTTTTCTTTAATTTCTGCAAGGTTTTAATAGTTTTATTTTACTTGTTTGCGTCCAAGCGAATAAATTTTTAATATTTCATATAAGTTGCTTTATTATTCCATATAAGTTGCTTTATTATTCCATATAAGTTAATTTTTAATATTCCACACGATAGTCCAACGTTTTACTGAAAATTAAACAAAAATATTGAGAAAAAAAGCAAACTTTTATGTCGCTTATCACCGTAACCGTTCGAAATTTCACCCAAAGTCTAAAGAATATTTTAGATTCAAAATTGCAGGTAGAAAATTCCCATAAGTTTTTGCTACTAGCTATGAGACACCTCTATATATAAATATGGACATATTTTTATATACAGGGTGTAACAGAGCTAATCCACAATACTTTATAGGTGGATTCCTGCCTTGATTATGAGTTGAAAATGTTAAAGCAACCATGACCTAATATATCAATAGTTAAGAAGATATGCGACATCAAAATTTTGCATTGTTTTTTCAATATTTTTGATTTATTTTTGCAAAACGTTGGACTATCATTACAATTAAAATTAAATCATTCAAGTCAAATAAAATGATAAAAACCTTCCAATTCCGATTGGATTTTTTTTTTGATTTGGCGTTAAGTGATCGTCCAGCAGAATGAGTAAATTTCACAATTTTTTCTCATATCTTCTTTTTTATATCACATTTTTGTATGGAAATACATCACTTTAAGATTTATTCATCAGGTTTACGTATGTTTTAAATTCGAATATGTTGTTAAAATTACACAAACTGAATTATATAATTAATTAATAAATAACCAGACCCACGATGTTTTAAAAATAAAGAAAATTGCTTCACTTTGTGGGCTTTTTATGACTGAATGGCCTTGTGAGATGTCTTTTTTTTTTCAATTATATTACAAAATAAACTATTATTCTAAATTTATCAAAATTATTGCAAAATCTGTCGGTTTGTTTACTTACAATTTATATTTTAAAAAAACAATACTTTTTAAAAACATTTTTTTTTTTGGGTTTTTCCAACTCTTTTTACATGGTTGACAACTTTTTGCGTCAATAGTCAAAATAATTGATATTATATTATAATTTTAAAATAAAAACAAAAAAATATTAAAATCTTCGATACTCCTGAATTTAGATATTTAATCAAGACACAACGTATTTATGACACAATACGCAGTGCCTAGATTAAATAGTTAAAATTTGAAATTTAGATTAAGTTTTTGATTTTTTTTTGTATTAAATTTAAAATAAAAATGACTATTCCTTTAATTTACTCAAGAAAAAATTATCAACTATCTAAAAACGGTTGTAAAAAAATACACAAAAAATAAAATATTAAAAATTCTGTGTTTTTTTAAAACATACGTTATAAGTAAACAAACGGATTTTGCAATAATTATAAAAAAAATAGGATAACCATTTATGAAAAAAAGACATCCCTCGAAACCATTCAGTCAAAGAAGGCCTACAAGGTGCAGCAATTTTCTTCATTTTTGAAACATCGAAGGTTTGGTAATTTATTAATCAATTATATAATTTAGTTTATGTCGTTTTAACAAAATATCCGTGTTTAAAATTTACATATGTAATCTGATGAATAAATTTTATAATAATATATTTTTATGCAAAACTGTTAAAAATGCAATATTAGAAAAGATTGTGAAATTTGCTCACTCTGCCGGACAATCGCGTTAACATTATAGAGATTATTCATGATGATCATTAAATTGGGTGAAAATCATTAACTATTTGACCTCTACGCGAGTTTAATAATATAAGATAAATAAATGATGCATATATGAATATAAAACTATTATTAATCTCACGTGGAGGTAACATAGTGAATAGTTAATGTTTTTCGCCCAATTTAACGATCATTTAGTTCTTTATTTAAGTATCAATGATTTAGCGCAGTCAGTCTGCGCAGATGCACTGGCTGCTCGTGTGGTAGACACGTGGGTAGTCCATAATATTTTACGAGTTTATGTGTGGAGCTTAGAAACAAAAGTATCAATATGCGTATGATGACAATACGATGCGAGATGGCTGATGGTTGAATATGATTATCTGGCATATTAGGTAGGCAGAGAAGATAAACAATTTCAAAACCGATAATTTTGAAAGCGTGTTGGTATGTTTTTGAAGCATTCCGTCAAGAGCATATTAATTTTATAATGTCCACTCTGACTTTAAAATCATTTTCAAAAAAAGATGTATCTAAATTTTGTCTATTGGATAGTAGGCTGGATAGATATGCACTTTTGTTTCTAATTCCGTTACATTATACCTATTTAAAATCTGTAGGAAAATTTTCATTGTGAAAATCTCTTTCATTAAGTAAATATTTAAGATCCATGTGATTATTATTATTCTTTATATTATATTATCCTATTATATTATTATTATATAATTATCATATTTTTATTATATTATTATTATCTATTATATTATTCGACGAATATGCGGGGCAGGATTAAAAGAATCAGTGACCTAGGCAAGACCTTGAATCCAATACCCTAAAAAAATAAAAAAAACTTCAATTCGCTTAGTCAAGTATGCATCAAAATATATAGGCACTAGCAGAAAGGAAAAATAACACACCCGATTGGCTAGTTACAGGTCCCAAAAAGTTATGCGCCCTAAGCAGGTGCCCAGTCTGCCTATATGTGGAACTAATTTATCATGGTGGACCTCCACTGCAAATTATAATGAAAACTAGTAGTTTATCAAGACTCACAAATTGTCAAAATTAATGTACCTCCTTCAATATATTTGAATAAAATATCACAATAGATGATGGGTTTTTGTGTGATTTCTCGTTTTTTTAACTTGCTGGTGTCTTGGGGTTCGAACCACCGACCAACAGATCACTAGGCGAGCGTCGTGGTCATGACCACTACACCAACAAGCTACTCAATTTATTCCTTTATTTTATTTTCTTTCATCAACATATTATTATAAATGTTAAATTGTTTTTCCTTTGCTATTTGAATATGTTTATTATTTTAACTAATTAGCCATCACGCCGTTTCCCCGCGGGTAGACAGAAAGTATAGCACGCCGCATTCTTCTATCCAACCACTGGTGATGCTATTTTAACCGGTGACACACAGCCGTTTTTTGAGATTTGTATTTCATTGCATTGAGGATTGGGAACTTAATTTTCGCAATTTTACGGGCAACCGTCGGCACTATACAACAGTTATATCCTAGTTACCAATCATGGGTACAATCAGATATAAATCCCAAATAACTGTACCGAAAACAATCGGTTAAAATAGCGGTTTGACCATCCCTACAAGCACACATCTTCATCATGAATCATGCCTGGTCTTTTACGGATGCCCTCTGTTCCTGCTGCCTTCAACACTCGGTTTAAATATTTTCTTTACCATTCTCTCCTTCCTTATACGTTCCGCATGACCAAAACAGCTCAGCTTTATTTATTCTACTACGCTATAGCCAGCGCTACATATTACACTTATGCCAAACTGCACATAATATAATATACAATAAGGTTCATAAAAATATGTGGTTTCACTCTGTTTTTTAATTATAGTGGGATTTAGTTGCTCTGCAATATATCAAACTCTTCATTTCATTTATTGAATGTTTGTGACACAACATATTCTCTTATTCTATCCCCGTATACTATATTTATGGTCGGTTCTCTCGTTGTTCATTAAAACATAGCGAAAATAATGATTATATTATGTCAAAATGTTAAAATATATTTCTAAAGGCCAATACGCTCTCGGAGAATACTAGTAAGTAAATCGCAAGCGGTAGTCAAGTGTCTCTGTCAAAACCGGCTTGGGCAAAATATACCTCGATCTTTTTGCCTCGGTAAAATACATTTGAGGCGCTGAGGGAGCCGAGAAACACTGGCGGCCGCCCACGCCCCTCGCGGCGCTACGGGCGCGCTACCATTGCCCGCTCGGCCCCAGACCGCGACTCAACATCTGCCGACTTTTCCGCGAACGTTCCTTTGTAAAACTACTTCGGCAGTAATGCGAGTGGCACGGATGTTTCTGACATGGAAATGTGAACATTTCAAAGTCAGAAACGCCGATCTTAATTCGATTTTGAGTCACCACTGGCTACGGGGGAATCTTTATTGTCGTGTAACGTGTCTGTTTCGATTCAAAGACATATCCGAAAATGGAAGACAATTACGTCATCCGTTCAGAATAGTTTTAACGAGTTTTATTATTAGTATACAATAGTATACTGACGAAATGTTAAAGCTTTTTAGGCTATAGCTATTTTATTTAAAAAAAGATCGTCACGGATATTCCTAAATATCATTAAATTTTAAAATATTTTATGACAATAAAAGGACAATAAATTTAAAAGTTTGGTTGATACAACGATCTACAAAATACCATCAATTCAATAAACTTAAATGAAATATTTCAAAAACTGGATGTGTGATAATTGGAAACAAAAAAGTTAGCAAAATGTCAGTTATGTTACAACCACATGTTATTGTATACAACCACTTACTTAACTCACTCAGTAAGTGTTTATATACTAACATACCTAACATTCTGGTAAAATGCTTGACCACATAGTTAATGCTTTAAATATTAAATATGTTAATAAAAAAATGTTACATTAGAATATGAGATATTAGAAAACGTAGACGATATAAAATAATTGTGTTATAAATTCAAAACTAAGAAAATTACAAAAAAGTCTCTTTACTCGGAAGAATTAGAAAATCTATGACCAGAAGTAAAAGTATATCAATTTATGTATAATACTATGACTCTTCCGCGTGTTGATTAATGTCCCAGTATATTATTTATAGGCAAGAAGGAATGCTAAAAAACTACAAATAGTACAAAACAAAGCAATGCAAACAAACATAAGAAAAAATAAAAACAATGAAACTATGTAAATAAGGATTTTCAGTAAAACAATACAAGAAGTGGCGACAGTACAAGACTACAGAAGAAAAACAAAAATACTTCACCAAATTGTGGAGTACACAAAGAACTATCAGCAACTATCTTCGACAACCTATCAAAGATAATACGAAATATACTCAAAATAAAGGAATTTAAATTACAGTGCAAAAAGTTTGCCGTGTATAACTTTAAGTGACTATTATTATATACTACTACCGTATGCTTTTAATATAAACTCAATTGTAACTTCACATATTAGGCCGTATGTAATATGGAACTAAATAAACATAGAAAAATCCAAATAAAAAATTAACAAGTTAGAGATATAAAATTTAATATAGAGTTCGTGGGTTCCAAGGTCAACTAAGTATATCTCGTGACACGTAACACTCGGCCTAAGCCAATATTGCAAAGATATATTTATTTATATTTTTTTAATGTACACAATAAATCATTATTAAATACAATATTTACCTTTGTGCAAATATTATTCGTATTACTTAATGCTCTCTTCGGACATTGTAAATAACCTACGATAACTTGCGCTAAAAATGTGAATAAAATTTGATCATAATATAATTGTAGATTCTAGATGAACGTGATGATGCGATCAGCGGTTCACCACTTCAAGGTCCGCGGACTGCTTGCGGCTTATAAATTAATTTTTAGAAGATTCCCCCCATATAACTCCCAATAAAATATCTTGTGGTCCATGAAAAGATTGAGGGCTACTGGCGCAGGTCTAGATGAGCTTGCTGTCGTGAATGTGTCGCGTGGGAAAATTCCCACATTCTTTTAGGGAAAGAAGTAAAACGGTTTGAAGTTTTGTAAAACTGTAAAACACGCGGTGCTCCATGGGCTACTTGCCTATGTAGAGATGGCTGTGGATTTGTGTGGAAACTTTCTGTATAATTTTGATTAATTTATAACATTTATTTTTAAAATGAACATAGATATTAAAAATGTTAATTGGAAGACGTCTTCCTCGGGGTTTTCATCTAATTAAATGCCTGTCAAACAGAAAGGGAAAAAAATGTTTTACCATTTTGTGTCCGAAACCGGTAGCGAGCATTGTGTTGGTATTTTAAGTTTATGCGAAAGCGATATTTATACGTTCGTTTTTTTCTTTTGCGTTGTACGTGTTTCTCTAATATAATATTTATTTCTTCTTTACATAAGTTTACGTCATACATACGTGTACATATTCGAAGAGCTGTACAAAATTGATATCTGAAGCATGTGAATGCGCAATGTTGGATATTCTTTGTTTAATTTACTTAGGGCCGGCTGTATCAACTTGGATTATAGTAATCTTTCGCTTAAACCATCGATCTTTGCGTTTTCCACCAATCAAACCACTTTTCGTAAAAATCGATGTTTTTTAAAGATTCCTATAATCCAAGTTGATACAACCGGCCTTGTTTCATCTGCGGAGACGCCATACTTTGAATAGGTACTAAAATTGACCATTTCTGTTATCGTTTTTTTCTTTCGCAACAATGCAGTGGCTTGCGCGCATCATAACTCTGAAATGCAACCACTGAGAGCCGCCAGACCAACTTGTTTCATCTGCGGAGACGCCATATTTTGAATAGTTACTAAAACTGACTATTTCTCAGATCGTTTTTTTTCGCAACAATGAAGCCTCTTGTAAGCCCTATAACTCGAAGTTGCAATCACTGACAGCAGGCAGACCGACATCATTCACCTTAGGGGACTACTCTACAAACTATAAAAGTAAATCTAACCGTATCCATGATCGTTATGAAAAATCTCGCGACCTCTTAGACTATTAGGTTTGAGTTGGAAGCTTTTAATTTTGCGTGACAAATTGGCATTAGATCCTTTTAACGGAATTGATGCTAATTATGATGAATATTTTATGTTCATTTGATCAATGCATCTGCGTCTTTTGATGTACCTACTTAACATGTATTTCGCCATATTACCGACTCACAGTGTACGCCAACTATAAACCGCGAACCCCAAAGGTGTTCGCGTGCTGGCAGGACCTACGCTTGTATTCTTAAAAACTTATGAGTTATAAATATAAAATTCATGAATTTTTAACCAAACCATTTTGAGATCAAAAGTATTATTGTCTTCGGTAGTAAAATCCCGTTTTAATTTCGGCGTTTTTTTTACCAAAAATGTCGGTTTTTATTATTCATTTATATCAGAATCTATATTCCAGACTACAATTTTTGTAGGGCAATAACTTAGAACCTTTATTTAAAGTTATTATATAAAAGTTATAAACTGAACATTATTTGCAATAATTAAGAAAATTGGCCACGGCCAAAAACATCGTTTTTAGTGTCCTAGGCGGCGCAAAGTTTTAATGAATATTTATATGCACGCATAATATTTTTTTTTATACGTATAAAGTATACTTCATTATCTAGTATCTTAAAAACTTTATTAAAATATTCAGTTTTAATAAAGTTTTAAATTTGCAAGGAATCTTTACGTGTTTGTTGATTTTAAAACGCTTTTTATTTATATAAAGAGATGATTTTAAACAGTATATTATATTTATTCCCTTATTTTGAAGCTTTACTCATTAAATAAAAGTTTTTTTTTTATATAAAAACATCTTCATTATTATTTAAAAATAAAAATTCCAAAGTATGAAATGTGCCAATAAATGACGCCGCTGCCAACGGCATTCTGTTTTATAATTACGTCATTTATGTATATATGCATTTGCAGTGAATGTCCCTCATTAATGCGAATTGGATTTGCACGAACATCAAATAGCAGATTCAAGCGAAATCCTTAAAGTGGCTGGTTAACCAGGTAACGCGGATCCGAATATGGAAAGTAGTGCCGAAATTCACCTAAATTTGGAGAAAACAATCGCCAGCTATCGAAAATTGTTTTTAATATTTTGTTTATTTATTCAGTAAACAAAGATATAATCATCGTTTCTATTCTTTTATATTTTTATTGTCTCATATTACTAGTATATAGTGTATTTTTTTTGTAAACTTTATCATAGTGGATATTCGTTTTTCCTGATTTCACTTATTACAGGCTGAATTAACTATGCTGAACGAAATTTTCGTGTTTCATTACAGTCTGCGTTTTTTTTAATTTTAATTAATTAAAAGCATTGTATAAACTAGTTGAGTAACTTTTGAGTAACTTCTGAACAACCACCCAGTAAAGTTGTTTATTTGTCACGGATTGCTCGGCTGTACTACGACTGGTGAGGTGAGGTGAGGTGAGGTGAGGTGAGCTCCGCTGCAGCCAGCGTGACTCATACAGATCACCTACTGCCCCGTTCAACAGGCAGGGCCGGAGACATGAAATCTATTAAAACTAATATATTGAATAAAAGCAAATGGTTATACCTAGTGGCGCAGTATTTTTCCTCACTTGAATTTTAATGAAATTTGCAGTGGAAAATAAATATTGTCACGGTATCGTGGCAGTGGGAGACAAATCAAACACTTGAAATTAATGAAAGTTTTATTAACCAACTGAAATCACTGGACACGAGTTTAACTGGAGATCTATTCTGTAATTCGCACTAAATCTCGCACCAGTCACTCGAGAATCTTCCACCTGTCCCTAGAAAATCTGATTAACGTCGTTTGTATCGCTCTGATCACCATCGAACACTTCACACACGTCGGTACTTTGTCGTTGGTCAATATCCTCACTGAAATTATCTGTCGCTTGTTGGGTACTCTCTTAAATCTTGTCACTGTTATTTTACACTGAATCGCCGCTGGTCGTTCCCCGTTTCGCTTTATCTATGGTTTCGCCAAAACTGATTATGTTCACATATTAGGTAGTGCTGGGTTATTCATATATAGAAGATGTTGCAAATATTACGGGCTCCGTAATAAAAATCAGAATTTATATATATGCATATATATGGCTGGTTCAAAACAGAAGTAATCCAAGTAGCATTTTTGGCAAAACTAGGCTAAGTCACTTTTTGGACTCCTTGGGTGTGAATTAAGTTTGTACGAAAGTAATCCAAGTGCGATTCAGTACTTTTTGGAACAAACTTTTTTTTTGACATTTCTGTTTTGTGTTAAAATTTAATTTTTTTACTGCAAATGTGATCTAAGTTCATTAAATGCCATTCGGATCACTTCACCGTTCATTAAGCCTAAGTTATGTTTACATCTATCATTTATCAAACATATTTTAATATATATGTTAGACACAATTAAAATATTCACAAAAACGCGTTTTATTCATTATCTCAACATTAACAAAATGCTACTTGGATTACTTCTATTTTGAACCAGGCGTACATATATCAATCAAATTTGTAGGGAAAAAAGTCGAAGAAAATCAAACGCCTTAAGATGAAAGTCAGGTGTTTAATGTCATAATTGATAATATACTGTCTGCCATAGCTAAACGCACGAAAGCGTACTATCAACTGACTATCGTATTTAGAATATTTCGGCAGTTAAAATCTCTCACAGCCGAAGAGATCTCGAAAATAATCCAAATATGGTCAGTAGTCAGCACTTGACAAGATGATTTGGAAGGAAGCCTAGGCGACGAACTTGCGCAGTTCTCTAAGTTAACTACTTAAATCAGATTTTGATGCTGCTGTTGACAGCAAATAGCTTAAGGTTCTGGAACTGCAATTTTCTAGACTTATAATGGAAAATTCATAAGAGTCGTGTTTCCCAAACATGGAAACAGTCTTAGCATATGGGACCGAGCTTTAAGTCTGAATTCAGAGGACTTTCTTTTTTGACATTAAAACGCATAAAAATAAGTTATAGAACATGATGAGATAATATCGTCTAAATAACCTCACTTTACACTTTACTTTTCAGATTTACTTACAGAAATTGATTTGAATAAAGTCTAAATTTGCTCACATTAAATCGATAAATGTCGTAAAACGGCCTCTTGATAACATTATCTTACTAATTTTTATTAATATTTTTTTTTTAAACGAAAATTTGTTAGATCATTTTTATCGTCGCCACGAGTCTGTCTGCAATTTTTCGATTTGGTCGATTTGATCACGGGAAAAGGGTTGAAAATCGATCCAATGTTTTTTCGTCAGACAAGCAAGCAAGCAGACGCTACGAGTTAAAAGAAAGGGAGTAAAAATTCATTAAAACTTTGCGCCGCCTAGGACACTAAAACGATTTTTTTTGGCCGCGACCTGTCGATTCATGCTTAAATTTTCGTAATTATTATAAGTAATGTTCAGTTTATTACTTTTATGTACCTAATAACAAAGATTCTATCTAAGTTATTGCCCTAAAAAATTGCAGTCTAGAGTATACATTCTAATATAAATGAATAATAAATACCCACATTTTCGAAAAAAAAAACGCGGAAATATGCATTTGCAGTGAATGTGCCGCCTTAAATAGTTTTTTTTAAGTTAAAAGCTCGAGTAAAAAAAGTTTTATTTAACACAATAAATATGTCCAACGACCGTAATAATAACCTTAACTCTTTTGACTGTCGTTTCAGCTGCAGATCAGACATTAATCTAAGACTAACTGTATATAAAATAATATTTAATTTATTGTTTTAATAAGACTTCGTAGTATTCTTATCAATTTTATTTTATTATCGAATTATGAGTGAGTTACGCTTGACATGTTTTTTTCAATTCGTAACAAAAGTTTGTACAAATAATTTAGTGGCGCACTGTTCAGTCATTTGCTTTCCAATTCTGTTGAACATGTTCTCGGGTCGCCACTAGATTGACTTTACCGTTCCACTGCACACAGGCCAGAATCACGAGACACCACTCAATTCATGATTTAATGAAAATGTTAAAGAATTGTGTATTTAGGTTGTATATATAGAATATGATATTTAAAAAAATTAAATATCGATATAAGACATATCAATCGGGTATTTTTATTTTTATTTAAAATTAAATATCGATATAAGACGTCAATCGGGTATTTTTATTATTATCTTTAGCATTTGTACCTTCTGTAAAAACCGACCATCGCTACTTTGAATAGTGGTGGTAGGTTTTTACTGTTACTTTATGATAGTTGAACTTTTTACAAAAAATAAATCAGAAATACTGAAAAAATGCAAACTTTGATTATTGCATATGTCATTGATATGGGTCTTGGTTATTTGAACATTTAAACATTCAAGGTAGAAATCCACCTGTAAATTATTGTGGACTAGCCTTTTTACACCCTTTATTTATTACTAAGCCATCGATATCAATGAGCTCTATGCGTCTTTTTTCAATTTCGCACCTCATTTTGTGGGAGTCGGTCTTGCGATTGCAGCTTTAAAATCGATACCGTCGGCAACGGTCCCGTATAAAAGTATTCTCTGCGCAATTTACCACATAATTGTACTACAATTATTTAACTGCTTAGCAACATGTTTTATAATATGTCGATAAGGTTATCATTATAAAAAAACCTTATCAGTCGCTTTAAAATAAATTTTAGACCTTACGAAAGGAATGATCTGTAAAGCACCAATTTTCTTTGTCTCACTTCAGCGAAGCCCTAATGCTTCTAGAATTTTTAAAGATTATTCTAAAATAAACACATTTTAATCAATTGTCCTTAATCGGGCCCTTGTTTTTGTATTGTGATGTCCCTTTAAAAAATGAAAAAGTAATCGAGTTTTCGTTTTTTTTCCGAACATTTTTGATACCAAAACAATATGTAAGTGGTACAATATTTTGTGATTTATGATTTAAAAGAATCTTTATTTTTTTAATTTTTATTGAAGGTATGTACGTGGTTTAATAAACACATTGCCTTAATAACGTGCTTTTTATATATAATTGTGAAGGGGAATGCGATAACATACGAACTGACATACGAACTCGATATTACGTTCGTTTGTGTATTATATTTTCCTCCGGCGAGTGAGACTGATATGTATCGACTGTTCTTCGATAAGATGTTATCCAGTTTAGAACTACTTCAGGATAAAAACCTCATTATATTGGGAGACTTTAACCTGCAGTCAGCTCGTGACAATTCGAGCGTAGAAGCTGACTTAATTTTTTTGTGCTCTATGTTAGGTCTCTCGCAGTATAATAATATTTTGAACTCCAGAAATAGAACTCTGGATTTAATATTTTGTAGAAGGGCAGTTGATATTTCTCGGTCATTATCACCTCTTACGAAAGAAGATAATTACCATCCCGCACTTGAATTTTGTTACAATCCGATTTCATATCGCCTCCGTCGAACTAGAGTTCCCGGGGAGGGAACGGCTCGTCGGAGGGGCTGGAACTTTGATAAAGGTGACTTCGACAGACTGTACTCTCTTATGGACGCTACCGACTGGGGCGAGATGTATACCATATCGGATGTGAATGAGGCGGTACAATATTTTTATTATACTGTCGAGGGTGTACTAGATTCCTGCTTCCCACGAAAATCTCAGGCTACCGGCGGAAGGCGATATCCGGAATGGTTTTCTAGGGATATTGTTAGGGATATACGAACTAAACATTTCTATCATAAAAACTGGAAAGCCTTTGGCCGTCACAGCGATTATGAAATGTTTGGACATTACAGATCTATCGTAAGACGTAGCATTCGATTGGCACACCGAGAGTTCATTTCCAGGATGGAAAACAATATTCTACAAGACCCTAATACGTTCTGGGCCTATATAAAATCCCAAAAAGCGGATGGTGGGAATATTGATTCCATGACTTGGGGCGAAAAAATGGTACGGGGTGCAGATATTACCGAGGCGTTTGCAGGTCATTTTAAAACAGTCTATAGTAATGAACCTCCGCTTCTCGATATTAATATTGCTAAAACATATTCTCCGATCGGTGCACAGTCTATTGATGTTCAATATATCAATGAAAAGGATGTGGCCGATACTATTAAAAATCTAAGTAATACCCATTCTCTTGGGCCAGATCTCATTCCAACATTCTTCTTAAAAGGCTGTGTGGAACTGATAAAAAAACCGCTATGTTTTTTGTTTAATCTTTCTGTAAATACAGGGGTCTTCCCGGAAACATGGAAGACGTCAAAAGTTACTCCCATACACAAGAGTGGTTCTAAGTTATCCGTAGAAAATTATAGACCTGTAGCTGTTCTCTCTGCACCAGCTAAGGTATTTGAAATTATAATAAGTAAAACCGTCGCTTCCCGAGTAAAGCCGTTTATAATTGATGAACAACATGGATTCAGGAAGGGCCGCTCGGTTGAGACCAATCTGATGATTTTCACAAATTATGTCACGGAAGCTCTGGACGCGGGACATCAGGTAGACTGTTCATATAATGACTTCGCCAAAGCCTTTGATACAGTCAACCATGATGTCTTATTGAAAAGGTTGTATGAGATTGGTTTCTCGGATGGTATGCTAAAATTTATGGCGAGCTACCTCCAAAATAGGAACCAATACATCTCCTACGGTCTATTCGCGTCAGAGTGCTTCTATACCTTCTCGGGTGTCCCGCAAGGATCTAACCTGGGTCCATTGTTGTTCTCGATTTTTATCAATAATATAAAAAATGTAATTTTAAACTCGCGCTTTCTGTTATTTGCGGATGACTTAAAGCTTTTCTTAAAGGTGTCAACTTTGGACGATTTTCATCTTCTCCAAACAGATATATCAAATATATGTGAATGGGGAAGACGAAATAAACTTTTGTTTAATGTTTCCAAGTGTTCGGTTACATCCTTCACTAGGGCCCAAAAAACTCTATTTTTTCGCTACAAAATGAACGACCAAAATCTGACAAGAACATCGAATGTTAAAGATCTAGGTGTTAAATTTGTAAGCAGCCTGACATTTCACGATCACATAGAGACGATCAGTGGTAATGCTCTGAGAATGTTAGGATTTGTTCTGCGTACTGCCAGGGTTTTCGAGAATACCCGCGTACTGAGAACTCTTTACAACTCCTTGGTGCGGAGTAGACTCGAGAGTGGCTCGATGATCTGGGGGCCACATGAGAGCAAGTACTCTCTTATGGTGGAGAAAGTCCAAAAGAAGTTTCTGAGATATCTCTACATGAGAGAGTACGGGCATTATCCTTGGCTTTACCCAACCGAGTTTCTCCAGGGTATGCTTGGCTACAATAGTTTAGAGACTAGAAGGAATGTGTATTTGATTACACATTTTTATCGATTGTTGCGCGGTATGATCGACAATACTGAAATTATGCAGAGCATTGGTTTGTATGTTCCTGATAATTACCTTAGACATCGTCAGCATAGATTGTTTCACATTCCAATATACAGGACCAACCTGCCGATGGTTATGCCTGTTGGAGAAGCTACAGCTACAGCTATGCTGAACAAGATTGCTTTGGATATTGATATATTCCATGTGTCTGAGGGGGTTTTCCGAAGCAGGGTTTCTCCTACACCTTTGACCAGATTGTACAGGTCACTTTTAATTGTTTAATAATAAATTAGTATTTTAATACACAATATGTATATGTGTGTGTATGTATGTATGTATATGTATATGTGTATGTATGTATGCATATGTGTTTATGTATATGTGTATATGGATGTGTATGTATATGTGTATATGTATATTTTTAGATGTAAGTTAATAATATGTATGCATTGAACATAAATGTTTGTAATGTACATATTATGTAATAAATAAAAATTGAAATTGAAATTGAACATCGCTTCCTTGTAAGAAATCCTTAGAAGCCAGTAGTTGATACCCACGATTTCTTATTATTACTCTCAATAATGTATTATTTTATCAGTTGTAACCATACCCGACGAAAGTATTCCTCAATTGAATACACTGGAAGCCTTAAAACGGTTTTTCTTCGTATACGTGTTTATTTTTCTAACCTGTTAGTCCTTTTTGCAAATTTTACTTGTACCTCGACCATGTTAACCTATTTTTTTTATTTTCAATATTAAAAAATATTTATATTATTTTTGCCTGTATGTACCTATGCTTGTAAAATAAGAATTATAATGAAGGAATATCTTTTCATTGCATAGTTTACCTATGGCCACCAGCAGGCTTACTTCAGTTTCGCGCTAGCGATGCGCTTTGCTAACACGAGCAGTCCAAACATCACGTATGGACGTAACGCAGTATTCCATAGCGATCTGCCTCGTTACCGGCTACCCGGAGACTGCCGCAGCGTAGTTGGTCGACGAGGCAAAGTGGTAACGGGGTGAAAAGCCCAGACCTCAATCGGTTCATCTGATGCTCTGAAAATTAGTGATGCCACGAATATTACTTTTACGAATACGAATATCGAGCCTACTATTCGGCAAATACGAATAATTCAATAAGGCAATAAATAATACACCACTGTTTTTTTTTACTACTAAGAGATTTAATAATTAAAATTTACCACCGGAAAATTTTTGTTCAAAAAGCATAATATTTCTTTCATCCTTTTTTTTAAATTTTCTTATAGTTTATTATATTATTATAGTTTATACATTCCCAGCGATCGAAAATAAATATCACTTTTTCACGCTTACGAGAGGTCATAATTATTAGATTTTATTTGAAATTATCTTATAAGAGTTAGGTAACACTTAAACACACAATGGAAATAAAATGGAACAAACATTACGGATTACAAAACAAAAACTACATGAAATGAACACCTAACCTTATCAATAACTCAACGAAACTATACGAAAGAACTCATGTTATGCTGTGAAACAAGTTGACAACTTGAGAACTCAAAAATCAAATCATTCTAGTTAAGGGAATCCCCGATAATAGAGTGCGTAGGCGTGTTCGGATACACGGTGCACAGCCAAACCGTGATTTGCGTTGCGTTGAGTTATAAATAGTTTGTTTTTAATAATCGTGACGATATTCAACGAATACGAATATTCGATAAATATCTACTATTCGTATTCGTTGCATCACTACTGAAAATACTTTCAATAAAATAAATGATGGTCATTAACACTAAAATATTTTGAGTACATTTTCCATCGCGTCCTCCGTCCACATTGTTGCACCCGTGCCCTTATTTTAGAAAAAGAACTAATTGAATGAACGCAATCGACAAGTTTCTTTGTCGATTCATATCTACTACACTCTTCCACGTGTATTGAATCGTATGAAAGATTCCCACGACAATACACTGCTGAGTAATTTGAGTACATCAATTTTTACCGTTCGATACTCTTACTGTAGGAAATGTATCAATTTTGCTGCTTTTTAATATTACAATTTTGCGTCAGTTGTTTAACCTCTGCACGCGGAGAATCAAATGTTGTATAATTTGAAAAAAGCTCAATAGAAAATTATAATAACAATCGTCATTCTATGCCTATATTAATATCTACGCGATAAACGTGTAAATGTTAATTTGCAGGCCTATATTTCGTATTCATTTTTTTCCAAATCTCAATTATAATAATTTCGTTGTCTATCCGTATGTCGTGCCGTCCGTCCGTCCGTCTGTCCCCGTAATTTCGTTCGAATTCACGGTTAAATATGCAGTGAAACAGCCGGAGATGGGGCTTGATCCCCGGGCGAGTAAACTCCAACGCGGAGACCTACGGAAGTTGCCATCATCGTATGCGCGGGACATATACAACTTTGCAAAGACGCGAACCAAAAAAATAATATTATACAGCGCGCAATATATTTTCTTTAGGTAACCTAATTGCTTATAAACATTTTCTTCGCAGTGTAGTGGCTAGGATATACGGCTCCCACCCAGGAGATTCGGGTTAGATTCCCGGTACCGGAATTTTTTTTATCATTTTATTTTTTTTATTTTGTTTTGTTTGTTAGTCGCATTAGTTTTACGCACGCACAATCGCCAAGATTGCCGGGGTTTAAAATAGTAGGTGCCATTAACGGCCGGAGAAATATAAAGAAACTATTCAAATATTTTGATAAAAGTTGTTCGTAATCTCTCGGCCTCTTGTTTTCGCAAATCTTTCTCACCTCTACGTCAGTGGTAATAAATGTATGTTTTTTCAGGGCGGGTCCACTCGGCGCTGGTATCCGGGGTCAACCTCGAGGCTCGCAGCGTCACCGTGGAGTGGTTCGAGAAGGGGGAGACCAAGGGGAAGGAAGTGGAGCTGGACCTCATCCTGCAGCTGAACCCCGAGCTGGTGCGGCACCCCCTGCCGCACGCCGCGCACCACTCCCCCGCGCAGCCGCAGCACATGCCCAACCAGCTCACCAGGGTAAGGCAGAATCATTACTCCCGTGACACCAGACATCAGAAGATGGTCGTCGCCTTGGTAACTGTATTCTTAATTGTGACTAGGGAATGCGATCCCGAGTCGGGATTGCCCTTTCGGGATCCCTCGAGGTTAGAATTTTCAATCCCGCGGGATCCCTACGGATCGGGATCCCGAATACTTTAGTGTTTTTTATTTTATTTTTAGAGCTGAATAGCAATTATCGACAGTACCTTGCATTTTTATATCAGCAATTTTAATAAAATGTTCATTATTAATAGTTGTATTCAAGTTTTTGTTTTCCAAGCATCAATCAGTCAATGCAGTACATTTAGTAGCAGTTTTTATTACTATATTAGGTTGATAAAATACAGCAAATATTATTCAAAGCTATTTTCATTATTTGAATGTGACATGAAATAAGTTTTAAGTACTTATTAAAAGCTCTATGGACATATACAATTAAACATTCAAAACATAAAAAATGCTGATCAATCCCGATAATCTCGTCCGATATTTCGGTTCGGGATTGATCTCGTAAAATGCCTCGAGATCTCGCGCGATCCCGATCTCGCGGGATCGGGATTGCATTCTCTAATTGTGACTGATGCAAGTGACTTTGTAGGTTACTTATTCTTTTTATATTAATGTCATACCATACAAACTATAACGGGAAGAGGCTCATTAAATTTGCATTGTCTTGAGATAAAACGTATTGCCTGTATAATTTTTAATTACGGTCATAGTCATTATTAGGTTTACTTACGATTCTTAATATTTTCTTGTTAGTAAGTACGCAGTGTCTCGCAGCTAGTAGCAAAAATTTCGGGGAATCATCTTCATTCAATTTTAATTAGAAAATATTCTTTATACGAGTACTTTGGGTGAAATGTTAAGGAGATTAGCGACACCAAAGTTTGCATTTTTTTCAATATAGAAATACTGAAAAAATGCAATCTTTAATGTCGCTAATCTCCTTAACTGTTGACATTTTACCCATAGTGTAAAGAATATTTTCTATTCAAAATTGATGAAGAAGACCCCCGAAATTTTTGCTACTAGCTACGAGATTCGTGTATAACATTGTCACTTCACCAAGGGGATTCTAACTTCGTTCCTGGAGACCACCATGTTAGTCCTTATTTTCATTAACGAAACCTTAATCCCATATCTTGTACGTATGTATAATCAATATAATTCTAATAAGTATATATTTAATATATATAATAATAATAAGTATGTATTTAACTAATTCGAAGTTGTATTTTAATAAAAATAAAATAAAATTGCATACATGGAAGTGCATGTCGCAGCAATATTTTAACAAGTTTTTCTCGCGTGTTAAAATTGTAATTTATTATGCGTTAAATAATGAATACAAGCTCTACTACGACGTTTTAAATTGTATAAATGTAATAAAAAAATTAACTGATTTATTTTTTACCTACAAAAGTTAAAATATATTTTATATCGTTTTATGAAATAAACTGTAACGCTCAATTTTGGTCCATAGGCCATTTAACTGCCTGTAGTGAACACCCACACGGCCGAACATGCTGTCAGCCGCAACGTCCTTTGCGGCTCGCGTCCAGCCATTTATATGTTAAGGTTACCGTATGGCTAATAGTAGAAAACCGAGACCTCTGTTCGCGTAAACAAAATCCAAAATACCATGTTAATTTTACCTATTAAAGCATACACCGAATGAAGATACTACGAGTATACTCGCGGAGAGTGTATTCAACTGTTTTTCTTCATTATAAATGCTCACTTACTCGACACTCATTTTCCAAGAACTAATTCACTAATCTGAGCGTCGAGCGGCTCAGCGTTGCCGGAAATTCTAAAAAATATGAAACAGCGCTATACTTTTCTATTTATGTCTCAAAGTCATCATCATCGTAAACCGAGAAGTCTGAACTCGAATTCTTTTTCAGCTATTCATTAAAGACGCGTTTGTTCTTCTTTGTGACGTTCGCGCCACGGACGAGATTTTCATTGTAACCAAATTGCGACTCGGCTTAATAGGTCATCGCGGCGAAGCCAACCTTACCGCGAACAATGCGCGGCATTTAGCACCCCTTTTCGATATTTTTCCTGTGTACCGCGAATCGCCAAGTCAATATATTCCGTACCAAAAGCTTTCGGCTCGTATTGTCCATCCGTCGCCGCTGATTAATTGCAGCCGGCGCGGCGGTCGGGGTGAAAGCCTCCGTGCCGCGAGTGGTTGCCGGCACTCGCCCGTCGGTGGAGGGTGGTAGAGGCGCGCGTTTCGAGTGTTCAGCTCGGAGTTGGCCGGCTTTTCGTTTCCGTCTTTCGCGGTCCAGATTTCCTCGAGCGGGATAAAAATGAGATCTCCAAAAAATGTTTCCTTTCGAGTATAAATTCAAGGTAATGAAACTAATCTATTATTATTAAGTATTATTTTCAAGGTACGAATTTATTACTTTTTTGTAATTATTGTAGATTAGTATTTATCATTATTTAGTTACCTTTAAAATATTAGGAAGCAATGCTATCTAATAATCCTAGTTGAATTAAATACAAAAAAACATCAATAACCAATTTTAAAATATATAACACCTTTGTTTTTTTTATTTATTTTAAAAAATTGGCTACCTAACTTAGACAAAAGTCTAGCAAAGAGTTGACATCTACTTCTTCCCATAAAAAATTAAATAAATTGCTCTAAATCTGATTTTTAATAGATACACTGCTTGAATATATAATATTGCTATGTTTGTTCACCTTTCATGTAAAATGTTGTAAAATCAATTACGTAATTAATAATATTTAAATATATATGTTATTCTATATCGTCATAAAAAGGTATTTTAAAGTAGAAAATTAAAGAAAGATTGTGAAATGCCCATTACATATACCGACGGAGTAATTCAAATTTTAAATATTCCGTGATGTCGTCAGGCCGCTGTTGGTAGTAATTAAACATTTGTATGTTTTCCAATTTTAAAAAACCATTAAAATTTCTAAAAATCCAAAATTATACTATAATTATTAATTTTTTTAACGAAAATTTTATAGATCTTCTTGATCGTCGCCAAGAGTTTGCTTGCAAAGTTTCGGGAAAAGGGTTAAAAATCGATCCTAAGTTTTTTCGTCAGACAAGCAAGCAATCAGACGACACGAGTTAAAAGAAAGGGAGTAAAAAACTAACCTATAAAAAACAAGTTTTTACAATACTCCCTTTCTCATTTTCGGGTTTCTTGTCTACCAGATGCGTCGGAGTATTTTCATACAACTTACTGAGTTGTATGAAGAAACCATTAAAAATTTGAAAAATCCAAAATTATACTATAATTATTTTTTTTTTAACGAAAATTTGATAGATCTTCTTGATCGTCGCCACGAGTCTGCTTGCAAAGTTTCAGCTCGATTGGATCACGGGAAAAGGGTTAAAAATCGATCCAAAGATTTTTCGACGGCAAGCCGGCAAGCAAGCAGACGCCACGAGTTAATATAAAGGGAGTAAAAAGTAACCCATAAAAGCAAGTTCTTACTATACTCCCTTTCTTTGTAAAATATAACAATAATTAAAGACGAATTAAAACATATAACATAACACTAAACTTACGGAAATTTAATATATTTCTAAAATGTCATGTTTTGAGATGTCAAGTTTTTGATAGATTCAATTATCATCAATATCGTACCTTATGAATTTCCAGCGTCAAATGATTTAGTCAGAATCAGATTTCAGTAATGTAGAATTCTTCAAAACTAAGCAGAAATCTAAAAGAAATAAATTATTATTTGATCTTTTCCCAAAAAACCCAATTTTGCTGTTATCTGTGAACCAATTGTTTTGTAAATTTTCGAAATTCGTAGTGATTTATTTACCTATTATACCGACGGAGTAATTTAAATTTAGAAAATATTCCGCGACGTTATCGGGCCGCCGCGCCGTTGCCAATCAAACTTTTCTAATGTTCCAATTTGAAAAAACCAATAAAAATTCTAAAAATCTGAAATTATACTATAATTATCAATTTTTTTTAACGAAAATTTGATAGATCTTCTTGATCGTCGTCACGAGTCTGCTTGCCAAGTTTCAGCTCGATTGGATCACGGGAAAAGGGTCAAAAAACGATCCAAAGTTTTTGTTGACGGCAAGCAAGCAGACGCCACGAGTTAATATGAAGGGAGTAAAAAGGGAAAGAATATAAGAACATTTTTTAAATAACTTATCATCGTTAGTGGATTTTCGTATCGCACTGTTATGTTATTTTTGATTTCCCGATTAGTCTTCTCAATTATAGATTAATTATATTTATCAATACATCACGTCATCAGTGCGTCACCAAGTAATAATGACTAAGATTAATAAAAGTAAAACAGACGTGGGATATTGGAAGGCGTTCATTATCTCATGGTGGATGGTGCAAATAAGTGGCGCAAGTATATAAACACGTGTATGTATACGTGTGATTGGACGACGGTGCATTACTTAATCGGACGCCATTACTTCACGCCATAGTTTCAATGTTTTGACGCCTTCTGTTGGAATAAATTATGAACCATTCGAGGGGGAAAAACCAGGACCTACCGTCACGCTACAGCGCCAAACATCGCTTTCACCGAGACAACGGATGTTCTGTGGAAATGTGATACACGTGTTCCTAGTTGTATGATGCGCTCGGTAGCCGAGCGAGTGCGAACTTTCCACAGATGCCGGGCTCGATCTCCGCGCTGTGCATCCATAATTCAACATATTTTCACACTGTAAGGACGCGTAGATGAATATTTTATGAGATTGGCAATTTAAAGTAGTTGGCAGGACACGTTTATTTAATTTTAAACACTATAACAGGCCGTGCGGTCCAATTATCATATCGCAAAAGCGTACATCAGAAAATCACATAACTATATTGTGGACCTTACCGGGAATCGAATCCGGAACCCTCGGCTTGAGAAGCCAGTGTCATTCTCACTGATCTACGAAGACCGTATACTTATCTAATTGACGAGAATTTCATTTAAAAAGAAAATAAGAACAATTTATTTTTATTTTACCTATTTTACTTTTTGGTGACAAAAATACTGAAACTCGAATGCCGAATATAAAATGATGTTGTAACCTTATATATTGTTTTAATATTATTGTAATTGGCCGTATTCTGAAAAAAACAATATTGCTATTTCTGTATCTTGACAGTTATTATATAACATTATAATGCCGCCAATTGTGACGTTTTAAGTTTTCATAGATTTTAAATTAATGAATTTAATCAATCGGAAAGCTCTAAAACATAAACAAACATTAAGTTATTCACAATTATGAATAATGTACTTTCTAATTGATTGAATTCATTAATTTAAAACCTGTCAAACCCGTCAAACTCAAAACTTCAAAATTGGCGGCATTACAATGTTATACAATAACTGTCAAGATGCAGAAATTGCAATATTGCTTAATTCAGAGTACGGTCGATAGACGTATGTAAAATGTTATCCATAGACCTTTCAGGTCTCTGTCATATTTTAATAAATAAAAATATTACTTGTTCGTTCGTTACACCAAATCGTTACAGCCATTATTTTCATCAGTTATTACATAACTAAATTGTTACAGCTACTTTCACATCATTTATTATGTTATTCTTAGATGCATTAAGCGGATCAATACCTTGACCGTGTAAAAACAAAATGACGTTCCCATATTAGGCTTACAATATAGCCTACTGAGAAAAAGTTATAGGGCTCGTTCCCTAATCCTAATTCAACCCCATTCCATCTAGAGTTTGAAATAAATTGTCGCTTTTCTTTCATTTCGAAAATACATACTCAGTAGAATTGCTACTGAACCTATTCCTTTGTGCATTTGTGCAGCCCGGCTGTTCGCCAAACAGCCAAATCGGGATTTGGGACTGGTTCCTCCACGAGGCCTCCGGGCCGGGGTCACGACACGCGCGGTGCGCCCTGAACGGAAGACGGTAACGATTGTTTGAAAAACGCCGCGGGACCACGGGCAACGGGAATAAATTCAGTGACGTGCGATTGATAATACTGTTGGTGAAATGACCACGACCCGAATTAGAATGTACCAGCGTACATTTTTTTAAATAGAGATGCTTTACACGGAACACGTGTCGAATCAATACGCTACGAAAATAAGAACTAACATGGTGGACTCCAGGAGCGAGGCTAGAATCGACTTGACGAAGTGACAATGCTATACAGGGTGTCTCTTAGTTACTAGCAAAAACTTCGGGGGAGTATTCTTCATCAATTAATTTTCAAGAGTTAAGGAGATATGCGACATCCATTTTGTATTTTTTTTTTCAATATTTCTGACTTACCTTTTCTAAAACGTTAGACTATTATTAAAGTAATTTATAACAAATATTATAAATTCATTTGCTTTGATACTTGTCAAATAATAATAAAATTATTAAAACCTTGCAGAAATTAGAATTTTTTTTTCGTTATGTTTTGAGAGATAACTATTCGATTTCTCAGACTTCGCCGTAGGGGTGGTGGTAATGGTCTAAAAATTTTTTTTTTTTGCAAATCCGCGAATTTCCCGAAAAATAACCTTTTCGTAATGCATATACCTCTTCGCGAAAACTTATATTTAAATATATATATATATATAGATATATTATATATATATATATAGATATTATATTTAAAATTATAATATAATATAATATATATATGATATATAAAGAAACCCGTGTTTCCCCTGCCTGCCGCCAATTTTTCTCCACAACCACCCACCGCTGGTTTTGGTGGTGGATAGCCCTTGGTGTTACATCGAAAATATGCGAGTTTGGTGGGGGTGACGAAAATGTACTTTCTAGCACATTGTTTTGTTATGGGAAGTATTCTATATAAGTTACTGTATTGATAGTTTATCAAGTAGTAAAAAGTCAAAATATTGAGAAAAATATGCAAACTTTGAAGTCTCCGTAACTGTCGACATTTCACCCAAGTACAAATTATATTTTCTATTCATAATTGAATGAAGAAGACTTCATAGAAGTTTTTGATACTATTTACGAGATACTCTGTGTAATAGCAGTCAGTACATGATTATTACGTTAATATTGCTGTTCTTAGAAAAGATGAGATACTATTTTATTTGTCCAGCATCCATCCATCCACGGTTGACTTCAGTCGCACGTTTGTGTCTTCGATCCCTATCTACGAATGCGGAATGATTGGTCGACGTTTTGTGTTTTCTCTTTCTTACAATCCGGGTTCTTCAAAACTGTGGCCCTGTTTCTTCCCACAAAATATTCACTCCACGGGTGACATGGGTCCAGGGGCGTGCAGTGAGAACAAGAAGCGTGACTTTTATTTAAACATATATTTGAAGAAAGAAACCAAATTAAATATTTTATCTGGCAGAATATTATAAGAAATATTAATATCTGAATATTATGTTAGTTATTGTGATTTTCTTTTCAAAACATATGCTTGGGAAAAAGTCACGCCGCTTGTTCTCAGTACACGCCTCTGCATGGGTCCCTCGCTAACCTTATGGAGGTTTACTTCTTCTTTTTTATTAGATCCTTGGTCCGTATTGACAGGTCAGTCTTGGTCATGTGACGGGGACGTCCAGTCCTCTCTCTCCATCTCAAAATTGCTGTAAATAATATAAGTACCGAGTTTAACATGGAGATCCCTCTATATCTTTCAGAGTTGTTTTTATTTCCTTTCTTAAATATGGGAACCGTGATACTCGTTTGCCAGTCCTGCGGTATCTCACAATTCTTTAGGATGTTATTTAACAGTTTACGGATTTCATGTGGTAAATTATTTCCTGCGTACTTCATCATTTTATTTGATATATCCTCCAAACCAAGAGGCTCGCGATTCTTTAGGTTATTTATTGCTACTATTACTTCCAGTATTGTGAATGTATCTGATGTATTCTCAAAACATCTTTCCCAGTCCTCTGTAGAGATGTTGGTACTTAGGACGTATTCATTTACTGGTTTCTTCTGATTTTTAACATTTTACAGACTTTTATCTGTGCTCCATGTCCATATAGCTCGTGCGCAATGTCCTTAATCCTGTGTATTTAATCTTGTTTACTCGATTTCCCAAATGCAGGTTTACATTTCATAAATCTCTCCCTTTCTGCAAGAGCAAATTTCCTCATGTTATTAATGAATTGTTTGCAGTGTTACTGTATCGATACTGCGCTAGAGTTAGGATTATGAATTTAGCTTTAATCGAGTCCTTTCTCGGTGAGGTGTGCGGCCTAGCAGCGTGGAAGTGGAAGTGTTCCGTGCCGGCGCCGCGCGGTACGGCCGGGCCGGTATCGATCTGCCGCGGCGGGCGTCCAGAGCGGGCAGGCGGGCTACCAAGAGTCGCGACGTCCGCAGACACCAATTAACCGAATGTGATCACTTTCCGTCTTGTATGGGGCCGTATATTATCAAACACCAAAGCGCGTCTGAAGAAAACTTCACTCGATATTGTATTCTCGAATTTCAGATTTATCTTTTTTATTTAATACAATTTCTGTTTGGTGGGATCGTCAAACTTTGAAAAAAGATTAGGCTTGTTTTGAACACTGAGTTAATTAATTTATTTGAATTTACATTTAAGTAAATTCGTGTATTTATAGGGGTATTCCACAGAGTATCAAATTTTACAGAGATGAACTAAACCCTTCCTTTAGGAAAGGGGGTTGGGTCACAGCGGAAGAATGTCACCCCTCGCTTATGTTTAAAACACATTTATGCCGTATTTATTCTTGCATAATAAAATCCCACAGTAAACAAAACGTATTTTTTTGGATAAGCGTTGTTTTTTTATTTTATAATATTTCGTCCCAAACGGGGTCTCTTCAAGTTAAAACGTATTTTTGTAACAAAGCGCGACTTATTTACTAAGATATTATACTTTTTAAGAGTTGTTATTATCACAATTCTTTCAAAATGTACAAGCTCTTAGTATTTTTTAAACAACTCCAACGTACTGGAGCCAGCCGTGAAACCAGATTGTGTAACAAAAATTTACATTACTTCATGTCCGTATATTTTGGTGGTCTGCGGGTATTCCGAATACTCGTATTTTTATTACTAATCTGCGCACAAACAAATTCGGATAGAGAGCGGGACCTATTCCAGTATACGGCTAATTAGTTTCAGTTGCCGCCCGAAGCTTGACGAGTCTTCGGGTGCGCGTGGCCGAAATATCAGCCGCATTCGTACAGGCATCATGCCATAACAGCTTCATGTAAAAAATTCTATGTACTTACCTTTTTCTAAGAAATTGTTTCTTTCCGATCAGAATCTGTGTCAATGAACTTAAAATTTAATATTATATAAATAAATTAACGGTCAAGGCAATAGGCATTGTTCGTAATCGTACTTGCAATATTATTCAAAATCGTGTATTTTCGTGAATCCTTAGTATACAACAAGCGATCTTATGTCAGTATGCGATCTGTTTCATTTGTTAACGTACCATGTGGTAGAAAAGGTTATCTCTTTGTATACCTATAAAGGAAAGGAGTATCTCGTGATAAAACATAGTAGAGCCATTATCAATAGATTAACTTCCTAGAACCTGCTAATTATACAGGTGGTTTTTCAAAGTTTGATTTTTTGGGTTTTATTTAAAAAAAACAAACTATTTTTAGGTGTTTTATTTCGTGCAAATAAAACACATATTCATGGTAATTGCCATGGTATTTGGCTTTATTCTATATAATTTTATTCCATTAGTGTTTAAATATTGGGTGTTTTTTTTTAGAGGTTTGTTTTTCGAATTGGCAACCCTTTTTACAGCGACAGCCAATTTGACAGCTATCTGTACCCAATTTGGTTTGCTATTTCACCATGAATAGATTTCCGCAGAACAATGTTTGCAAATTGTGCAAATTTATTTAGAAAATTGTGGTATCTTAATCATATTTAAACACTAATGGCACATTTCTAATAAAGCCAAAACCACGGCCATTACCACGGTTTTTATGTGTATTATTTATTTTTAAAAATCTACATCTCTAAAACACCCATACCAAAGTGAATCTATACTTTCTGATTAGTCAATTGCAATGAGTAAACATAGTTTATAAGTGTATATATCCAATTTTTGATAGATCAAAAAATCCGATTTTTTGATTTTTATTATAAAAATGGGATTTTTTCGAAACCTGGTAAACAATATCATAACATTTCGACGCGGAACGGTGGTGCCTGCATAGTTATTGGACAAGCTCTGTCACCCGTAGTGACTGCCAACGCTCTGCACCTAGTGTTGAGGTCACTTCCGATAATGCGCGACCGCAAAACGCAACCGCTGCCCAACGAAAAGTCACACTTTTCATCTTTGTTGTTTTAACAATCCTATTTTATTGTTTCACGTTTTGATATTTTCTTACACTCTTCGCTTCAAATATAAGTAATTAACAGAGGCGTTGTAATATCTAAAAATAAGTTCGGGTGTCTCACTCCTCCGTGTTTATATTTAAACATTTTATTGAAGCTTAATAATGTACAGGTCTTGTTAACACAGGTGTACGCGTTTTTTTTTTACTTTACGTTTACTGTTCTTTACTTTATTATTATTATATAAACTAAAATACCGTAATAATTACTTTACGTTATTATTACGGTACTTTACTTTATTGATCATACAAAGATAAAACAATTTATCAATGATTTGTCAAACATTTAAAATGACTGGTTAATTAATCTCTTAATGGTTAAACTACGTTTTTTGTTAGCCTCGGTACTAAATACAAGCTTAAATGTCAAATATTTGTATGCAGTGTGTATTGTTGTGTGCATACAACTTGTACCACTTCGTTGTACTTCACGTAATGTACTGTAAGGATAAAAAATGGAATAAAATGTTTATTCAATATAATGTATTGCTATGTATGTATACAAGTGACATTTCTTGATTGAAGTCCAGTGCCCACCGATATGCATAACTGACAGAGCTGACTGAGAGAGTAATGATGGTTAAACCGTTATTGTACCCTTTGAAATTTAATTATAATAAATATTACCTCTGAAGCAACATTTGAAATGGTTACAAAGCGGTAAATAAACGTTTACATATTATTATGCGTGTTTATACATGCGCACCGAGAATGTTTGATTTTAATAATCTATATAAATTGCCGATATTTTTGTCAAGTTCGTGCGCGATCTCCATTGTGAAATCGTGAAACATTATTAACACGAAACATTTACGGGCTGTCCGGAGAACCCGATCGGCCTACATATTTATATTTAATATGTACTCGGATGTTAACAATTTCTTTTGGGTTATTCTGCTGTGTTAGTTATTTTCTTAGATAACTTTTTCAGCAATATTTCAATAGTCAGATTAATCCGTAAAAAATGTTATCATCTGAGGCCCTAGAAAACCTAACATTGTATTGTATTTTTTTAAATATATTTTTTATTTAAACTTTGTACTTCAAGCACAATATTTGAGTTATTTATAACTAATATAGTTTTTCAGAGCAACAGTCCCTCTCATCATCAGTTATAGTTAATAACTAACTTAAATACAAAATTATATAAATCTATTCGGGTAGGTGGGTGGGGGGGGGGGGAGTTGGCTATTAACTAAAATTAGTCAAGGATCGGAGGAGAACCAGTTTCTCAAAAATAATGGATAATGAACAATTTGAAAACGATGGGAAATGAACAACGTCAAAATCCTAAAAAATTAAAATTCTGAAAAGACACTTATAAATAATGTCCCATTTCAACATGCTTCTCCTATCCTTGACTTGTTTCCGTTAATGACAAAAAAACCCTCCCCACCACGCAACTCCCTGCCCTACTCGAATACATTGATATGGTTTTTATATTTAAGTTACTTATTCACTATACCTGATGATGAGAGGAACTGCTCCTCTCGTAACTATAGTTGTTATAAATAACTCGTATTATGTGTGTAGTACAAAGTTTTAATAAAAAAATATTTTAAATTAAAATATTGCACCACGAAATGACTGCCGAATCATTTACGTGTATTGTATTATTGTATTCATAGTTCTACGAATTGTTCCGATATGCTTTTCTCACTTAGCTTGAATCCTGGCACACTTTAGTAAATATTGTTTAATGTAGATTAACAATTTATCGATACATCAGCACAGGTAATCATTATAATCTAAACACATTGTATTCATATGTCGTATTTGCACGAAGATATGGAGGAGTTAAATATTTCAATCTAAGAATTTGCGCTGAAGACATGATTGATGATTCTTCGACATTAGATGCCTGAAATGAACACGAAAGAGATTTCATCTGTCGAGACAAGAAAATAGACCAACATTTTTCGGAAAGTCAGGTTTTTGGCTTGTGGCAGTGATGTCACGTATCTAAATAACGTCGCCCGTGAGTTTATTTCTCTTTCGTGTTACTGGGCGCCCTCAGCGGTGATGACGTCAGGTGTCGCGCATTGAACTCTTCCAAATGTTTGTGTTGTTTTGTGGCGGCCTCAGGAGAGTTCCGGATCCTCGGAGGACGAGGGCGGCTTCCTGGCTGCGGGAGCCGCGGGGGGCGCCGAGGGGGCCCCGGGGGATACCCTGCCTGTGGCGCACGGCAGACACCAGCGCACGGTCAGACCGATACGTCGTACATTACTCTCTGCACACCAACACCCACACTGTACACCTCAGACTTAAAAGCCCTTTTGTACATGTATATACTTATTGGCTCGGTTCCCTGGTTGCTAAACTTGGCTAAACTTTAGCAATCACGAGCATCTAGGATCGCACAGCGGCGCGAGTTTATTATTATGACAGCATGGGTTTTGTTGTGTTTCAAAGAAATTAGTTTTGCTGATAACTTTATGTTAATTTCAATATAATCGCATATATGGATAAAAGCCTAGCTTTGTATTTAACGCCTGTTTACTTAAAGGTACATTTTAGAGAATACTAATACAGATTGGATTGAAGTCTCAATTTCCTTTGAAATACGAATTAGGTGAATATGTAATATTTTTGTTAGGAAGGTACATTTTTGATTTAAATGAAATATTTCACTTCTACGGACTTCATTCCAGATTTTATAACTTTCAATTCAAAAATATTCGTTTAAAAATTATTAATACAAAATAACTTTTTATATAATTTTAATATTTTACTTTGTATAGGACGACTTTCACTCTCACTCACGGAGTCGATACTATCTTTTGATTCACTGAGTTTTTTTTCTTTTAGTGCGACCTTAACAAGAAACCTACTTATCCAATGACATTTTCTGTTGTTTGAAAGCTCATGCCTCCTTTCGAGATTTTCGCGAAAATGTGACATTGCTAAATAGATTCATCGCTCGCACTGCTACGGCCTTATTATTCATGTTGTGCATTTTTACAAAAAATATTACTGCGTGTCATCGCGTGACGCTCGGCACACATAGCTTCTACTCGTACAGCGAGATCTCGCTCTTTTATCAAAATATCGATATGGCAATGGTTCAAAGTGAAAATATCGATTTTACACTAAAAAATATATACTCGTACATAAATCCTTCGATACTAGTTTTTTTTTGTAGAAAATATTCATAAAATTAGAAAAATATCGATCGGATAGTTTTTGAGATGTTTTTGTCACCGATTATTTTGAGAAAAATCCGTATAAAGTTCATTTTTTTTACTGCGATAAAAACTTATAATTCTTATAATTCCGTTGTATCGACTTAAAATTTTCAGAGGATTTTCTCGAAAAGTAATAAATATCTTTTTGAAACTAAAGTAAATAAATAAGCTTTTATTTTTCAAAATTCTGGCTAGGCATGACCGCTTAAGTAATGTACTAACTCTTTTAATAATATTATATATATAAACGATCAAGTTTAGTATGTCTAGCTAATTTAGCTTAAAGTCATTTCATCAATTGAAGTGAAAGCTCACGCTCTAGCCTTTTGCTGGTTTCAAGAGGGGCGTCTTATATTAATCCCGCTTTTAAGCCACATTTTTTATTATTATTTTGCAACTAAAATTCTCTGTCCCGTGTTAAGGGGTCACCCCTTTTTGTAGCTTTATTACGCTTTTTATTTTCACAGCTCCTTGCCTATTGCGCTTTGCTTTCAATTTTGCCCGGCATTTTTCCTGATGTTACATGATCGTCGTCTTGGTCAAATAAAATACTAGTAACGTATGTATAGTGCTACATTATTATCACAGTTGAAGGTCTTTTTGCGCACCGATAGAGCAAATTTATTCTGACGCGACGTGACATTTGAAATAAACATGAATCACATTTCAAAAATCTGAAGGAACTATAAATCCTCGATTGATTGGATATTATTGTCTCACACGAGAACTGAGGAGGATATTCCAATATTTTATACCTTCGTCTCTAAGGCCCAAATACAGAGTCAATACTCAATCATTTAAAGATTAAAGTACGCCTTTAAAACGTAAATTTACATTTTTAAAGCGTACTTTAACCTGTACATAATTTTAGTTTTGACTCTGTATTCGGCCCTATATGAACTTATCTTGATATTCCAATGGTCTCTTTATTGTAATTGATTTATATACATATAGTGTGATATTGAAGTCTCAGCTCTCACTTCAACTCAATCTCATCTATACGGTTGGTTATCTTTAAGAATTAAATTTGAAAGTGTCATTTTTGACATTAAACATTAAAAAAAAAGGATACGCGGAAGAAGGAAAGTGATAACATAATATGCGCACGCATATTTTAGCGTTTTATACACGAGATAGGTGCTAACTATAAACTGTGATACGTTGACGCAACTAATATATGATTGCTTCTTGAATTTATCAAACAAAATAATTTCGTTGTCTGTCCGTCTTTATGTCCGTCCGTCTGTCTGTCTGTCCGCCCGTCCGTAACTTCGTGTAATATCCGTAATTTCGTTTGAATTCGCGGCTAAAAAAACAAATTAAACAGCCGGAGATGGCTTGAACCCCAGCACACCCAAACCGGCCGCCTAACGCATGTTGCTACCGCCGCCTTTCCGTAGACCGCCAAAAACATACTATAAATATATACTAGAGCTTAGCAAAGACGTGAACCATTTCATTCTACGCCCAGCATAATCGCCAGGGATTAAATTTAACTGCCGGCAAGGGAAATATAAAAAAATGTTTAAATATTTTGATAAAAGACGTTATTACTATTTCATGTGAGTCGGCTATAAATAATTAAATACTTATTCTTTAGGAACCGACATGTAAAAGTACCTTAATTTTTGATGGGTTGTAGCTAGTTTGATATCATAAAAGCAATAATGTTATCTAGCCGTACACCCATGACAATCACGGTAATTTGGTGGGCATGTTACGGTCGCATGTTACCTGAATCATTGCGTGTCACACTCTAATTATCTAAATTTTTAATTCCAACAAGTTATGAATTTACGGATCGACAGACAGACAGACAACGAAATTATATGTTTAGAGTATAATTTAATTTAAATTACATTCGTGTGCTCTATTACGGAATCGATACACGTTAAATTGTTAATGGAAGAAAAGAAAAGGAGGTTCCGTAAATATGCTACTGAGTTATTGTGTCTCGCATTAAACTTGTTGGTGTGACTCATGAATGAGAATGAAAACCAGTTATTTTCCTATTTACCAGGAATTTTTATCTTTTTCCCAATAATTGATCATTGATAGGTAATCCCACAATTAAACGTTTATCTATTGTTCACGATGTGACGAGTTAATAATATAATATCGTGCTATTGTTTAACATGCCTCGATCAGCTAGAAGCATACAGAAAATTATAAGCCGCGTAGGTATTGGTATTTAGATATTTATTCAAATAGAATGGCAACTTCACTTACTCTCTCTTTTTTCCATAAAAGTAATTTTGGATCTTTTCTGTTATCTCCCCGCCACTATTTGCTTGGTTCCGATCATATATAAAATGACGAACTACTGAACTCAAGTAAGAGTAGAAGTGAATTGGAGGTAAAGGACGGAAAGTCCATGACATGTTTATTCCAAATTTTGTTTAAAATTTTTCGGCGCGACAGAATGGGGACTTGTGTATATATATATATATATATATACATTTATACTGAAAAATAATTGCATTTATTATAGGAAATAAATATTTTTTCATAAAAACTTCATATATCCTCATAGACGTTTAAGTTAACGTTTTTGCCTTGGATAGCCACGATTTTAAAGGAATGACTTTAATTCTCAAATATTTGCGATTTTCTCCACTATCAAGGAACCTAAATGCCCATGAAATAAATTTGAGTAAGTCTATAGCTGTAGGTAGATAAGTTTCTACTTATATATTATATTTCATAAAGTTTTATATTTATTTTACTATAGCAATCATTCATTATTTAATGTGATAGATTTTTAGTCTAAAAACGTTAAGTGTGTGATCGAAAACTAATAATTGAAAATAATAGTTACCTCAAATAATAGTTGCTTCAATAATTGAATAACAAACCTGTCATTTTATATGATGGAATTACTAGATGGCTTTCAAATATCGGTCACGAGATATTGAAAAGAATTTTTATATATACTATAATTTTGTACAAACTAACTGGATTTAATAGATTAAGATTATTTTCTATGAACGCTATCTGGTGCAGTTGTCTGCTGTTTTCAACT
Organism: Agrypnia vestita; assembly: GCA_016648135.1. Lineage (NCBI taxonomy): Eukaryota > Metazoa > Arthropoda > Insecta > Trichoptera > Phryganeidae > Agrypnia > Agrypnia vestita. Next base: position 81,182 of record JADDOH010023946.1, read on the forward strand.
TTGCGCTCCTAGAAACCGTTGCTTTGCCTAATGTATTAAAGGAGTCTTTAAGAATACATATCATGACTAGAAAAGTACAATCCTTTATCTGGCTTTAAAGAAGTGTAATAAGGAATAATAAATTCTATTTTTGACTAAAACTCGCAGAGTTCTACAGCAGAAAATTATTTTATTGTGTTTTTTAACGCAATTTAATTTATTTATGTAAATTTATCTGTCATTCGATTCTAGAGAAACTCGTCCACCGCCGTAAATAATCCAGAATGTGTTGTTTTTAAACAATCATTTAATGTTCATTCAGTGTTCGGACTTAATTTTTTTCTTCTTTATATTACATGTCTAAAGGGGCTTTGTTACCAACTCATCACTTGATGCGGCAACAGTAGGTTTTATCTGATACTTTGAAGTAAAAAAAATTCCATTGCACAGTGTGCAAATAATGCGTCTGATTTGTTCAGTGTTCAGTTACATTCACGGCCAACTCCCGGTTCACCGGACGCGTACATAATGCGATCGGTGTAAACCATACAGTTGCTCGATCAAGTGACGCATCGGAACACAGACACAAATTTACTCAATGGTTACAAGTCGGTCAACAAGCAGGTAATACGGTTTGCGTAAACTTGTATTATTTGTTTTCTGTATAGAAAAAGAAGAGCCTAATACTTGATTACGCACTCAGCCAAGAATCACCGGAGTAAATGCTCGCTGAAAGTAAAAGTTATTCGTTTCGGCTACAGTTTATGATGCATAATCTTCCGTTGCGAGGAATCTATGTAGTAATAAAATAGCGCGCTATGTTGTCATGTATAAATTGGCGAAGTGGGTGTACGGCACCATTTGTTAGCTCTCAGCCTCAATTGATTGTATGCACTCGGTCTTGAATTTCCCCTTTAGTGCACATCCGGTTACTATCCATTTGTAGTTGGGCACGGGGAAGGTTAACATCGCTATGTTTTATTTTTATCTGTGCATCAATCACTACTGCCTTCTCTATTGCCTCAAGCTTGAACCACAAAACCCACGACAAAAACGAGCGCGGGTTTTATTCAATCACCTTACAGTCGAGGGGTTCTTCTCGCGACTCTGGCATAACTGAAACATTATTGGGCACGTCCTGGTTCTTTCTCGAAGAACCACATTGGTAAATACTCGTTATTCGCCAGGTTTGTTAACCCGGTCAGTTACAGTGAAAGTAAGTGACGAAAAACAAAGTTACCGTAACCGAAATTCTACATTACGAAATTAATTTTTTTGAATTGATCTCTTTTTGCTTTTAGCGAGCACTGGTATGAGCACTCCATTGTACGCCAAAATCTGTTGTAGACTGTCTATAAAATAAAGTCTGTAGTGTGTAAATAAAAGTATGAGACAACAATTCTTCTGACTTTTGCTGCACCATTGAACACACTAATGGCCCACTATAGCCGAATTATCTACGTGATTTTCAATGAAATTAATTTTGTTTTGTGACGTACTTCTAGATAAATATTACCGTCGAAATAGATGTAACTATTGTTGTTGAACAATAGTCTGACTATACATATATCGATTTTGACGCCACAAAATAATATTTTCACTAAGAATCGCGCAGCATTTTTGTTCTTAGCCTGGCTTGGGAATCGTCTGATGTATGTAAATATATTTTTTTCGCACAGAACAATATTATTAAATCAACAGTTGAGTTCTTTGATTAAAGCGCAATTATTTTGTATATTGCTTAATACATTTTTAAATAGTTTTCAGCACCTCTTAATTTAATTTTTTGCAATTATTTATCATAAAAAGTGCGACTAACGCACGTCAAAGATATCATCCATTCCCACATTTACTATTAATACGACGTGATGAGGTGTGTGTTTTTGGTGGGATATCGCTAATTTAATAAAAATTGTGGCAAAAATATTATAGCGGTTAATTAATAAGCCAATTGAAATGTGGTATAATACTGACACTTTTTTCTTTTATAATTACTGTGTACTCGACTCCGTTTTGCAGCCAATCATGTTATACATTTTAAAACAGTTAACTTTATATTAGATATTTATTTAAATACTCACGCAAAAATATCGCACTGTCAAAATATGCATGAATGCAAAATATTCAAAACTATTTTTAAATTAGTTATGTTGCTATTTATTTTGTCCAGACTGTAAATATTTATTTTAAATGTAGCACCGCACGCCGCCATTCTCTGAAGCTCTTTAAATTTGTGCGAGTATTTTATTATAATTTAATTACATAAAACCCAATATAATCAATCATATTCTGTAACGTGGACATTGATTTGTATAATAGTAATGTGGGTGTTCAATAGCAATGTTCCGTTTTTTTAGTATATTTTTCAAAACCTATGCATATAATTTGAATCGAGCTTATTTTGTTTTTTCAACATTTCTTAAATTTTATTACGCGAGAAATCAGGAGTAAGGCCGAAATTGACAAAAGAATTGTGGCGTCGTACATTGACTTTTTTAAGTGTATATACGCCATCAGCTTTTTTTTAAAATAAATAAATCATAATATATGTATTTTTATTCCACAATTATTATGATGTATTAAACACGACCATTTTATTAAATCTCTGTTAAAAGCCTTTGTCAATGTGTTTTGGATATTACGTTGTTTTATTTTATATTTTAATTAATATTAATGCTTTTTAATGTTAGTATTTAAATACCTATCACGATATTGTCACCATATTCCGTAGTTTCGCTACAGAGAATAATTACGTTATGCTTATTCCACAACTCTTACGATTATCCTTCTAATCTTGTGTACTGTAAAATGTGTAATTATTGTAATTTACTTATAGATAAGCGGATGAATATGTGTTGCTTAGCAGTTTATTTACAGCTAACGTGTTTTTGAATGCATTTTTTGAAAATTATTAATTACTTTTCAATGTTTTCTCTTTTATATGTAAACATATAATTGTGTAAATAGCTATCTCACAATCGAAACTATCAAACCGGTTTTTAACTAAGTTTATAAATGAAAAACTAATTACATATTAATATATAAAAAGTAGTTAATACACAATATATACTATGATTATTGAACTCTCGTGTATTTTTTGTACGTCTTTGGATTGATTGTTTCGATGAGGGCTTTCTTTATATATATATATATATATATATATTTATTTTGCATGAATAATGGAACTGCAATTAAATGCAATGCAATTAAAACCTTTACCTGTTGAAATGTATTTTTGAAATTAGTTTCGATAGATACACAATTGTCCTGTATTTCGCAATTTCAAGTCTCCTCGATGATAACTTTAGTTATGTTCTCAATGTACTCTTTACTAAATTTAAAATAAAATTTTACCTAATGTCTTAAATATGTCAGTTTTGCCAAGTGCTTGTACATTTAGTATATTTTGTTAATTTCTTAACGTATTTCTTTCGTGAAGTATTGGTTTCACAGAATACGTATGAATTTAGCTTATTATAGCTCATTATTTGAGCAGTAAGTACAAGCTGTAGACAAACGTATCGTTGGAGTATTTTTCAAATACTGTGTGGTTGGATAGAGAGACCTATTGGGTGTTATCGTCACATTCCCGGTGAACAATAATATATTGGAAGCGACACCATTTTACATGGAATGGAAATCGATATTATTTTGTGGTTGTCTGTAACAGAAGTCATTCGCTTTCTATTGATTGGGAATATTCTCTATTTCGATAGTGATGACGTTATCATATGGTAACAGTATTATCAAAATATCAAGGATATTTTCAGTATAATAATACCATTTTAAAACGTAGCAGGACATGTTTATTATTTTTTAAATCAAGCAAATATTATAATTTTCTAGTAAGAATTTTTAGGTCCCGCACGACTGCTTTTTTAAATCATTATTCTTCTCTAAATACTATCCACATTCACTTTAAAAAGCGCACTCTTGGATTTTGATAATGTGTTAGAGCAGTTGTCTGTATCGAGAGTTTTCTTTTGTCGGTATGAACCTATCTTCCCGTTACCCGCGTCACGAATGGCTTGTCTTTACAGTATTTTTCTTCTTTTTCTAGGACATGACTCGCCAATCGATTCCCGTCTTCAACAAAGGTATGTAACATCGTTTTTTAAATTATATTTTTAGACCGAGTCATTTTACTGCATCGATTAGGTATTTATTATTCATGTTATCGAAAAATTGATTTTATTTCGTCGTGTACTTGATGTTTGGAATTAACCTTTCAAAGTCAGTCCACAGGTATCCATAATTTATAGGAGTTAAAAATAAAAACCTTTTTTTTTATCAAGGAGAATTGAAATCAGTATGTCTATATTGATTTGATTTTATTTAAATCACTTGTCTAGAATGATGTCCAAATTCGAGGAATAATGACTATTGCTATGTAAGTAAACATGTTAATTTTCGTACTAAAATAATTATGAAGTCGATTCATCCGAAGTAATTCTAAATTAAATACTCTACATCTTCATAATATTTCGACGCTATAGGCTGCAATTTTTTGGGGAGTTAATACTGACACGTGTGTATTTAACATAATTATGTTGTTATATACCTGTAAATAATTACCAATCATCGATACAATCACATACAAATCTCAAATAACAGTTATTGTGTAACTGGTTAAAATAACAGTTTGAATCATCACTAGTTCAAATCTTTTGCATCGTTAGATGATCGATGACGCAACCAACATGTAAATCGAAACAAAAACAAATAGGTAATATAATATTCCTACAAACTACATTAATCACTTAGAAAGGTATACGGAATCAATCTTTCGAAAAAATGTGCAGTTATCACCAGGATAAAAAATTTAATTAATGAAGAATAACTATTTTCTAAAATGCAACTTTACAGTATATTGTGTTTACATTAAAATTTAATAATATGAATATATTATTTTTGACAAAGAAAGCCACTTCAAAACTGGTCGGTGTCGAAAATAAAACGTCCGTGGTCTAATATTGTCCAAAGTAATTGCAGTTGAATTGTTTAAAATGTTTATTTTGTGTAAAGTTTACCGATTCTTTCTTTCGATATCAAAAATAATTGATTTTAGAAAGCGCTAATAGAGCAACCCGAATGTGTGCGCCCGGTCATGAGGCCATTTGTTGACAACGATGTATCCTAAGCAACATAAATCTGATAGTCATGAAATCTCCCGGGTACAATAGAGACAGTCCATTTACCAATTTTTATTATGAATGTACGTATACAAAACATATTTTATCCTACAAAAGTCGACCACTCCTTACAGAGTATTGGCTAATTTATATTTACAAGTAAAATGAGGCATTACATTTGAAGGGACTATTTTACTGCCTCCAGTTAAGTTTTGATTTATCAATTGATTTTGGTTTCTCAACGGATACAATAATTATTAATAACGAGCGAACGTTGGTTAATTCTATCCATGTGTTACAGGATACTTCGAGGATAATTATAATCAAGCACATATTTGAAAGTCTATCAACGAAACTGAAACGAAATTTGGCGGATAGCTATTTAACACCTTATCCAAATGAAGGGTGAAACAGCCTCTCAATTGTGATACACGAAGGTGATGCATTAATATCCGATAAAAAACATGTTTTCAAAACAAAAATACCATCAATTTATTTATTTCTTAAAACAAGTATGATATCACTGAAAGACACTGTGACTGCGCGTGTGTTCGGATTTATTTATTTATTTATTTGTTTACGCCCATTAGGCTTTTACATAAAGAGTATAAAATAAATTTCAAAAAGCACATACATTAAAAGTTTCAGGAATAGCACCAAATCATGAGTATAAAAATTAAAAATGTAGAGTAGGTAACGAGCAGCAATGCGTATAGGCTTTTACATAAAAAAATATATCATAAAATTAAAAAGAACATACATTAAACAATATAAATTACAAGTAGCAAATTATTAAAAGTACCAGGAATAGCACCAAATGAATGATGAAAATTTGATCTCTCTTTGGTGGTAAAGATCGGTACGAATCAGTCATTATAATATTATGATGATGTGCTCAACCGCTCCGTGCTCTATTCTACTATCCAGTATGCGAGTTTCGAAACAAATCTCACAGAATTGTCGGTAAAGGTCGGTATACACCAGACGAATCATTTTACTCTGCAAACAACACAATGGAAAATGAATCATGTTCGTTGATGGAAAACACCTTCATGTTCTATGTTTGTAAGAATCACTTCAATTCGTAATTGTTTGGGACCTTACAAAAAAAATAAAAATAAGAAACAACGTATTGTACCCAAAATAAATGTCTGTCAATGAAAATGGCAAAAAAGGAATGAAAGTAGACTTGTGTGGAAAATCTTTGGTCGATAGAGTGAGGAGTGAACAAATTAGAAGGGAATTTAATGCTGGTTGTAGTGTGGTAAATATAATAAATAATGGAGTGCTGAGATGGTTTGTCATGTAGAACTTATGAGAGTGGGAAGGAGGTTAAGAAAATAAATGGGGCGAGTGTTGAAATCAACAGGAATATAGGGCGTCCGCGAAAGACCTAGCACGATCAAATACTACAAGTATTGGAGGATGGCTCTGTTAAAAGCCCCAACATCCGTAGAGCATGCATGAGGATATGTATGAATATAGCCGAAGAAAATGATGTGCCAAGAAGAATATGGCGTTCTATCCTCTCTGCCAACCCTTGCTAGGAAGCGGCGCGATGGTTAGTTAGTTAGTTTGCTAAAATGTGTACAGTACAAAGTTCCTTTCGTGACGAATAACTTTCAAATAAAAATTGTCGCGCTAATGAGAGTAGTCGGGCGGTAGCTACGCCGAAAGAAATGTTGAGTTTATCTGTTTCTTGTAATCAAGGTATGTGATAGAAAGTTCAAACGCGGTTGAACAATTCCACAGCGCGGTACATAATACTATAAAGCCGCGATCTCGGCAGCGCGCCACTGGTGCTGGTGATGCGCCACTGTCCTCGATATCTATTATTCGAGAGGCAGATCCGATAGCTCGCTTTCTGCTCGATGCTAATTCTTGCAGTTGCATTATGTAGAAAAAGTTAATAAAAACACGTCTGACTGACTTCAATATATTTTTTCGATAACGTGTTGCAAGAATGGCGTTCAACCCCAAACAATATAATATAAAAGTTATGTATCGAACATGAAAGAAATACACGAAATTGTAATAAAACTTATTTTATTTCATGAGCTTTTTAAACAAGAGCAGACTGGAGGTACATAATATAATATAACATTATTATTTACAAGTAACCCACATAACTCGCTGTGTAATTTACATGGAAATCATTTAATGTAGGGCAGAGCGGCGACGTCACGAATCACGACTTTGCAAATTTGGAACAATTTTGAGAAATTTGAAATATATATTTTTTTATCTTTACCAAATTTGAAATTGGTTTTTTCTTATTTTTGACTAATTTTGATTTTATTCTTTTTCACATCTCGACTTGTTTTTTCGTTTTGAATTAGAGAAAAATGTATTTAAACAAAATTTTTATCCGCGTTCATTTACACGAATCTTTTTTAATGTTAGATGAACTCCATAGTCGAAAATATGACGTTTTCGGCGTTCTTTTGTTATTTAAAAGTGAAAATGGCAAAGGTATCCATCGAAAAAAATAATAATTTGTTTTTACTGTTTTTTTATTGATTCTGTTGCCATAAAGTCCCCTTGGAACGACATGGCGTAATCTAATAGTTGGATGAAATTGAGATATTGTATTTCGGAGTTCGAGTGTTCACTTTTCGATTTCTTTGATCCAAGTTTAGTTGAAAAATCGCCCATGAAATAAAGTATTCACAAAAATGGCGCTATATAATTTAGAGTAATAAAATATTGCACGTAATTTTAATAAACCTATTTTGTAAACATACCTATGTATCGTATATTAAGTAAATTTAATAAACGTATTTTTGATTTAGTGCACGTAATTTTATTTGTTATCAAATCAACAAATAAAAATCGTTCTAAAACTATCACGGTATTATATATTTTTAAAAATACTTATTTTTGACACCTGTAAAGATCATCTTTATCGGTGCAGTAGCGGGGTACTCTTTTGCGATGTCACGATGAATCACGATTAAAAACGATGTTTCGAATAAAAAAGAAAAGAATTTTGTCGATAGATCGCTTTGCCATTGAACCACCGCCCTCGCAGGGTGCGGCGGCCTAGAGCCTCCCCCGCGACATGTGTCAATCCGCGGGCGGAATGTGGAAGCGGGAAGCGGGTACTGACACCGGTCGCGTGCTGCTGACCGCAGGGCTGCTGACCGCCCTCCGCCCTCCGCCCAGTCCGAGCCGAGGGCCCCTCGCGCGGTCACGCCGGTCCGCCCGCCTCCCGCCATTTTCGGCAGCCGGGAATTGTTCAAAAACTTCGCCGAACGTTGTCTTTTCTCTGCCGTTTCCACATTTTTACCCGATGTTGAGGCGAATCCCGCGCGGAAAATTGTTTCATTTTATCCAAATACATTCGAGTTTCTTAAGTTTTCGTGGAAAGTTGCGGAACGAGTTCGTTGTAAATTTATCCCTACCTCGATTTCTTCGTTACCCCTTTGTGGTCCCGGATATCCCGGCGCTCTTTCGTCGCCGTCCAAATTGGCGGCGGCAATTTCGTTTTCGTCGGAGTTTTTGAGCTCGTTACCGCCGATCATCGCGATTTCGTAAAAATTTCATCGCTTAAGACTCTAGTAAAAAATACGGTTGTTTCGTGAAATACTCGCGGCGATAGTATGTGTTTTTCAACCTGTAAACGGTTTCGTAAAAAAATTATGGACAGTGGGCATATCGGCGATCTGGATCGCTCGCCTCCTTTGACAGATAATATTGAGAAAAAAGATTTTCAGAGCGATGAAATTTCTGTAAATAGTGGTAAAAAATATTTTTTAAATATTTTTAATTTTTTTTTTTAAATATTGTTAAAAGGACTGAAATAAAGAGAATATTACTGATCATAACAATTTCGCCTCGGGCGATTCTATCAGTGACGTCAATATTGTGGGAGTTAGATACCATATAGGATACTTGTTTCTGAGAAAAGAATTATCGATGATTTTGTAAAATTGTCTGACGAATATGATTTTTATAAATATTAACTCTTTAAATTTATAACGCATTAGCTCAATGAAATTATTTGAATATTATGATTTGTATGTGCGTACAATTTAGATATACGTACTCGTGTGCACATTCAAGGTACAACTAGTTATATTCAACTCTAATTTTTTATGTTAATTTTACATGTGCTCACAGTGGTTTTACCTTTGGTGTTTGTTAGGATCGACCCGAGCAACACGAACCAATCAGATGCGACCGTCCAATGCCCTAACCAATGGCCATGGAGGAGACACAACTGGCCGACGGGGCACGGAGAATATTCCACCTGTTCAGTCCACATCCAATACTAGAATAACTCAGCAGGTGAACTATCCATTACCGCAATTATTAAAGTATTCACTCTTTTTTATTGATTTATTTGAATATATTATTTTTCCAATGGATCAAATCTTCTAAATAATGTTACAATATACTAATTTTTAATATGATGTTTGCGCTTGTTGATTTATTCAGTTTCAACCCATGAATCAAAATGCGTCAAATCTGCGAGCTGGCCCATCGGCTCCCGCGGCTCCTCCTCCCGGGCCCACCGGGAGCCTCAGCACATCCAACATCACCACAGGAGTCTCCCGGCGGTCCAATGTGGTTAAGGAAGTGGAACGGCTAAAGGAAAACAGGGAGAAGAGGCGGCAGCATCAAGCCGAGAAGAAACAAGAAAAAGAGGCTCTGATGAATGCCGATCCCGGTAATCCTAATTGGGAATTCCTTGCCATGATTCGGGAGTATCAGAACACCATCGAGTTCCGCCCTCTGCGTGGTGCAGAATCAGTGGAAGACCACCAGATCACCGTATGCGTGAGGAAGAGGCCACTTAATAAGAAAGAATTGAACAGAAAAGAGGTGGACGTTATCAGTGTACCAAAAAAAGGTCAGATGATCGTTCACGAACCGAAGAACAAAGTTGACCTAACTAAATATTTGGATAATCAGCATTTTCGATTTGATTATGCATTTGACGAATCATGCAACAATGATATAGTTTACAAGTAAGAAATTTAATTACTCTCGAGTAAAATAGTGGTTTGTTGCGATGTAAGTTATGTAATTGTTTATTATTTTATATTATTATTATCTAATCGTCATTGAAATAAAATAGCTTCTGACAATGGACATGTCTGCAGGATCTTTATTGAACTTATTACTCTTCGATTAACCATTAAGCTTTGAAGTTAACTGACCAGTAAACCTAGATTAATTTTAGTTTCATATTCTTTGGATTTTGTATCAGTGAATCCATTTAATGATTTCCTCACAATTGTTCTCTTAGAAATGAATGATCTTTGTTTTTGTTTCATTTAATGATGAAATGATTTTTTTACTGTAATTTTTAATAAACTTTTTCTGCAATGCTGTGTTATGACTCACAAGATAAATTTCTTCTGCTATAGCATACAGCAATTTATGTAAGCCTTTTCAAACACAATGGTGACCGTTTTACCGGAGAAGTTTTTTCCAGACACAAATTTTGCAGACAAATTTTAAAAAATACAATCTTTTCGGACACTTATTATTCCAGATACTGATCATTCCGGACACAGATTATTCTGGACACTGATTTTTCTGTACAGGATTTTTGCAGATATTGATTATAGGGGGACATTAGGGATGTAGAAAATCTAACAACTTTTAAGAGGGCGCTAAATAAATATATGATTCTTTCATTTGAATAAAATTTATAGCATTTATATGTAATTCTGTTTATATGAGGAAATACAAATTCTTGTATTACCTATCTTAAGAAGAAAATATATATATATATATATGTTAGTATTAATTTCTTTGGGGTTAACCCGCGTCAAAATCTGGTCCTCAGAAGGACCATTCGTCAACCGACGTTATAATATATATATATATATATATATATATAAAATATTATTTCGGACATAGATTATTCCGGGCAAATAAATATTTTTGTTTAGATTAGGTTGGGTTAGGTTCATAAAATATACAATAAATATAAATTTTGGGCATATAATTGTAAATGCTCAGTGTCATGTGATGCACAATAATTGTGAATGCTCAGTGTCATGTGATGCACAAATCAGAGGGGAAAAAAATTAGCTCCCATTGAATTTATGTACACAGCAATTTTATTTATCACATTTGAAATTTGCCATTTGTTTTTATAAAGGCCGCCGCCAAAAAGTTCTAATCAATCTTTATTTAACATTTAATTGTCTATTTTTATAGATACCAACTAGTTAAAATAATCAAAATACCAAAACTGATTTTTCACAAAATAAAAATTCATTGGATTTAATTTTAGTTAATTGCTACTTTGAACTCAGTTGTTCAAAATTCAACAATCTAAATATTTACCTTATATGTGGGGTATAAAAGCAAAGGCAGCAATATCCAAAAAAATTTAATGTAGTCATTGAGGATTACTAATTTATAATGTGCTGAAATGGAGATTTTATAGTATATATATTCCAAAATAATCTATGTCCAAAATAATCAATATCAAACATCAAGTTATTTAGTTTTGTTTTCTTGATCTTTACCAAATTCTTTTACAAACACAAGTTAACTAACACTTACCTAATTATAGTGTTTCTCAATTATTCTATAATTATGAAATATGGATATTTTTTTGGAAAAATAATTTGAAGATAATGTACTATACATATCTTTTCCATTTTAAAATTCAATATTTCATAATAAATTTAAGGGTGGGTAAATTTATTATCTAATTATGATAAATGACATTTGATTACTGTAGTTATTTCACACACACAAGTGCCCCCTTCTACCCCTTCCGAATATATATTATGTATTGTTTATGTTTCTATTCTTGTTTTGTTGTAGTCTTGATGGCAATGGTGTTTTATGTATTTTGGTACCATTTTATAGCTTTTGGTGGTATATGGGGTACAGTAATCAAGTGTGAACCAAAGCGCTCCTAGCATAGATCAGTGGCACGTAATGTGAAGAAAAAATTCTATGCTAATCTCAATTCGTACAAAACATTACATAGTAATTTATTGTAAATTTTGGACTATCAATTAATTTTTTTTTCTTATTGGTGTTTTATAGTATGGGTAACATTAATTATTAATGTATTTTGGAGTTGAAACTTCACACTACCTCTCAAATTTTCGTGTTTGTGTCTACATTTATAAAAAATATTTTTACTGATTTATAGGACCACAATCTTTTGTCAATTTCCAGATACACGGCTAAACCCTTGGTTCAGACAATATTTGATGGTGGGATGGCCACATGTTTTGCCTATGGCCAGACCGGTTCTGGTAAAACGCACACCATGGGTGGAGATTTTAACGGCAAAACTCAAGACTGTAAAAAGGGGATATACGCGATGGCTGCTAGAGACGTCTTTATATATTTGGCTAGTCCCAAATATAAACAATTAAATCTCATTGTGTCTTCGTCTTTTTTTGAAATTTATTCCGGAAAGGTGAGTTTGTTTGATCCGCATTTGATTAAATACATATTATACGTTTGAAGTATTTAAAAAAAATGTCATATTCAGTTATTTTATTCAGTTTAAAATGTATGAATGTAACCGAAGCTTTTAAGTGTTCTGCCAAGACAGAAGAATGCGGTGTTCTATCCTCTACCTACCCCGGTGAAACAATGTGATACTTAGTTAAAAACAGTTAAAAAACTCTAATCAGAAGATTTTGAAACTTGAGAACTTTTCTATTATTATTCCTGTTTATAAATTATTAAAATTCTTATTAAGGCGATCCTCCGGCAAAGAAAGCAAATTTCACCATTTTTTCTCATATCTTCTCGTGTTTTTTATCACATTTTTGTATCGAAATATATCATTTTAAAATTTATTTATCAGGTTATATATATTCTAAATATGGATATTGTGTTAACCCAGCCTGGGCGGAGTGGGAAGATTAGGTCCCTCACATCAATATTTATCCAGATAACTCTGTAATTAATTGAACAATTAAGCCAATACTTGTGTAATCTTAAATTAAAAGTTTTAAAATACATTTTTGTAATTTTTAAAAATGAAAACTAAGAATTTACGGTAAAAATGTAAATATTAGAATTCACTATAGCCAAGTGTATAGGAACTGGGTATTATATGTTGTATCACTTGCGCTCATACATTAAAGACCCTTGGACCAAATGCATGAGAGCGAGACAACAATACAATACAACAATACTGTTCCTCAAAATTCTTCGTATCCGCCGGCCGCGGGAACTCATGTCAGCATTTGTTAAACATTTAGTGCTAATAGTGGGCTTTTTTGCTTTTATTGTTTTCTGTATTCCTTATTATTTATTAGGTGGAAACATGAGTAGATGTTTTATTTTATTCATTCAATAAACATAATATCATATTTTTGTCACGATAATTATTTATATGATATATTGTTTTATTTTATTAATTCAATATAAATAATATAATAGTTTTACGAGTCACGATAGTTATTTATATGACATTGTTTTATTTTATTCATTCAATATAAATAATATCATATTCTTACGAGTCACCGTAGTTATTTACCTATATGACAGGCTATTTTATTATATGTTTTTTTTTTATTAGTGATGCAACGAATACTACTTTCACGAATATGAATATCAAGCCTGATTCGGTGAATATGAATGCGAATATTTCCACAAGGTATTAAATAATACACCACTGTTCTTTTTTTACTAAGAGATTTAATAATTAAAATTTACCACTGGCAAATTTTTGTTCAAAAAGCACAACATTTGTAACTCCTCAGGCATAAGCGATTTCGATTTCGGTCGAAAATAAATATCACTTTTTTCACGCTTACGAGAGGTCATGTTATTAGATTTAATTTTAAATTATTTTATAGGAGTTAACACTTTTACACACAACGGAAAGAAAAAGTAATGAACAATACGTATAATAAAACACAAACTACATGAAATGAGCCCCTATCTTATTAGTAACCCAACGAAATTAGATGAAAGAACTCATGTTATGCTGTGAAACAAGTAACAATTGACAACTTGAGAACTCAACAAATTCGTTCGTTGAATGTTGGGGGAATCCCCGATAATAGAGTGCATAGGTGTGTACGGATATACGGTGCACAGCTGTAATTTGCATTTATAAATAGTTTGTTTTTAATATTTGTGATGATATTCGGCGAACACGAATATTTGTATTCATATTCATTGCATCATTAGTTTTTATGCCAATAATTATTATACTTTTTTTAAATGAAAACATAAACATCTTTTATATTTTTTATAGGACAAGATTTTAATGAAAATACTATATGTATGTTTATCATTATTAAAAACAAATCATAAAAATACTGATGTTTGAGAATCATTGCGGCGCATGGTAAGAGTAGGGATGTAGACATGTGACTGGTCGCATATCACGCCAGTTGCGCGGGGACGACATATTGGTCTGGTCATTGGCTGTGAAATGACGGATTGCAGGAGTAATTTAGAATTACTTAAAATTCCCCAAAATTCCAAAAATTTATGGATTTTTCGATTTTTATGTATGTAATAATGACCCACCTATGTGATGATACACTTAAAAATGTGTTTTCGTTTAAAATTAGTCTTTATTAAAGGAAACATTCTTGGGGTCTTTTGGTTCCCCACTTCGGAGCGTGAGAGATTTTTTGAGTTCAGTACGGGAAAGGTTAAAATGACACAAACTAAATTATATAATTAATTAATAAATTACCAAACCTAAGATGTTTTAAAAATGAAGAAAATTGTTCCACTTTCTGGACCTTTTATGACTAAATGGCCTTGTGAGATGTCTTTTTTTTCAATACTATTACAAAGTAAACGATTATCTTTACTTTTTACTTTCAATGTATATTTTAAAAACTCTTTTTTTTTTTGTGTGGTTTTTTTCAACTCTTTTTATATAGTGGACTACTTTTTTACTTCAAGAATCAAAATAATAAATATTATTATTTTAAAATAAAATGGTCGATGTTCCTGATTTTAGATATTTTATTAAGATATTAAGTATTAATGACACAATATGCAGTACCTCGATTAAATAGCTAAAATCTGAAATTTAGAATAAGTTTATATTTTTTGTGTTCGTTGTAAAATTATAATGTCTATTCCTTTAATTTATTCAAGAAAAAGTTATCAACTATCTAAAAAGAATTGAAAAAAATACATAAAAAATAAAAATTTATAAAAAAACATATTTTTTTTTATTTTTTTATTATTACATAAATTTTTTTATTATTACATAAATTTAAAAACAAAAGTTTTTAAAACATAAATTGTAAGTAAACAAACTAACAGATTTTGCAATAATTGTAATAAGTTTAAGATAATTGTTTACTTTGTAATATTATTGAAAAAAAAAGACGTCTCATGAAGCCATTCAGTCATAAAAGGCCCACAAAGTGGAGCAATTTTCTTCATTTTTAAAACATTGTATGTTTGGTAATTTATTAATTAATTGTATAATTTAATTTATGTCATTTTAACAAGATATACCTATTTAAAATATATGTAACCTGCTGAATAAATTTTAAAATGACATATTTCCATATGAAAATGTGATAAAAACGAAAGAGAAAAATTGTGAAATTTGCTCACTCTGCCGGACGGCATGGAGTCTTCATTAATTCGTCTTGTATTGCACATTTGTATAGTATGGTATGAAACACAAGGAAATTCTAGATTACGCAACGAGGGATGGAAATTTGAATTTTCTCTGCTCAAATTGAGATTTAAAAAATTTATTCTTGTATATTATTTCAGATGTCAAACTCTGTAAATTTTGACTTTATTAAGTTTGGCAGGTTTGGAATTAATGTATTCAACCAATCGGAAAATGTAAAAAAATGTAAAAAAAAACTTAAATTATTCACAAATTTGTTTACGTTTTAGAGCTTTCTGATTGGTTTAATTCATTTATTCCAAACCTGTCAAACTTAATAACATTAAAATTAACAGGGTTACATTATTCTACAATAAGTGTTAAGATACGGAAATAGCGATGATTGCTATTTTCAGAATTCGGCCGATTATCTGCTCCTTCGGTGCATGTGACTCATTCTGCTTACTTATTATGATTTTTGTAGGTATTTGATTTACTCGCTGATAAAGCCAAACTGAGAGTCTTAGAAGATGGTAAGCAGCAAGTGCAGATTGTAGGGTTAACTGAGAAAGTTGTGGACAATGTTGATGAAGTACTTAAACTCATCCAACATGGCAACAATGCCCGAACATCGGGCCAGGTAATTTTTTTCTGAATTTTACACTTAATATCTGTCATATAATTTTCGTACAATGGGGTAATAAGTATGCAAAATCCATTTTGATAATTATTAATATAAAATAAAATATATATGTTACAGTGAATCTGTTTTTCTAGTGAGTCCATCATTCACTGGCATTTTGGAGAAATTATATTCAAGGTCATTCTTATCATATTCAAAGAGTTTTTCACCAATAGAAATTAATACAATATTTTAACTTCTACTTACTAGTGAATTTATTGGTTTCAGAAACTGTCAAAAATTAAATTTGACAAGTCTGAAATCCGTTTCCGTAAAAATCTATGCTTTTAAACGAACTTTTATTTATCCAAATTGAAACAACCGGGCCTTGAATAACAATTTAATAAGTTATTGCGTGAACAAGGTTCTTACTGCATTATTATTAGTTTCTTCTGTGCATATCAACATTATTTAGGTAACGGATATTAGTAAAATAGTCATTTTGAAGTGTTGAAAGTTTCGGTTGCACCAATTCTTCATTATATGATTTTATAACAAGATTCTAATGGCACATGGACCTTGTTTTTCAAAATTTATTTTGCGTTTTGTGTCTCATTCTACACTAGTCTAGTCCAAAGTCACCACAAAGCGACAGTATTTCTAATTTTTATCCTTTGAGCGATAGCATATTCCCTATTCTGTGGCGATAGTTCTGTTTCTCGAACTGTCACACTTCTGGACTGGATTAGTTTAGGTAGGTAACTAAAACGTAATATAGTTTTAAAATTTTAATCGCGAACACTTACGAAATTCTGATCATCTTATAATTCAAAAGACAGTCGATTAAACTCATAAAAATGATACGGTGTGAGCAAGCTTCACGTCTGTCACCGACGTCGAGCCGAGTAAGTTCGCGAACTTAAAAACCTCGCACTTTATGTTGTACGTCTACCACCCACTTTACATGTGCTTTACACAGTGCAAACAAGAAACGCAAATGACATTAGACACATTTTTGATAAAAAGATAGAAAATTGGAAATGCGGAAGAATCTGAATGAATTCAAACGTAAATGATGACTTGAATCTCTTTGATTTTTTGTATTTTTCGCATCAATAGGACCGCAAAATGAATAAAAATCGCCTAGTGAAGTGCCGCCTTTATACTTTCTACACTTTAAGAATTACGTGTACAAATTGATAGTTTCACCGATATATTGTCTATGCTTTGAGTAATGCGCGCATTCGTGAACAAAATATATTTTCACGGATAATGTGTAGTGAATCTGAGAATTCGTTGATTTAGATGTTTTCACTGCCCAGACTCTGCCCGACCGGGAAAAGTACATTTCTACTAGTGAAAGTATAGTCTTACTAAAAATGCAAATTCGCTGTAACATATACACAAATAAAATGTAATCCAATCAAATAAATTTTTATTCAAAAGTTAAAATTGTTAAAGCTAAAAAAAAAACTTGTTTGTTCGCCGAGAAGCATTTTCAACAAGAAACAAATAAATTTTAATAAAGGAATACCATTTTCTTTTCGGTGGACAAACTTATTCCTTTCATATTCCTTTACACTCTTTACCCACATTCTACATTTTGATATCTAAATTTAGTAATATTTCCTTCTTTAATAATTAACATTCATGTTTGTCTTTCAGACATCGGCCAATTCCAATTCATCTCGATCGCATGCTGTATTCCAAATTCTTGTCAGAACTCCCGGCATGCACAAGGTGCATGGAAAATTTTCTCTTATTGACTTGGCAGGAAATGAAAGGGGAGCGGATACGTCATCCGCTAATAGGCAAACACGTAAGTCATCAGTCAACGATTTTTTTTTGGTAATTGTGTCACACCACACTCTTCTGTCTTGGCATTCCATTTTTGCCTCATTAACAAAGTAATAGTGAAGCAAAAAAAGCAAAAATTTTTACAGAAACGAGTTGTTTGATTGGTAGAAAACACAAATCTATGCTTTTTTCTTAACTATTCTAACTACTGATCAGACAACTTGCCCTAAGAGGGCCACTATCCAATATCTGGTCTAACTGAACTTCTTTTCTTCTCTTAGTGTCGTGTCAGATCCCCCAATGTTGACTATCACTTGATCCTGACTGATCATGCCAGGTGTTTTGTAGACCAGAAATTTTTTTACATTTCAGCTATAAGATCCCACAAATAAATAATTTTGAAATACTTGAAATTAGGAAAAACCTTAATATTAATTCTAATACACAGACAAAATTTTTGCATAATCCTATTTTGAATATTTTTCCACTTAACATTCCATCTTCTCCAGGTGACCCATAATAATTAACACCTCGAACCCCCCCCCTCCCCTCGCCAACCACCTCAGCAGTCCCTTCACCGTAACACATTTGCTTGGTTTAACTTTTTAAAATTTTTAGTACACAATAATCCTGAAGAAGGGAACATTGTTCTCGAAACATGTAGATTGTTTAATCTAATAAAGTGGTGAAAACAAAGTGATGTAGGTTTTATTTTAATAATAATGTCACCACAAAGTTCAAGCCTTCATACGGAAGAAAAAATATTCTTCGAACAGTCAATAATTTAATATTGAAATATTTTAAATTTTATTACACTGTTTATATTTTTTTATATTCATCAATATTGCATACTTATAACATTAAAATAAACAGCTGTAAATTGGTGTAAATGTAACTGAGAAAGTAAAAAGAAAATGTACTAAATAAATTTTAAAAATAATCAAATATGTCAATATTTATATTAAAAACTCTGACAAACAACCGACCCTGAGTGCCAAACGGCCATACACAAGTATAAATGAGTAGCTTGTTGGTCTTGTGGTTAGGACACTGGCCTCGTGATCCAAAGGTTGCGGGTTCGATCCTCACTCCAGACTAGCAAGTTAGTCCTATTTTCATAGTACAAGCGCTTAGCTTAGTTTGAAAATAGTAAGAATATTGATGTGACACGTATTCCGTGTTCACATCTCTATTTTAAAAAAAAAAAAAAAAAAAAATATGTACCCCATGCGCCAACTTTGGAGCTCAAGTGCATACCTGGGTATAATTTAAGTTAGGTATTTTCAAATTGTTAACCTAAAGCCCTAAAGGTCAGCCATCACTGTTATAGCATCTATATATTAATTACGTTAAAAATGATGATGTTGTGGATGATTCTGTTGCCAGTTAAAAAAAACATTTTAGATTGATTTTTTTGAGTTTTACAGATCACAATGTATTTTTATATTTAGATATAATTTAATATGTAGAAATATTATATGCGTTATTTAATACGAAGATGATATTTATTGATTAAAAATAACGAAGTATAACATTTTCTTCAATCAATTCTATTTTCACTCCTGGCAAGTCATATTGAAATTGAATTTTGACGTATCGGCCGTTTGACAGTTTCGTATTCGTTCCATTGACGTATTATAATAAGTGAAACGGTGTTTAGATACATCTTTATATTATGCACCTAGATTAATCTTAATATCGTGAATATTAATTTTGTGGTTACATCTTTACCTAAATTGTGAGGTTAAAACACACACGCTACCTGACCTAAATTGTGAGGTTAAAACACACTCGCTACCTTATGCGTAGGGCTTACTGTTTCTAGGTTAAGTTTTTGCATCTTTTGAAGTCCAAAATTTCAGTTAATTCATGCATATATACTAGTGATGGGTCCGCTCTGCACTCACTACTACAATGTAGTACAACACTACATTGAAGTGCACACTTCGCACATTTTGATGTGTAGTGCACACTACAAACTACAAACACCAAAGTTATTGAAAGTATAAACTTCAAATAGTACACTTCATTTCAAAGCGAACACTACAAAGTACATATACTTTAAAGTTATCGAAAGTATGAGAAACACATTTTAAATAGTGTATTTTTTACGTGAAATTTTTGGAAAGTTGATGTAGATATATGAAGAATTTTCTGGAATCTGTAACAACCCCCCCCCCCCATGGTTTGAAAAATTTTTGGGAAGTTGATGTAGCTAAACGGAGAAATCTTTGGAAACTGTAACAACCCCCCCCCCCCATGGTTTGAAAATTTTTTGGAATCGAACGAAGAAATCTGTCTGGCGACCTTTTTTTTTTTTTAGCTCGCTAAATTTTTATTTGGGAAAAAAATACTTCATTTCATTTAAAAATTTACTTCACTATTACTTCATTTCATTACTTCACTTCATTAATACTACAATTACTTCATTACATTACTTCACTTCATTAATACTACAATTACTTCATTTCATTACTTCACTTCATTACATTACTTCACTTCATTAATACTACAATTACTTCATTTCATTACTTCACTTCATTAATACTACAATTACTTCATTTCATTACTTCACTTCATTTCGTAGTACTACAATTGCTTCACTTCAAGTAGTTTTTACTACAATTGTAGTGTACACTTTGTAGTCTTCAAACTGGTGAACGTGTGTGTGTTGTAGTCTTCATTTTGAAATGAAGTTTTTCCCTTCGCTAATATATACCACCGATTGTTAAATGTATGACGATTGGCCGTATTCTAGCTATTTATTTATATAAATAAAACATTGTTTCTAATTTATCAGTCTTTCAAACACTTATAATGAATTACATTTAAGTGATATGTATAGCTCTTTCCACTTAAGAAAATCACTTGAATTGGTCGCAAAACGCCACCATAACTGCACGCAGGGCCTAGCAGTAGGCAATAGACGATAGCCGATTGTAAATACCAATGGTCGTGTAGCGGCCACTACAGGTCGCGCAGTGTCCCATACAGCTGCCCGCAGGGCCTAGCAGCAAGCAATCGGCTGTCGCTGATTGCTTAACTGCTAGTCAAATTGAAATAATTTTGTGGGTATCGTTTGAAACTGTACAATTATTTGATGCATAATGAATTATAGCAATGGTACACATTACCGTAGCTTGTGTTCATCTTGTCTGTGAAACTAATACCCTTTTTCAAATTCTGACAGAGAAATTTATAATCTGAAGACGAGTCTTTTTTTGTTGTTTTAATTAATATATATATAAGCCTTTGTCAATAAATTCCTATACAGGAATAATATATTGCTAAAATCTTACTAATACGAACAAATAGACATTAAACGAAATGTGCAGATTACAGTGCTGTGGTATTGTGAATATTATTATGACATGTGGCAAAAGAGATTTGCTTGTGGATACTGTGGCTATTATTATTTTCCTTTTCTAGGAATGGAGGGGGCGGAGATCAACAAATCTCTGTTGGCCTTGAAGGAATGTATCCGGGCTCTCGGCATGAAGGGAGCCCACCTCCCTTTCAGAGCCTCCAAGCTCACACAAGTTTTGAGAGATTCTTTCATTGGTGATAAAAGTCGTACTTGCATGATCGCTATGATATCCCCTGGGCTGAGCTCGTGCGAACATTCACTCAATACACTTCGATATGCTGACAGGTAATCTTCCATATTTTGCATCATTTCAATTAATGTTCTGCATCATTATGGTATATATTTGTTATAAATATAAATATATTTGTTAAAATATTTTTTGTTTTTCCAAATAGAGTGAAAGAGTTGGCTGCCAATGAACCTTCAGAGAGGAGAGAAGGTAATGGAAATGGCACGGTAGATTCCAACAATGATGTTGATATGGAAACCAATCATCGCCAGGAATCTGATCTTGCTCAGTTGCGGAGTCTAAATGTAATTTTTTCCAGATTAATTATTTTATCATTGGATTTAATCAAAAACATAGTCTTTAGTCTATTAAAAATGTTTTAATATTGAGATCATAACTGCATTAGATCACACTTAAACAAGGTTTTTTTTGGTTGACGGATGTTCATATGGAATATATGTCACATGAAATATATGTCATATGAATATTTTTACTATTTTATAGAACTGACTTGTCATACTATAAATAAATATGACTCAATACTATATATAAATGTTACAACTTATTAAATTTCAAATAAATTTTTGCCTGGTGTGAAAAACCTATATTAATTTTAAATTAAATACCCAACTGTAGAGCATTTGGAAGATAGTTTTCAGTTGAAATCTGTTACAAAATTCTATATACATACAAATTTCTTCTTTCTTTCTTACGTTTATACTTTCTTTAATTGTCATTTGTTAATATTACATAAATATCATATGAGAATAACTGCCACAGAACAGGTTTTACCTAGTGTGACAGTTATTAGTAACTTGTATTAACAAATGTAAATAAACAAATTAATAAAAATTTACAAATAATATTCTTGAAGAAAATTTAGAATACCTTAATAATACTTTAAAGATAAATAGATAAATGATATTAATAGATGTGGCAGTTGTGATGCAACATGATTATTTTAATTTACACTAAACTCAACTAGTAATACACATACATTAAGTTATTAAAACTATTATATTCCGAATGTCTTTAGTCAAAAAAATTCTGTTTCAAATTTCTTATTTGACTTGTAATAAAGCCAATGAATTTTTAATATCCAATATAAGTTACTTTAATGATAGTCCAACGTTTTACAGAAGTTACAAATACTAAAAAAAAATGCACACTTTAAAGTCGTTCATCTCCGTAGCCATTGTATTGAGGGCAATGTTGTTTGAACATATTTGACTCATAATTTGAGCAGGAATCTATCTGTAAATCTTATTTAGTTATATTAGTGGACTCGCTCTGTTATCCTTATATATTGGTCCCATTTTCAATAAAATTATAAAATCTTTTCCCTGTGCAAATATATTTACGTTTCATATCATAATAACATCAGAAAATGTGATGTTCTTACGTGCCTAGGCAATATAACTCGGCCTACGCGCTTGGGAATAATCGGGTTCTTCTAGTAATACGCGTTACGTAGGTAATAACATTTATTGGAGACACTACTTTATAATACAATATGTACAACTGATTCGGACCCCGGTGAATCTCGTTCTGCCCGGTGCGGCGCAACAGCACGGGCGCCATCCACGCGTCTCGCTCGCACGCTTGCCTCTCACTCATCCAAGCGTCCGCACATTCGTCACAGAAAAAAAAACTAAAATTAATTTATTAGAAAAAAGTAGAATATACAAAATAACTTGTAGAGACTATGACAGTAAATACATATAACAAGTCACAAAAATCCTAAATATGAGAATAAATAAACTTCAATAATCAACATATGTGTATTACGAAATGCATATTAATGTTTATTAATATAAATGATGCTTCGATATACAATAAAATGTATATACTTCCAAGGTATATTATTTGCACAATACAAATAAATTACATATTACAAAAAAAAATTTGTTAAGAGCTTTTGAATTTTAGCTGTGATATTTTTCCTGTGTTCATAAACTACTAGCAGTTAAACAATCGGCTATCGCCGATTGTTTTTGCTAGGCCCAGCGGGCGGCTATACTGGTCGCTGCGCGGTTCTTAATGCTCGCTACTTGGCCATTGGTGTCTGTACTGGCTGCTGTGCGGCTGACAACTGCACGGCTATTAGTATCTGCAATCAACTATTGCCCATTGCCTGTTGGTTTTCATATGATTTGGTTATTTTTTTAAACTGGTAATGGCAAAACTACATACTGTGTTTTGAAGCAATAATTATATGGATGATGCGTCGCCATGCATACTTTTGGGTTTAACACATTTGTAACAAAACGTATATTCCAATCTAGAAATTAAACATCATAAATATTTGCCTTCAAAAAAATAAAATCAACATAAGTAAATTTTGATATATCTCACCTTAAAGTGACTCGAATGTTGTATGAATAATTTTTAAAGAATCTGTACACCTCATTTATAAAAAAAAGACATACGATTTTATTAATTTTTTAAGCTGGCAATGGAAAAAAAAGCAATACTTAATGCAGATTTAGCGCAATCATAATATGTATAGATGTTTATTTGTACAAACATATATGTATTCCAAAATAATATATATTAACGTGTATATAACATTTAGCATACATATATTTTTTTCACTTATTATAGAGAAATAATATCGTTTATATGTAATCCTATCTTATATTTTTATTGTTAAATTATTATTAAGTACCTATATATTGTAAACAAGAATTTTTTGAAATAAATAAAAATAAATAACTTTGTGAATATCAAAACATTGTGACAAAATTGAAATATGCATTTATTTTATGATTGCGAATTGTATTTCAGGAAGGGGATATGTCGGCAGACATGTACACTTTCCACGAGGCTATTTCAGCATTGCAACTAGCCGAAGAGGAAGTATTGGACAACCATAAGGCATTGTGTGACTACATGGCTCTCGGACAGGAGCGCTCCATACAGTTACTGAACATGACCTGTGATGTAGATTATGACCAAGACGGTAACTAAATTATTATGTAATTTAAATTTAGGAACATTTAAATTAAGATTAAAAATACACTCATTTTTTTAATGTGATTCATTATGGATTAAATTATCATCTATTAAAAAATAGAAATGATACATTTACTTGATTAATTTTGGGGTTGATACCTTGTTTTAAATGTGTCTGTGATCTTATTCTTCCTCATCAAGGTCTCGTAGTTCCAAACAATATAGATTTCACTCTGACTAAAAATTATGTCAATATTGTGGTATTGGTATGTTCATGTCATTCTTTTTAGTTTGGTGGTAAACATCTGTTAATCAGAACCATAACGTATTGTGTGCTGTCCAGCATGTAAATTTTAATGTAAAAAAATGTAACACAACATTTTGTATTGCTGTAATGTTGGTACTTTCATCGGATTATGCCGACTGCGGTTTTATGTAAAAGGCATCATCAAAATTTTTATTAATTGTGGTTGGAAATTCAATAAATCAAAGCACAATTTTCATACAAATTTTATATTAACTTTGCTTTGCATGCTGTTTTTTATATATGCTTTCATAATCGATAAATTATATACCTGCATTTTTTGGCGATAAATAATATTTTTCAAAGCCTGCACTGTCAAAAAGTCACAAGTATATGTGTTAATAAATCTCCTTCGAATGTCTTTATGTTCTTCGATGGGGTACTTGGCGATTCTGATAGTGATAAATACATATAGACAGTTGAAAGGAAAAAATGACCAAGCAACAATTTGGCCGAAATTGAATTATATATATATATACAGGGTTATATGGAAAACATTAATAACCTCGCAGGACTATATTCCTGCCTTGATTATGAGTCGAAAATGTTCAAGCTATCATGACCTAATATCAATAGTTATGGAGATATGCGACATCAAAGTTTGCATTTTTTTCAATATTTCTGACTAATTTTTTGTAAAACGTTGGACTATCATTACTCTAACTCATATCGATTACGAAAAATTCATTTGTTTCAATACAAGTTAAATAAAATGATAAAAACCCTGAAAATATTCCAATTGGAATTTGAAGGTTTTTATTTTTTTATTTCACTTGTATTAAAGGGAATGAATTTTTCGTATTCGATATAAGTTACTGTAATGATAGTCCAACGTTTTACAAGAAAGAAGTCAGAAATATTGAGAAAAAAAATGCAAATTTAGATGTCGCATATCTCCTTAACTATTGATATTAGGTCATAACAGCTTGAACATTTTCGACTCATAATAGTCAAGGCAGGAATATAGTCCTGCGAGATTATTAATGTTTTCCAAATAACCCTGTATATATATCGACAGTGGAAAGGAAAAAAATGACCCAGCCACAATTTGGCCGAAATTGAGCTATATATAACTCAACTATATATATAACTCAATTTCGGACAAATTTTCGCTGGGTCATTTTTTCCTTTCCACCGTCGATATATATATATATATATATATATATATATACATCACGCTACCTATTGTGCGTCCTTTTATTTTGCATTATTGTGACGTCCACCAGTTCCACTAAAATTTCACTTATTTTTACATCGAATATTAGTCACTAAGGCAATACTATAAGTCCTTTACAACTTATTTTTCTGAATTTTTTACATTTTATTGATATACAAATATTCGTATATTAACAAGCGTAGTGTAATCAATTTGGACTCCAATCCACATTATCAATTATCGGGCGTCCCATGATATACATAATTTTATTTACATTTTCCTAACTATCGCAACTCCTCGTAAACAGTGCGACGCGCGACGTTGCCGCTTTTACCAATTACACTGTTTGTGCGGGATGCCGAAGGAAGATTTATTATTTTATGCTCTCTGGGGATGCCGCTACCGGGTCACTAGTACGTGTAGCGGG
>JADDOH010023947.1:0-315844 GCA_016648135.1 Agrypnia vestita
CATCTACAAAGCCAGGAATGGAGTGAAGATTCGTGTTTTGAAATAGTTGCTAAATTATATTTACAACACACTTATTTCACAAACACTGCGTGTACGCCGAAAAAAAAGTCCCGGGGAAAAAGGAACAGAGTATCGTACACTATTGTAAGAATGAGTATGTTATTTTAGGCACCGTGACTTCAAATTACCTGATTTTTACGTGATTATGTGATTTGTTGTATACTTCAATGGAATATTTGCTCCATAAATATGAAAGCCGGCTAGTATGGGAATAACGTGTCTATATACTATACATATATAATACGTCAATAATTGATACGATGTACGCATTTCACGTATTTTAGAATTAAAGGTAGAATTTATAGGGAAAAGTTATTTTTGGATCCTCAAAATCGGCAATAAATACAAAGCACGAAATATCGTTGTTCTAATTAACGGACTTTTACTATACATGTATCAAAGGTAACATGGCAATTAGCCCTTCATAATAAAAATCATTCACCTGTTAAGTACTCAATTACACCTTAATTCATATCGACTATAGATATAAGTAGATACCGATCGACTAAAACATTTAATAAATAATGCTGCAATCTTATCTTCAAGTCCTGGGATTAATTTTATTTTATTTCAATTTTAAACTTCTGATTATTTTTTTTAGATATTTAGCTTAAAAAAAGTAACCCATAAAAACCATGTTTTTATTTTACTCCCTTTCTTTGTAAATCAAGTTTACCATCATGTAATTAAATAATTGATTGACTGAAAATGAAACATGTCTAGACAAATATCTATGTCAAAATTCTCTATCTCTGTTAACCAATTGTCATAAATTTTTGAAATTCATAGTGAAGTACCTATTATACTATAGTAATTATATATAGTAATTAATATAATAATATCGTAATTAATATAATTAATTAATATAATTATACATAGTAATTAATATAATGAATAATAAATATAATTATATACAGTAATGCAAATTTAGAAAATATTCCGCAACGTTATCGGGCCGCCGCCGACGGTAGTAATCAAACATTTATGTAATGATTCCAATGTTAAAAAACTATTAAAATATCTAAAAATCCTAAATTATACTATAATCATTAAATTTTTTTAACGAAAATTTGATAGATCTTCTTGAACGTCCCCACGAGTCTGCGTGCAAAATTTCAGCTCGTTTGGATCACGAGAAAAGGGTTAAAAATCGATCCAAAGTTTTTGCGTCAAATAATCAGACGCCACGAATTAAATGGAGTACAAAAGCGGACTCCACTTCTTCATTCAAGTGAATGCGTACGAGTTCTCATAAATCGTGAATATTAAAATTAAATGAAGTCAAAGCATCCAGCAAGTGGCAACGTCGCATTTCAAACTTTCGCTCGACGCGCAGTTGGACGTCACACACGGCTAGCAATGAATGTTCGGAATAATGCCGACAGTGCTGCTATTTTTTGTAACGAAAATTTGCAGAACTACAGATATACTGAGAATAGCCAAACTGGGAGCGAATTGACGTCCAATTTTTTTTTTTTTTTTTTACATTTATGGCATCAGAAAGACAATCCGCGCCCATTGCGAACACTCTCCCATCTGACGTCCGATATACGGACGTCATAAGCAGGTGGACGCCACATTATATGCAATTTCGTCCATGATGGACGCCCAATAGGTTACAGGATATATATATATATTATATATATATTATATATATATAGGTAATGGCAAATCGGCTGTCAAATTGGCTGTCGGAAAAAGTTTTGCCAATTTGAAAAACAAACCTCTACAAAAACACCCTGTATTTAAACATTAATGCCATAAAATAATCTTTCCAATAATGCCATGGCTATTATTGTAATTTCTATGTGTTTTATTTCATATTTCTAAAAAAAACAGTGTTTATATAAAGATCAAGTTTGTCAAAAACAATGAGGTTGTCATAGTCATTGGCAACACCAGCCGAAGAGGCCAAATAGCTCAGAAAATGGTACATAGAATATTGCGACGTAGATCTGGTGCCGATATGTCATCCGTCATATTTGGGTGCAATCGGAACCAAGTTCCACCCGTTTCACCGACTAACCGGAAGTAAAGCATGAGAATGTGGGGTCTTTAATTGTGTGGTATGAAGACATATAAAATAAAAAGTATTACAAATACCATATGATTAGCTCTGCGACGTCATGGGTATACTGTGAAATTAAACAAAAAAAATTACAATTTTTTTTGTTTAATTTCACAGTATACCCAAAACCCCAGTGTAAACAAAAATTTACAATTTATTTAAATTTAAAAGAAATGAAAATAAGTTATACATTGATTTTAAAATAAAAACGTATAGGTGTTAAGATAGGATGTACGTCCTCGTACAGAGAATTAAATAAAAACTCGGAAAAAATATTAAATTATTGACGGTGATTCGTAAAAAGACAATTTGTAGAAAATAATGTTATTTAATTCACGGCTGTTATAAAAATGTTAAGGGTGACTTCTTCCGAGAATGATGCCACCAAAAACATAAAATTACTTTATATTTAAATGGTTAGTTATTACTTTTGCAGCACAATCACACGAAGAGGCTATAAGGAATTCATTATGGCGTCACATCTTGGTAGGGCTTTCTTTGACAATCCGTCGGATTCCAGGCATAATCAATGTAATTACAATTGATTAATCCATCAATAAAATCTGCCGGGTAATTCTCCGACGAAAACATAAAATAAATTTGTAGCAATTTTGCTACAAAGTAATGACAAATCGTAATGCCGCCGCATGGGAGCTATTGTCCCGCTGGATTGCAGCCCTGTTAAATAAAAACAAAAAAAATTACACACTGTCGTTTAACAAACAAACATACTGCTTCTAAGATATTAGTTTTAGATAATCCAAAATAAACAGGGCCGCAAGTCTTGTGCCGTGTTCTACTCCGCCATCTCGTGTGAGATCTCCGTATAGACAAAGACGCTGTCCAAAAATTGAAAAATCTAGATGTCTCGTCATAGACAACGCGCGGGCCGTGCGTATGGCATAATTTAATGACCTCTCGGGTAGGTACCAATATTATAATGCGGGGCAATGTGTGTTTTTTTTTGGTAAATGAAATATCACAATATTTTGAAAGGTTGTGGTAACCTGATAACATTTTTATATGATATGAATTTTAATAGGATTAATGTCGCATTGTATAGAGTCCATGGGCGATCTGCTGGTCCGAGCGGAGACGGTATCCATGAGCAGCGGCTCCAGCAGCAGCGGGGTGTCCAGCTCAAGTGGTTCCCGTAGCGCCAGACATCCGGGACCCATAAATAATTCTCATCTCCTTCAGCCTAATCCCTACAAGGTAAGCCTCTCACAGACAGTTTTTATGTAGTACAATTTTTGTTGTCTCTATTCTCTCAAACTCTCCTTCTTCTTGCTAAGTAGGAATTTTTCTATTTACACTCTAAGATCTGCGCAGCCAGATCTGATTATTTATCTTTCTGATTTCTTTGATAAATCAGAAAGATGCCGTTTGCTTATGAATTTTTGCACAAAAAATATTCAAATTTTTGTCGATATGCTACATCGTAGGCATTACATCATTTGACCCTGGCAACGTGATTTCGACACCAGCTTTACGCATCATGGAGGGGACAGCACATAACTTTGCCATTTTGGAATATTCACAATAATTTGTTAATGAAAAATGTTAACTAATGTAAGCTGTAAACGATGACAATAAAACAAATGTATTTAAAAAAAAAAAATATTTGTACAAATTTTTTGGTGCCTCAAGTTTCCCCTTAAGTCAAACTTTTGACAGCCCTAATGTGTTGTGACATCCTGCAGGTGCGATCGCTGACTGGAGAAGGCGGCCACCTGAGGCGCGATCAGATGCTGGCCCAACACCGGGACTTTGAACTGCTCCCCGACTCCTTGTGGAAAGCCCTGGCGCAGTGGTACGGCGGACCACAGCCCCTGCCTAGACAGGTTAGTATTTATTGTTTTTACTGTTTTTGATTAGTTTTTTTTTTTTACCAAACTTTGTGAAGAGACGGGAAGTGTCTATATGCACACTTAAATACAAGACGAGGCGAGAATTTACAGGACAGAAGGCGAGAAAATCTGTCCCGTCACTTCAACAACGAGAAAACGAGTATAGTCAAAACGAAAAGGTAACTGGTACTACTAAACGAAAACGGTAACAGTTGTGTGGAGGTAGGATTAGTTTCGATAGATACAAATCAGTGTTGCCGCATAACACTCAATTGTAAACTATGGCCTAAACAGCTACGGATTGACATATCCATCATACTTAAAAAAGGTAAAACAACTACAATTAAGAATTATTAAAACTATAGCAAATAAAAAACAAAAAGAAGCATGTAAGGACCAACCGGAAAACCTATTCAAAATGTGTAAAATCTTATCGATCCAAAAACAACTTGACTATAAGATAACACTGGAAGAATACGAGAAGGACAGTTTCAAAACACCAATACAAGACAAATAACGAATAAAAAACTAGAAATAAAAAAACAAATAATTGTTATGGAGACAGAACCAAACAGTGCGTAATTCCAAAATTATACAACAAGCTACCGGATAAAATAAAAAATGTAACGGGACAAAAAAATATAAAAAAGACATTAAAGAAATACTACAGTGAATTGTGAAGTGGATAGGAAAAGCAAAATTATTTTAATATAGTAGCTTATTATATAATATATCATAAATTAAATACAATTAAGTAAAGAAATGTACATACACTTATTATAATTAAATCCTTGCGTTTCAACTGTAATTACAGTTTTGCAAAAGGTAATTTAAAAAAAAGAATAAAAAAAAATTTAAAAAAAAACAATATTCCGTAAAATCATTGACATTATCTTTATTATGTTTCTCAGGTCATCCAACCGCCAAATTCTGATGTGGAGCTGGAGCTATATCCCAGGAATCTCAGGCTGCTGCGACACACGCCTCCGGGCCCACAAGCTAGTGAGTGCTTTCTGACTACCAATCTGTTGAGCGCTGCTCCAATATGAGGGCTCGTCTTTAAAATATTACTGACTTCTATAAAAATGTTGCAATCTGACCGAGGATGAGGGAAATATCTCTAATATTATATTCCTGAAAAGATGTCCGAGAACTCAAAATTATACTTCAAAATAATGTATATCATAAGTCCATTTCGTTACAATGTGAAGTTCTTGAGAAAGACAATATCTGAATCAACAATAATTTTTTTGTTTAATTTACACTTCACTTCACACCTTTATCAAGATGTTCCATTTTCTCTTTGAATATGGCTAGTAGCAAAAACTTAATTAAATTTTGGATAGAAAATATTCTCTATCTTCTTGTTCTTCCTCAGCCTTTTTCCCTCCACTGCTGGGTGTAGGCCTTTTCCATTTTCCTCCACTCATCTCTGTATCCCCCCCTTCACATCCAGGTTCTTCCTGCTTGCTGGACTGTGTCATCAGAACACCTTTTGGGAGGTCTTCCGACGCTTCTATTTTTCGTCCAGGGCCTCCACTGTAGTATTCTGGGCGCCCATCTAGTCCAGCCCACTGCCATTTTAATTTCGCAATACGGTCTATAATATCAACAACTTTTGTTTTCTTATTTTTTCATTTCCATACTTCGGATGAAATGTTGACAGTTACAGAGATAGACTACATCAATGTTTGCATTTTTTTTTCAATATATCTGGCTTATCTTTTATATATTAAAATGTTAGACTATGATGAAAGTAATCTATATTGATTATTCAAAATTCATTCGCTTTGACATGAGTAAAAAAAAAATTAAAACTTGAATTAAAAAAAATCTTGGGTTTTTGTCATTTTATTTGACTTGAATGCAAATTTTTCTATTCTATATAAGTTACTGTAGTGATATTCAAACGTTTTACAGAAAATAAGTCAAATATGTTTAAAAAAAATGTAAACTTTGATGTTGCTTATCTCCATAACTGTTGACATTTCTCCCAAGTGTATAGGATATTTTCTATTCAAAATTGAACAAAGAAGACTCCCCAGAAGTTTTTCTTACTAGCCACAAGACATCCCGTAAATTTTCAAATAATCTTGTATTAAATCAATCTAAATTTAAAGGTTCTCAAGAGTATTAAATTTTTTAATCAAGATTCTGGACCATCATCGTCGTGGTCCGGAATGGTGGGCGGCTACGGTGCCGCCGCCCTCTCCAGCGTGGGCATGGCCTCGTACCAGTCCACCTCGCCTGTCCAGCCCGTGCGGTACTTGGCCTACACCGCCGCCTTCTCCAGACTGGCCACCATACGCCAGGTCAGTTGTCATTCTACCAGTTGACGATTGCGAAAGCTTAAAATCAATAGAGATGAAAAAATGCAAATTTCCATTACCATTATTTAATAAATTCTTTATAGTACAATAATTTAATGTCTGTAGCTTGACCATTGACTTGACTTGTAAATTGGCGTGCGGCGATTTTGGAACTAAAACCCGCCCCACCCGCACCCGGCGGTAACCCCTCGCCCTGTCATTCAGTACAATTTTGTATTTGCTCGGGAGCTGTGACATCTTGATTACCAATATACACTGAATTATTATGTCCAAAACATCCTAAACAGTCCGGGTTGGTGCAAGAACAATTGCCAATGAAGTATTAAAGTTTTGCGAACCTGAAAAAGTAAATAATGGACCAATATTACCGTCTGATAGTTTGACAGATAGAACGGCCGCCATTACTGCATGGTTTCTTTAGTGCTGCCCGACCAAATTTCTGTTAAAGGCTACGACACCGGTCACCGGACATTCTGTACATTATGTATTGTGTAATAAATTTACACCCTGGCAACTTCTGTTACGCGACAGGGACGCCCTCCCTTGCATGCCAATTTATAGTGGTCGCATTCTAGCCTTGGAATCCTTTCCAAGAGTAATGAAAGTGCTCTCTCCTCTTAGGTATGCGATTTCATCTGCTGCCAACTGGGACTGGCCCGCGAGGACGTGCGCCTGTGGCTAGTGGCAGCGCGCGGAGGCCTGGGGGAGCTGCTCGAGGAGGAGGGCACCACCCTCAGTCAGCTGGGCGCCGAGGACGGGCAACGGCTGCTGGTAGAGGTGCGCAACAAGGACCTCACGTGGCCGGAAGAACTGGGCGCCTTGAGGTCTGTAACTGTGTTTGAAAGAGAATTACGAGTATAAATACACAATCTTCTCTCTCTCTGTCTCGTTAATAGATGTTAAATCTTCTTTTTTTATTCTCCTAGCCTCTCGGCAGTGACGGAGGGGCGCGGCAGCGTAGTGTCGGGTATGGTGGGCGGTGTAGCCTCTTGCCCACACCCTGCCGGGGCCACGGGACTGCACAACTTGGGAAACACGTGCTTCATGAATGCTGCACTGCAAGCGGTACTGTTTTTTCACTAGATTATCATGAAAAAAAAAAACAATTTTATTTAAAACTAAGTAATAATATTTAAGCCTAAGCGCTTTCGATGGTGATACCCAGAGGCGATGTTAGAACTAACAATAACAAGTAAATCAAAAAAATTTGAAGACATGCTTTTATATGCTATTTTTTTGCACACATTCATAATTGCTTTTTTTATATCACATGGCCGAACAATAGATTTGCGGTGAAGGGAGGGTGGAATTATTATTAAACTAATACTAATAAATATAATATTCATTATCATTTCTAATATTGCGTTGCATAAATCTCTTTGGTGGTCAAGTTGTGTTTCTCAGTGTTTGACATATACCGCACATATCATTGCGCCGCAACGACAGCTAGATTGACCAGTACCAAAAGAATGTGGCGAGATTCACAGACTATTTTAAAACACATAAATGTATATTACAAATTAGATAACGTGTATAAATACTTAATAAATTATTTTTATAGGTGACCAGTATATAATATTTCTACACATTGAATATTATCTGCAAGTATTTTAAAACAATCTGTACTTCTGGCTACTTTATGCGATTTTGCCATTTGTTTTTTTTTTAAGCTGGCAGTGGAAACATGTTCAATACTTACAACATTTGTAGCGCATTCATATTATAAAATTGTTGTCTAATCTAATCTAATATGAATATATAAATCTACTGCAGAAGAAAAATGTACATGTACGTTCCGATAATAAAAGCAATTCTTCCAGGTTTGGAATACGGGTCCCTTGACGAGATACTTCACGCGGGGAATGCACCTGTATGAGCTGAATGCAGATAATCCTCACGGCACCGGTGGTGCACTGGCTCAGAGATACGGGGAACTGTGTAAAGAGGTGGGCATTTCCATAATGTCTTTGTAATGTGATTTTATTTTCATGTTTTACAAGCGTAAGTATACATGTATTCAATTTTGTTTGTTCTGTCATGTATTCAATTACAACCGTTAATAATTTAGCACCTTTGTCATTTTATTTACTGATAAAAATATTTGTGCTGTTCTAATATTTTGATTAATTCTTTATCTGGGCTAGGTGTGGCTGAGCGGCGCCCGTTCCGTGGCCCCTCTCCGTGTGCGTTGGTGCGTGTGGCGCCATGCGGCCCGCTTCAGCGGCGGCGGACAGCACGACTCGCAGGAGCTGCTGGCCTGGCTGCTGGACGCCCTGCATGAAGATCTCAACCGCAGTCCTCGCGGCCTTCCGTACCGCGAACTGGGTGACTCTAACGGCAGACCCGATCAGGTCAGAAAAGATCCATATCTTTTCCTACACCACTGTGACATTAAAAAAAAATTTTTTGCTATATCGTATAGCTTGAAATTCTAAGAATTTGAATAATTATTTATTCAAATATTACAAAAATTGGCTGAGTTATAGCAATTCAAAACTAATACGGTAGGTGAATTTTTAAACAAATTTCATTATTCTTTCACATTTTTCTCCAAACACCTGGTGGACAAAATATCTCAAAAACTATTAGACCGATTTTGTATACATTTAACTAATAACTTTATCTACAATGTAGCTTACGAATTTTTTTGATAAAAATGAGCTGTTTGCTTATTATAAATTTTATACTTTAATTTTTTTTTGGGAAAAAAATTTAAATTATTTTCGAACTTATCTCATTTGTACAAAAATAAGTTCTAATTTATTTCCATCTGCTACATCATAGACATTACATCCTTTAACAAAAAAATAATTAACTTTTTCATTTCACTCAAACACTGGTGATATGTTTATCTCCACCAGCTGCATATCACGGAGAAGGTCCTTTTCAAAATAATTTGTGAATGAAAAATATTAATCAATATATCCCGTAAATAATAATAATAAAACAATTTTTGTGTGTGCAATAGTAACATCGTCAAAAATAATTGATTTTGAATATATTTTTTGATTTCACTAGGTGGTGTTATCCCATAATTACTGATGAAAATTTTATGGGAAATCTGCATCAAATCCAAGATACTTTACTTTACATTCTATTCAGTGTTACGTACATAATATGTATTTATTAGCCTTAATTTTTCTATTGTCTATTCTTATCTCGATTCTTTTCATAACACTGGATGTCAATTGGAAGTAAATGTAATATGAAAAGAAGGTCTTAAATCATTCAGTATACCTAAATGCTCAGTACCATATTACTACAATAGTAAGTAATCCAATTCAAACCTTATTAAACAACCTTCCCCCTTTTCAAGAATCTATTTTATTTCTGCCTCAGGAAGTGGCCCTAGAAGCCTGGGAACACCACACGGCCAGAAACCAGTCTATAATTACAGAACTATTCTATGGCCAACTCAAATCCAAGGTAAGGCACATCTAACATAACATTAACATTTTGATCCTCTGGCCTTATTCCAAGTTTCACCAACAAAGTTGATCATTGACAAGTTCTTGAGAATGTGGTTTTACTTGTGTGATTTTTGGACGCGCCGAACAATGATTGATTCCACGAGAAAACTGTAAAAAAAACTAGAATTTTAAATTCTATTTGTAAGATTTACATTTCAAACTAGGGTTTTAACTTTAAAAAAAAATCCTACATACTAATTTGTATGTAAAGCCGAATTTCTGTAAAATTATTTTTTGTAGATGATAGTGCTTTTTTTCTGGACAATTTTTTCTCCTGTCATTTGTTTTGTACTTTTGTTTTAGAATGAAAAAAATGAAATTCAGAGTAAAAATTAATGTCTCGCAAAGTTTGCCAGTTTCATGAGTAA
Source organism: Agrypnia vestita (assembly GCA_016648135.1). Taxonomy (NCBI): domain Eukaryota; kingdom Metazoa; phylum Arthropoda; class Insecta; order Trichoptera; family Phryganeidae; genus Agrypnia; species Agrypnia vestita. The sequence goes on from JADDOH010023947.1 coordinate 10,147, forward strand.
ATAAAAGGGTAGGTTTTTTTAATATAAGCTTACAATTGAGTTAGTGTGGGTGCAGCGCGTAATACGCGCTTTGTATTATTGTGTTAAGTTTATGGATACGAGAGGGGCGTATCTGTAAACTTGACACAACAAAACAATGCGCGTATTACGCACTGTACCCACACTAACTCAATTGCAAGCTTATATGAAAAGACCTATACCTACTTAATACACTGTTGTCGTTTACTTCTTTTGAAATTGTTATTTTATTACAACCTATTGTTGTTTTCTCGAAGGTGACCTGCGCTTCCTGCGGTCATGAATCGGTGCGCTTTGATGCTTTCAATATGCTCAGCTTACCTCTGCCTATGGAGAGCTACAATCTAGTTGAAGTTTTAGGTGAGTTTTTTTTTTTGTGAAAATAATTTATGAGAAGGATTAAAAATCATATTGGTATCGAAAATTGTTTCGATTTTATAGTACATATTATACTATATACTTTAGTTTTCTAGAAAAAAAAAAGTTACATTTGCAATATTGTTTCTTGGTGTAATTAAAATATTTGTTGTTAACTAACTAAACGACATTTGGTAAAGTATAAATTTTATCTCAATCACAAATTACCTGATGATATTATTCAGTATGTATTTACTACGTAACCTAACTTAACCAACTGCAATTTGCATATTTACTTTTGACAATTGACATTCACTGAAATGCAGAACAGAGAATGGGTATGTGCAGGCGACTTATTACTCCCTTTCTTTTAACTCGTTGCGTCTGCGGTTGTCTGCTGGAAAAACTTTGCATCGATTTTTAACCCTTTTCCCGTGATCCAATTGAGCTGAAACTTTGCAGGCAGACTCGTGGCGACGATAAAAGTGATCTAACCAATTTTCGTTTAAAATTTTTTAATAATTATAGTATAATTTTGGATTTTTCGAAATTTTAATGGTTTTTTCAAATTGGAATAAATACAAATGAGTAATGACCCCGACATGTGCAGTAGGCACGAAACCTGATTCAATGAGAAAGGGAGTATAATAAGAACTTGGTTTTTATAGGTTAGTTCTTTTTTAGAAGTGTTTTGGACGTACGCTATATATACTCTACCTGTTATTGTTAACATTAACTAATTTTTTAATCTGAGAAATATTATTTTTTTGTAGTTTGATGATGTGACTCAGTTAATAATCAATATATGAACAAAAATCAAAAAAGCACAAGAATGAAGACTAATTATGGACTTCGGGGTAATATATGTTCCCGAGAGAACTGTGTGCTACAGCAGTGAGACCTGACATCTTGCTCTTAAGCGGGGTCTTCTTGATTTAGCTAATAGTGTCCTGGGAGATAAACATCTTGATTTGGAGACTGTCTGGCCCTATTCTGATGATATTTTTCCATAAATAAAAATCCTGACGGTAACTAAGGAGTGTTATCTCTGAATGTAAGCTTTGATGGATTTTTCGTCAACTACTTCATTTTTAATGAAGGAATCTTCGTAGACTAAAGAGGTGTAATTTCATTGCTTTCGAGTGCTGTATAATTGTTGAAATGGATCTTTTATGTCAACCAGTGATTCTCTTGGATGGCTCCATCCCCGTGAAGTACGGGGTCCGCCTGAACTCGGACGCCCGCTACTGGCAGCTGAAGCAGCAGCTCTCTGCGCTATGCGGCCTGCCCCCGCACTCCCTGCTGCTAGTGCCGCGCCTGCCCGGCAGCGTGTGGCCCTCGCGACTCCCGCACAACACTGCTCGTGTGGCAATGCACGCGCAGCTGTGCGCGTACCACGTGCCGCCAGGTGTGCCACACGCACGCCAACACGTGCCTGGTGAGTTGATGGTATTTACTGGCATTGGTAGGGAATTATAGATTTATTGGAAAGATGATCCTGGCACCTTCGTACGAGAAGGATGAACCGATGTTTCCTGGATGAACCGGGATAGAGGGGCAAGGCGGGGAATGTAGAGAATCGTAGATAAGTATTGATATTGGCAAATAGAAATAAATATGTGTATATAGGGTGTAACAGAGCTAGTTAACTAAAGAACTAAAGTAACTAAAAATATTAAAAATTTATTCACATTGATACAAGTCAAATAAAACGATTAAAACCTTGCAGAAATTTTTTTTTGCAAGGTTTTTATCATTTTATTCAATGTGTATTAAAGCGACAGAATTTTTATTATCCAATATTAGTTACTTTCGTGATAATTCAATGTTTTACAGGAGATAAGCCGGAACCATTTAAAAAATTAATTAACTTTGAAGTTGCTTATCTCCATAACTTTTGTATTTAGACATTGTTTCTTGAACATTTATGACTAATAATTAAGGCAGAAATCTGTCTATAAAGTATTGTGGACTAGCTTTGTTGAAACCTGTATAGGAGATGTAACAGTCAGTTTGCAATATTTTACAAGTATGTAGATTCCTATCTAAATTATGGGTAAGAAATGTTCCAACATCACCGTCCTAATATCAATAGTTTATTTATTTATTTCTATTTAATTTTATGTATAAAATTTTGTTTGGACTGAGCCTGTCTCACTAGAAATATCTGTGTTGAGACAGGCATAGTTTACAATATTGTGTAGGTTCAAAACATAGTAAATAGATAATAAAGTGTTTAAAGTAACATAATAGAAAATATATCTAAGGTTATATTGTGTTAGTTATGGAGATAAGCCGACTTTCCTGCAGAATTTTGGACTAGAAACAATATTTTTATATGTAGGTAAGTTCTGAGAACATAGTTGTCACCATTTTGTCCCCAGAGGGACGATTAATTAATTAAGACAAATTATAGAAGTTTCACAGAGACCGAGCTATTGGCCAAACGATGGCCTGGGGCTCACAACCTGTATGAGCTTGCTTAAGTGGTCACTTTATGCAATGCAAAATTCACCAATTCCATTGTAAGAACATCCACACATTATCAAATTTTGAAAGTTCTATATATGTTCCAAATCTGAGATTCTTCTGTTTATTTGAATCGACCTACCTACCTCTAACCTTAAATAGTTTATCATACATGTTTCTTATATAAATAGCTTCGTATCTGTGAGACTTCTGTAATTTGTCTTGATTTGAACTAGAATTTTCCCGTAAGGTTTTAATCATTTTATTTGACTTGTGTTAAAGCGAATAAATTTATAATATTCAATATGTGGGATTTAAAAGCAAAGGAAGCAATATCCAAAAAATGTTTTGAATGCAGTCACCGAGGATTACTAACTTAGAATGTATTGAATTCTAGATCGTTCTATTCAAGATAAAAGTTTTGTTGTCATTAGTTTCAGAAGGTGACAAGGGTGTCGCCGCGCCGGCCGCCGAGGTAAGAAGGCCCCCCACTCCCTCCTTGTGCATGCCTGCTCTTTTCTGCTTCAAGGTATATTAATTAAACCTCCCCTCACTATCTCTCTCTTTCTCCTTTATATGCATACTCATCACACCCATCCTCCCTCCAGTAATTAGTTTTTTTTATTTTATGTAATGATTATTTTTCTGTTCTGTCCCTTGCATTCTCACATACGCCATTAATGTAGGTATTCAATTGTTTTACAGTTTTAATCAACTCTCCACACTAATAATTGTAATTGTTGTTGTAAATAATAAACAATTGTTGTACATTGTTTATTTTATATACAAGTTGTAGTAATATAAAGAATAGTCCACAATAATTTTGGTTGCAAATATTTTATGCGGAATACTTTATACACTCTACTGATCTCACTCTATTCGAGGACTTTTGTGGGTTTCAACCACAGAGTATAAAATTGTACAGTGATGAACTAAACCCCCTTTTTAGTAGAAGGGATTGGAACACAGCAAAAGTATATTTAAGACACATTTTTAATGCAGTTTAAGTATTTATTCTTGCATAGTTAAATCCCCTAGTAAACAAAACATATTTTATACAATAGACTTTTTTTTTTAATTTAAATTTTGTTCCAAACCTGGTCTCTTCAAGTAAAAACGTATTTTTGTAATAAAGCGGAACTTAATGTATTATACTGTTTAAGAGTATTTAGTTTAATTTTTTGATAGTAACCAGACAGTGTAACCAGATAGTAACCAGACACCAAGAAATTTAAGTTAATTCATGTATATATATTATTGTGGTCTGCGGTTTCAAAAATATATTGAATAAAAAAATAATAAAATTTGTTGGTTACATGTCTCAGGCACGTGTGTCATACCATTTGTGCATTACGTTTCCAGTATCTTTTCTGATTTAGCCTGCCCCACTTATTTTGTCTCTTCAAATGTTGTCTAAAGTCTATTTCTACTTCAGATGGTGTTCTTATATTTTATGGAAAAAATATTAATTTCAAAATATGTAGGACCAGAGACGAGGTAGTGGATCTCTAATCGTCAAATGCGCATTATTATGAACGAGTTACAAATTCAGTTGTGTTTTTTTCAGCAATTATTATTATATTAGTCAGACAATTGAATTATATTTTAGTGAAATCATCACAGATAGATTATATGTCAAAATCTGAAATTTAATCTCAATTATCTCCGTAACACATGGCTTGAACACTTTCGACCTTGAATTTAGGATGATATTTAGCTTCGAAATATTGTGGACTATATCTACTACATCCTGTACTATGTATTGTGTTTATATTGTAAATATTTATTTAAACCATAACGGGTAAAACGCTTCAGAACAATTTTTTAATATTTTGTCATTTTTTAAACCCTTGTTTCGTGTTTTGATTCTAGATATTTTTTCCAGCCATTCTGAATTAATTACGGACTTTATTACTGATATGAAAAAATATTTTAATAAACATCAGAAGAACTATATAAATCCCGTAAATCAACTTAGTCCACCTATTAATAATATTTAATCTTTCAATTTTATTTAAATAAATTATTTCTCATCAAAGATATCGACATCCTTAAGGTATTGACTATTGTAAAGTATAAAATATAATTTTACAGCAGTGTAGATTTTTAGCCCTTATCACGCTTGAAATTTTTAGGTATAATCCCTTTTTTGATTTATTCTTTGTGTGTGTGTGTGTGTGTTTTCGTGTGCGTTTTGTTTGTCCTACACTATTTCTATTTTTAACTTTTTTCTTTGGAAAGCCAAATTGCTAAATTTGATCTAACAAAAAATACAATTATGATTTTCCTAAAAATATTACATTTTCAGCAAATAGACAGTGATTGTTATTCTTACGTGGAAAAGCAAAATAAATTCACGGTAATAACTTAAGTGTTTTCAACTCCTCCCTGAAATTCACGATTTTTCCCTTTCAGTTTTAAGTACCTATTCAAAAGTGCTAGGAAACAATTCTTTATTTACATTCATAAAATTTTTGTCTTTGGAATTAGCCGAATGTTAAATTGTGAATTCTAAATTAAAATTTTAATTTTTGTCTATGGAATTAGTCATGTAAAATTGTGAATTCTAATTAATTTTAAGAAAATTTTGCAAATTTGCCACGAATGGGCGTTTCTTCATTGGCCGATATGCCCTGACACCTGTGTGTCCTGATTCCAAAAATGTCATAAAATAAACCGGCACGCAAATATTAAACGAGTAATTCCAATTTAAAAATCGTGATGATTTCCTTAGTAAGTTTGACAGATCAGCCTTTTTATCTATACGATACGCGAACTATAGATAATTCAAATATCCATAGATATGTTTAAAAATCAAAGGAAAAAGCTGATTTGTCAAACTTACTAAGAAAATAATTGCGATCCCAACGCCACATTATGTACTACACCCTTAAATATATTCATATCAAAATTATACTACATTTTATTTACACATATTTACCGCGTATTGGGGGATGCCAAAATTTTTATTATAGTTTTGTTTATATACACAATATTTGTTATTTAAATGTGTTTGCAATTTAATTTTTAAAAATTAGTATATATTTTGTGTTGTATAGTCTGTTTTTGAATAGGTGTCTATTTAGTCAATCAGATGTTGCTGAACTAGAAATATTTTCATATTATTTATTGTCGTGAAAAAAAGATCAAACATTAAACTACACACACAACTGAGTATTATTTTTAGTTTCAAGAGTTGCATTCCATCTGAATCGACTAGAGAATATAGTCGTAAAAAATAATGCTTAATATATGTGCATATACAAATTTGTTTATTTAAAAAATAAAACAGAAATATTTTAATTTCATTAGCGATGTAATTAGCTTGTTAAGGGCTGATTAAATTTAATGAAAATGGATAAAATTAATTATAACACGGTAGCAGTGTGCAGGTACATATTATTTTTTAGATTAAGTTGTGAGACACCTATATAAAAATAGACTAAATGTAATTATTGGTTGTAATTATTTGCAGTAGGGATTAGAGAAAAGAGCATTAATTTTAGTAGTGTTGTCTTGTATATATTTCTGCTTTTTTGAGTGATTGATTACCTAGTGTACTAAAGTAAAAACACATTTTTGTCAGGACAAAATCACAGTTAATTTATAAGCAGATTCACTTGCAATGTTCGTCATGATGATGATGCATTAAAACTCATTAAAAATGATAAAACTTTAAGAGCATTTATAGTTTTATTGCAGTAGCAATTTTTATAATATGTTTATATTACTATTGTACAGAAATGGTTGAGCAAGAATTTAACCCAGCTGCATATGATTTCATTTTATTATTTTCAATGCAACTACTTAAGGATGGGAAAACTACTTTCCATTGGTTATTTTTTACTGGAAATGTTTTCAGGTTTACAGTTTTCTGTAGGAGTATTATAAAAGTTCAAAAATGTGTTTTTATATATATAAATACTTCATAATGAATTTTTACATATTATTATGGAGTATTTCTCTGATTTTTCTCTCTCACTAATATTATGCTTAGGTATACAGTAGATTCCGGGGTAGTTGGGAAAAAAAATCCCACATCTTTTTAAAAATTTGGTAACCACCCAGATGATGTGTTAATATCTACTTTACAAATACAAACATACTTTGAAAAAGGGCACTCATTTACTGCGCATAACACTAATGCAAAATTTACACACTACTCTAAATTATTAAAATGGTGTGCACATTTTCTCACTCGTGTTGCTTTTTACAACAATACAAAGTATACCAGAGTTTTTTATTCTATTTATAAAAATCTTTTGTATTTAGTCAACTGCCCGGATAATTGAGAGTCTAGTGCATATGCGAACCCGTCTTTAAAAACACAGAAACATCGTTAATCAAAATATAATTTCTGTAAGAAATATGACAGATAAGTTCACTTGCACTATTATTTTTGACAGATATTTCTAAAATTATAAACAATTACATTTTGAATTGATATTAATTACAAAAAAAAACAAAAGCTAGATGTAATTTTCTGATACACCATTTTTAGCAAAGTTTCATAGTTCATTTTAGGCTCTAAATGAGCCTCCGATAAAACAGATTCCATCCAAAAAATCTTAATTTTTCAATATAATAAAAAAAATTACCCAGCATAAATTTACGGAAAGTTTCTTTGCTCAGATTCTAAGACTTCTTCAAAAGTAAAACTGCCATTATCCAATTGACAGAAATAGAGAGCGATGTATTTGAAAATTATTATCTGGCAAAAAATTACATTTTTACAATTTTTACAATGATAACATGTTTATACATATGTTTTAGAAGCATTTTATCAAAAGCATATCAATTTTAAAATCTCTGTTCTGGCTATGAAACCAGTTACAAATACATTTATCTCAGTTTAGTCATTGGATTGTGACATCTTTGCTTTAGAACCTTTCATATTTTCATATCAATTTTCTTGTAGTTCCTTCTCATATCAACCAAGCATTAGTTTTTAAGCAAACATGCTAAGAGCAGTAACCATACCATATACTGCTAGGTTACTGAAAGGGTGCAATTGGTATCTGAATTTACTTGTGTATTTTGGGTGTTGGGACATATTAATTTTGCTATTTTCTGAATCAAAAACTGTGAAAGCTCATTTAAAGGTCCGCTTTTAATTGATCTTTCACTTTTTTACAATTATCTAATAACCTTTCTATCGAACCCAACTATAATACTACTGATTTACAGCGCTCATCTATATCGAGTGAATATGGCGACAGTCCAACAACTAACCACTTTCTCAATGCGAAAAACATTAAGTCGCTGGAGAGCAACAACGGATCTTCCGGATACAATTCCATTCAAGAACTGGATCACCACAGGGAACATGAAAACTGCACTCCTCCAAATTATCTCTCGCCCGATTACTACTCTCATTCCAGTCCGAGAAAAGCCGGTGACCCCAAGAAGCACCAGGACGATTTGAGAAACGTTCCGCTGAAAGGATCGCCGACGCTCAGTGTCATGTCTTTTGAAAACGGCAGCCCGAACATGAAGAAAAAGCAACTTGATAGTAATGGAATGCCGGCGCAAGGCGATGAAATATTGGTGCAACCGACAGTTTCAAACGTGAGAGCGATGAGAAATAATTCACCTCTGTTGACGTCGAGGAAAAACACCCAATCGGGAGACGCCAACAAGAATGTAAACAACTCACCGACGTTGAGCGCCAGGAAACTGAGCCTGGAAAACAAAGATAACGAAGATGTGTCATCGACGTCCTCAGTGACCGGCGTGAAGTGTGAGGATGACTTTATCCCGAACTACCTGATAGCCGTCCACAGGAAGCAGTCGCGCCAGGAGTCGTATTTCCTTTCGCAGCAGAAGAGGAGGTGGGAAACGTTTGGGTCTCCACTGGTCATACCGATCAGCGAGGGGTGCGGGGGGCGGGAGCTGTACGCGGCCGTGTGGAGGCAGGTGGAGCGGCTACTCAGTGCGCCTCCCCCGCAGCCACCGGACCAAGCCAACCACGCCACCGACTGGTAATTATTGTCTTGTATGGTATAGTTGTTAATCATTTATTTTATTCATGAGCACACATAGTTGTGGAGAAGCATTATTGTAATATTCCAATAAATCCAATACAATGTAAAATCCAGGAAATATTTTGATAATTTTATTTCAAGTTCAGGTGGTATTTTTTTGATTAAGGATAAATTATAGAAGTCTCACAGAGACAAAGCATTTACGTATGATAAAATTGGATGGAAGTCTCATATACGATGGCTATTCACTTTTCTCATATATAGCTTTGTCTCTGTGAGACTTCTATAATTTATCATTAACAATTAATCATCCCTCTGGGAACCAAATCGAGTAACTGTGTTCTTAGAACATAACTGCATATAAAAATATTGTCAAAAAGTATTTTTTTTGTTTTGTGGAATTATTTTTGCCTCATTGATGTCTATAATAATATAAATGTAGTAAATATGTAAAAGGTAGTTCCTATACACAGTATCTCGTATCTAGTAGCAAAAACTTTGGAGGAGTTTTCTGCATTAGATTAGATTAAAAACGATTTTATTTTTACATGCATTGTGCTATATGTCTGTACGTTTCAGTGACGACAGTTTGGGTTACTCTTTTCCCTTCACGCTGAGGGCCGTGGGCCAGAAGGGCCTCCGCTGCGCCGTGTGCCCCTGGACCAGCTTCTGCCGAGGGTGTGCGCTCCCCTGCACCGATGATCCCCTCATAGTCAACCTGTATCCCAATGGTAATTGTTTTGGTCATGTGTAAATATACAACTTCTCAACTCCATTTGTAATAAATGTGTATTGAGCCAACTGCCTTGTAAGTTGTATAATACTGCATTCACTTAAATATTTAATTTGTATTGTATTTGTTTGTGCAAATGATTATTGTATTTTTTTGTCTGTCATGTCAACCGCGATGTTTGTTCGACCTGAGGCCATCCGGAGTGACTCTTTCCTGTCTAGATGGTTTGGAACGCGACGACAGTTCACTTCACATTCTAAATTTAAAACATCGATGATGAAAAGTTTTACGCATCGCATTCCTTTTTTTTGAAAATTATGAATAAAATTGAACATCTCGCCATCACATTGTGATTCATATGTTTCCACTAATTTTGATTCGAACTGCTATGTTTTGATCCGCTCACGCCAGTATGCGATATATAATATATATTGAGTTTGACCACCGCACTATCACAAGTCCAAGATAACAACATGCCTATCGAAAGGAAATTAAAATAAATAATTGCACAGGAGGAACGCCGTAGTTTTGTGCAAGAGATTCAGGATCCAACCATTTGGTAAGTCAGTAGATGTTATACTTGGGTGGTTTTGGATCTGACCTTTATCCTGATTGACTTGTTTTTAAACACGATTATTATTTATTTATTTTTTTTTTTTTTTAAAAAATAGAGATGTGAACACGGAATACGTGTCACATCAATATTCTTACTATTTTCAAACTAAGCTAAGCGCTTGTACTATGAAAATAGGACTAACTTGCTAGTCTGGAGTGAGGATCGAACCCGCAACCTTTGGATCACGAGGCCAGTGTCCTAACCACAAGACGAACAAGCTACTCATTTTTTTTACAGATTTTTTTTGTATTTGCACAGACAAGTTATCTCCCTGGAGCTGTGCCTATTTACACGGCATAGCTTCAATAATCGCCCTTTATCATTCAGTATTAGATTCCGAAACATGCATGATTTCACAAACAAGTTACCTCTTATTCACTATCACGTGACTTGCAAAACCAAGTAACCTAAACTGCTAAGTGTGGACTAGTAAGCTTTTAATTTAGAGTTGTGATTCAACAATATCTTTGAAACACACTCGATTTATTTTAATACATTCCAGGCTCTCCGGCTGAACCACGCTACTTTCCAACACCGCCGCCCAATGAGCTGGACCTCTCTCAGGAGTCGGACACGTGCCGAGAGCCGACTCTGGTCCGGCTAGATATGGAAGAGTTGCGCGTGGCCGGCATGGCTGAGGACTTGCACCTTGCGGTGGACTGGGAGCCCACTGCGCTTCATCTCCGATACCAGTCCAATAGAGACGCTGTGAGTGTTCTTTACACATCACACATAGTAATAAAAGGTGGTTTTCTTAGAGGCGGAGGACTTTAAATTGAAATAAAACACAGAAAAATGTTTTTAATATCCATGAAATTGGCTTTATTTGACAGATAATTTTATGGCATTAATATTTGAATATGATTTTGGGCATGTGGCTGCCGTGGCTAGCGCGTACATGGCGTAATCTGGAGGTTCAATTTTCACAATCCAAATGTGTTCAGTGATGAAGCACACTGTGTCAATAAACAGAATTGCCGCATATGGAGCGATGATAATCCACAAGCCATTGTCGAAACACCATTACATTCCGACTTTCTGATTGATTGAATTCATTCATTTTAAACCTGTCAAACTTAAAACGTCAAAATTGGTGACATTTCAATTTTATACATAACTGTCATGATGCAGAAATAGCAATATTGCTTAGTGCAGAATATGGCCGATTGTCACGGGATCATGGCAGAGGAAGACAAATGAAACACAGTTAATTAACTTAGGTCACTGAACACAAACTTAAGTGAAGCACTATTGTTTATTTCACACTAATCACTCATTTGTGAAACACTTTATACTTATCTTCCCAGAATATTTGCACGCCTGTGATCGCACTTGTGAACGCCCAGTAAGCACTCGGGTAATGTATTTCGCTGGCAGCTCATAATTTGCACCATAACTCCCTCCGTCTGTTTTTCTTGGTTATCTCTGGTTTTGCTTCTGTCAAATCAACAACTGTTGCTGTAGCGGTTATGTCGCCCTTTAAATAGGGAATGTCAATATTTCTGTGCGATCGATTGACCTCTTAACCTTTTTATTCATTTCTAATGATTCTAAAACGTCCATAGTACTATAAAATCTTGTAAATCTTTTTGTTTCCATGGTCTCGTTTCAATACTCATATAATTTTCAATGAGCTAAAGCTGTGAAGATTACAAGTTTGCTTATTTTCTAATATTTGACTCTTTATCTGCACCCGCAGATGTTCACGGAGCACGAGTCGGTGCGTGAATGCCGCAACGGTCAGGCAGCACCCGTGCAGCTGCAACACTGCCTGCGCTCATTCACCAGCGAAGAGTGTTTGGAGGAGCGGTACAGCTGCTCCGCTTGCCGCTCTCACCAACCCGCCACCAAGAAGTTGCAGATCTGGAGGTTACCGCCGGTTCTGGTGAGTCCGCCCACCTGCGGCTGTATGCTGTATCTCAGTAAACACTTTGCAGAAGATTAAAGTACATTTTTATCATTTAGCTATTGAATCTTTGGTCGATAGAGTGAGAAATGAACAAATTACAAGCGAATGTAATGCTGGCTTTAGTGTGGTAGACGGAATAAAGAAAGGAGTGCTGAGATGGTTTGGTCATGTAGAACGTAAGAGCGAAGAAAGGATCGTTAAGAAAATATACAGGGCGAGCGTTAAGGCAACAGGAATAGAGGGCGTCCGCGAAGGACCTGGCATGATCAAATACTACAAATATTGGAGGACGGTCCTGTTAAAAGCCTCAACAACCGTAGAGCTTGCATGAGAAGATGTATGAATGTAGCCGAAGCAAAAGTGGTGTGCCATGATAAAAGAATATGGCATTCTATCCTCTCTGCCTACACTGCGGAGAAATGGCGCCGTGGTTAGTTAGCTATTTTTTTTTTGTAACTCTTCTCAAAGTTTCATTTAATGGTATTCTATTAATTAGTCACCTTGCACATTATGTTTTTAAAAATATTTGTTATTTGGAATGTCAGCGTCATGAATATCGTGTAGCGACATTCCTACTTGACCCTTTTTCATTATAAACGTATGTTTTCCCTTAATTTGCAATGTTCCCCATACTATAACATTTTTAGCTTCTCATTGGTAATGTGTAAAATCAGGATTCCACTCTATCGATCCTTGAACGTAATAAATGAATAATGACGCGATTGTATTGCAGGTAATCCACTTAAAGCGTTTCCAATATGTGAACAAAAAATGGATTAAATCCCACAAGGCTGTCAACTTTCCGTACGAAGACTTTGATCCAACCGCCTTCCTCGCGTCCGTACCCCAAGAAACGATACTCAGACACAATGACATTCTGCTACACCGAGCGAACAAGCTCATGAAGAGAACGCCGCAACTCCTGAGCAACTCTTCGAGTGAAGAAGTCGATTCAACCAGTGAGAGATTGGAAGCTAATCAAACAGGCATAGAACTGAGTGATTTTAAAAAGAATTCCAAAAATGAATTTGTGAAAATGAATTCCTTGAGCAGAGAAAGCAGCGATCTGGATCGAAGTAAAATCGGCAGCATTTTAGAAGACCTCAAAGAAGAAGGAGATGACCTGAGAAGCAGCGATGACTCATTGAGAAATTCGGTATTGGAAAAAGTTAAGTGTGAGAAATCGGGACGGAAAGGGTCAGTCGTTGTGAGCACTAGAGAACGATTGACTTCGACCAGCTTGAGCAAGACCCCAGTCCTGGACGATGATTTTGTCGACTTCCACCAGCACAAGCTCAAGGCTGGAGAAGATCCTCTGAACCTGAAGTATAGACTCTACGCAGTTGTGGTAGGTTTAATCTAAGTTTGTTTTTTATTATATTACCTATAAAACTCAATGTCTGTCTGTCTGTTCTCTATACAAATATACACCGTTTAACCGATTTGACTCAAATTTTTCAACTTATTCTTTAGGATCCGGCGGGTAACATGGGCGACATTTTCTCTTCCCCCTGATATTTTTTCTGTACAAATCTACACCACTTGACCGATCTAACCCAAATTTTGCATAATTATTATTATGGACCTGGCGGGTAATAAAGGCGACATTTTCTTACTACCCCTTTGCTCTCCCCCCACTCGCTGGTATATTTTCCATGCAAATCTATACCATTCGACCGATCTGACCCAAATTTTGTGTACATATTCCTGGGAGCCTGGGGAAAACAGGCGCATTTCCTCCCTGGACATCCAGCCTAGATTAAATGGACACATTGTTTTTATTAGAAGCTTTGCAAAACAATGGAACCTTTACCACATCAAAGTTTGCATTTTTTTTTCAATATTTCTGACTTTTTGCAAAACCTTGGACTATCGTTAGAGTAACTTATATCTAATTTGAAAAATTCATTCCTTTTAATACAGGTCAAATAAAATAATAAAAACCTTCCAATTCCAATTGGAATTATATTATTTTATTTAATTTTTATTGAATTAAAGGAATTTTTCGATATAAATCGATATAAGTTACTGCAATGATACTTCAACTTTTGTAAAAAATGAGTCAGAAATATTGAAAAAAAAAATGCAAACTTTGATATTGCCTAACTCCATAACTATTGACATTATAGGCCATGGTCGCTTGAACATTTTTGGCTCATAATCAAGGCAGGAATCCACCTGTAAAGTAATGTGGACTAGCTCTGTTACGCCCTGTACCTTTTTTGATACTTGAACATCAATTCTGTTTTATTCAAGAAGAAAAAATTTACGTTAGTTCATATCTGTATTTTGATGGCCTGTATTAATTACACCCATGCTGAGGCTTAGCTTAGGCAGCTTTCTTCTTTTTCTTCTTCTTCCTCAGCCTTCATTTCTTCACTGCTGGATATAGGCCTCTTCCATACCCTTCCATCCTACCTTGTTATTGCACCCCCTCCCAAAGGGATTATATCGTCGGCCCATCTCTTTTGAGGTCTTCGACGCCTCTTTTATTTTCCCAAGGTCTCCACTTCAGAACTCTGAGAGTCCATCTTGTAAAATCTTGCTGTAGTCAGCTTTAAATCAGCAAAAAAGAATCCCGAATAAAGCGTTGTGATGACCAACAAATTGCTTCACTCGGAATGCGCTTTTATAAAATGAATAAATTACCTAAATCTTTATAGTTCCAAAATATTTCTAAATAAAAACGTATTTTGTCAAATTTCCCAGAGTCACTCTGGAATGATGAACGGCGGGCATTACGTGGCGTACGCCCACAACCCCTCCGGCGCGTGGTACTGCTATAACGACAGCTCGTGCCGGGAGCTGACCCCCGCGGGCACGCCCTGCCCGGGGCCCCCTCCCATCGATCCCAGCTCGGCCTACATGCTGTTCTACGAGCGCACGGGGCTGGATTACGAGCCCTACCTGCCCAACACGGAAGGCAAGGAACCGGTGGTTAGCGAATTAGAACTGGCCGAGGGGGAAGATAGCGACTTGAAAAAAATGTGCAGCATAAGCTAAAGTTTTACGTTAATTTTTATGAACTGCGTCGGCAGGGTTGAGTATTAATTAGTATTGTATTGTTCCGCAAGGCGATGTTTGGTGATTATTCAAATTGATTGTGAAACCCTTTTCAAAAGTAAAAATGACATTCACTGCCGTCAAATATAACATTATTTATAAATATCTATGTTAACATGTTCGCTGCTGAAAAAATCCACGAAGATTGATACTTTCTAACTAATATGTCTGTTTGAGGACTTAAAGATCCCGCCCTAAGAGGTGCCACTGCATTGTAATATAAGCAGATGTTCCGCATCAGCAGGGAACGTGTTGGATAATGGTTTTTTTTTAGATGAATGCAAAGTATTCCTTCTTAGTGGGATTGTAATCCAATCACAGCTGTTGACTATCATTTTGAAACATTTTTTGAATATTCTCCCAGCTTTGGGGTGGTAACGTAAGCTTTTTAAGATTAATTGTATTTATATCTACCAATGTCCCAAAAAATTGTATACACAAATGGTTAGCCGTTCTGATCTAGCCACTGTTAAAAATGCAAACAGTAATGCGAATTCATAATTAAAATTATTTAATTATTTTCAAATATGTAGCTTCACCTCTGTGAGACACCTATAATATACAGTAGAACCTTGTTAACTCGAAATTCAAGGGACCCAAAAATGTCATTTCGAATTAATTTTGCAGAACCCCGTTAATTCGAAATTCAAAGTACAAAAAAAAAATAATTTGACAAAAATCGTAAAACTCGTGAAAAAATCCATTGATTTTGCGAAAAATGTCTGTATTTTTGCATATTTCAAAAAAAACAATTCGAAAATGCAATATTTACTATGCTAATACAAAGACTGTGACATTTCTATTGCTAAAGAATCCGATTTTGACAAATTTGTTGTTGTCACTTGCGAAAAAATTTGAAAATTTTTTTTTCAATTTTGTCAAATTTAAAAAAAAATTTGAATATGTAAACTAAAATGTATTGATTTATGGCACAAGAAACTAAAAATTATTACGAATTATCGGGGTTAATCTACTATGAAACTAACATTCTAGGACTTACGGAGATTTTTGAGTTATCGGGATTCGAATTAACTGTTTCTTGATTAGCAATGCAAACGTCACAAATCATTTCATTTTGTATTTAGGCCCATTCTACCTCAATAACTAACTGTCTTTAAATCTTTAATTTTACACCATAAACATTGACACCATCTTTGACGTGTCCCTATTGAAAAAAGTCCAGTGAAGCAAGGTCCGGAGAGAGCCAAGGATGTCGTCTGTTCAGCAGATTTTATCGAACTAGGTCATCACCTCGCGATAGGATATATCAATCATCCTCATCATCAAATAAAACATTAGCAATAGATTCCAAACACAAAAGATTTTCAATTTTCAAACGCAAAAGATGTAGAATTCTTATGTTGCACGCAATTCTTTGGGACACTGGTATGCTGGTGTTCCCCAATTTATGACATCTCATACTGGCTAACGCATCGTTAACCGCTGGAAACATGTGTGAGTAAAAATAGAAAATAAATTTTACAATATTTTGATTATTGTTTATCGGTGATGATATCCGTGTGCCATTTTGCCACTTCTACTTGCATTATACATATATTGCAATTAATTCTCTTGCCCGTAGTAACAGATACTTAAACAGTGGAAACTAATAGCAATTTAATTAAAATTAATAAAATAACATTACAAAACATGGAAACCCCATTAGTTGAGGAATGCCCGTATTCGCAAGTTAAAAGTGTCTTCCTCTAATTTTGCTGTAAATTCTTTAATATGTGTATCTTCCTTTATACATAGCATGTGTAATATTCAAACAATTATAAGGTTTTTTATTCCAATTACAGTTTGAAACATAGCATGCTTATGAAAATTAAGGGAATTAATGAAATTATCGAAACCAAAAAATCTTAAGAATATTCCACTTAATCGTAAATAAAATAAGAAACAATAAATGCAACTAAATCAAAGTAATTTTGTACGTGAACATCGCATTGCACGTTGTCTGAATATTGAGTGTAAATAATTTAAAGTATTATATAATTGTAGTTACGACTGAATGTGACGAAGAGGAGTGAAGATATACCCTGGTTATTTGTGTAGCCAATATTACGAATCGATGTATTGAAATTCAATTGCTATTGTCGATATTGATTAGTTTGCTGTTTGGGAAATGTGACAAGTATGAAATTGGCACCATGTTTGAGCTTTTTTAGGTAATAATAAGTATTTGATGTGCTATCTTTAAATATGTAGTATAATATTTTTTATATTATGTGTGCGCGTCCGGGGTTACCTGCACTGTTTGCAGATACACTTTTTTCTTTGATAAACAGTGGATGTATCTTAAAGGAAATCAGTATTTTATTGAAAATAATAATGGATGGTCCAGTTGCAATACAATTGCAAGACTATCGAAGCTGTATAGAATATTCAAAGTACTGTTTGATTTGAGATGCATAAATTAGCTTTACTGTTAACTTTTCGTTGATATAACATAAACATCGACTCGTATTTCTTTAATCATCTAACTTTAATTTGTACGCAATTTCGAGGACCAAACCACAAAAGCATTATTTGAGGTTATCCATGAATGTAAATATTTTTACACACTTGAGTCCTGTGATGCTTAAAATACCGACTACCTAAAATTACTTCAGTAATGAAGCCATGTATTCACTAGGGGACAAATAGCGCAGCATTCCGCACGGCATGTCGCATCAACATCTACGCTCATGTTTCGGGGACAATGACGCGGTCATTTGACGTGTACACGCCGGGACTCACATATCACTTGTCGCGGAAATATCGCCCAATGAGGTTATGATGATTAGTGCTGCGCATCTATTTATTCTAACGAGTTTATCGAAACGTAAGAGGAGAATAAGGTGGTGGGTGCGAAATTATTTATTGCAAAGAGAAAGAAGAATGGATATTCTATGCGATCTTCGAATATCTGACGGATCTTTTGTCAATTTCAATGACAACAACTGATTTTGAAATTACAAATAATCGGGCAAGACACAATATTACGGAACGCTGTCGGCCCTCACATCAGACTTGCAATTACAGCTCAATTAGAGCTCGATCAGTTGGATAACAACCTCGTTTTCACACTAATGTCATGTTGAGTTACAAGCGCACGCGCATTCACTTGTAAACGTGGTACTGACGCGCGGCGAGATGTTGCGGTGCGCTCGCCCCAGAACCGTGCGCATGGCAACCTTGCCACGGCACGTAGAAATGCCGCGCTATGTTGTGCGCGACGTAGCGGAACAGTGCGCGACGTGGCAATGTCACATAGACTCTATGCCGCGCGTGATGTTGAGGGACAATTTGTCCCTTAGTGAATACATGGCTTGAAGGTCTATTTGGCATTTTTTCTTCGACATATTATTTTAATTCATTCATCAATAAACATCTCATTGATGACCAAAGCCTAGGCCAATTACCTAACAATAAATGTTTCTAGCTTCAAGCGTAATCTACGCAGCTTGAGCTATGAAAGTAGGATTTAGATGTCGCGAACTCCTGACCTTAGATGCTGTAAGCAAGTATAACTTTGTGATTTCATCTTTTGATATTTTTAAATTAATGCGTGTATGTTTATTTTATCAATGTGAACTAGTAAATATTAAAAATATGTCATCAAATAATCGCAGAAAAACGTCTGGTTAATCTTAATTAAATAAGGAGACGAATTTAAAAAAATTAAAAGCTTACCATAGAATTAATTTTAACAGAAAATGGTTATTTAAATATTGAAATTCGTTTCGTGTACTGTTAAATGATAATAATTGTATTATGTATATCAATATGTGTAATATAAAACTGACTGATATTAAAAAGTCAGCAAAGTATAAGTAAGCGGATTATATTATTATATTTGTCATTCTATTTATGTATTATTAATGTTTGTATTTAAACACATAGCTTGCATTGTATTCAAACAAAAGAAAGATGGATCTATATGCTTGCACTTTTAGAGTTGTTTACCACATTTCGTTTAATATTCGCTAAAATCATAGACGTGGTGAGATGGGAAAATATTAATGGTTTGTAACTCCGAATTAAAAAGATTATTCATGTGATATTGCGCTGTATAATAAAAGAGAAAAAAAAAGCAATGATGCAATGTATGCAGATAATATGAAAAGAAAAAGTGAGCAAATGTATTACAGTACCCTGTTGATTCGAAATTCTTCAAATACTTTCACACCAAATTTTCAATTTTGCGGTTGATAACCCTGTAATTTGAAAAAAGGCCAGTACATGATTTGTGATTTAAAATAATTTTCCTAATAAATACCCTCGCACCATAAATCTGTACATATTAACATCACCATAATTCAAATATTATGAAATACAAAGTTATAAAAAAAGTTTACAATGCGCGCAAAATTTTCCACAATTTTACATTTTTGTGATTTTTCTCAGAATATGGATATTTTTTTTTTACAAAATTAGAACCTTTTGTCACTAATTTTGCGATTTTTTTCATGATTTGAATTTCGAATTAACGGGATAGTTAAAAAATTTCCCTCTTGGTCCTTTCAATTTGAATTAGTGTAGTTTGACTGTATAAATCGTATTGCGTCTGTTTTTAAGTTTAAAACAACTTTTTTTAAATAAGTTATGTTTGGTAATCAGAGACTATTGCGCCTTAAACGGTTGTGATAAATAAGCCTATTTGAAATTCTTTAAAGCAGTCTTTAGTAGAAGCCAAGATACAAAAATATTGAAAGAAAAATAAACATAAAATAGGAGAATTTTAACATGACTGATATTTGATGAAAACCATTTCAATATTAAAAATTGTTTAAAGACTTATTTAATTATTATTGCTTTGCGTTAATAATTTTGCATTTCTCAAACTGCATCAATATTGTTAAAAATATAGTTAACAATCCGTTTTGAAGTATCAATGTTAAAATTAAATTTTGTGGTGCTACTGTATAATTATTAAATTTTTTGAGGACTGACTGTTTTCTGTAAATGTCATAATAATTTAGATCTGTAAATTATTGGACTTTAAATACTATGCAGGGCTTTTTATTGTAGTAAAAAGTTATCAGAACATTAAATTCAGGGTCATAAAAAATACCACTATTCAGTTTTATGATAATCTGAATAATGAATAAATAAACTTGTCAGAAATGGAATTTTAGTTCCAAACACTTTACGCAGTAATGGCTGTTTTGATTTTGGGGGCATTATTTCTATATATTTTATTTGATATTATTCCCATTTGGATGAATTTAAGATCCATTCAACTTGAACATTAATTTATGAACATTTTTTATAATTATTTAAGTCAATATGTATAAAAAAAGATATTTTCCATAAAAAAATGTTGTTTTTGTTGTTAAAATATGTTTTTTTTTACTACATATAATATGTTTGGCCATATATATCTTCTGGTCATTAAAAAAATAATTTGAGTGTAAAAAATTTTTTAAATTGTTAAATTGTTTGTTAATTTAAAAAATATATTTTATCTGTATATATTATTTTACTAATCAAATTTATTTAGGCAAGCCTGTTGTCATTTTAAAAATGTGTTATGTTCCGGTAAATGTTGCATTAAAAGGTGATTTATTTGTTAAGATAAAATAATTTTGAGATTATAATTGTGTCTCCAATATGTTGTTTTGTTCTGTACAATTATAAAATGCAAATTAAATATTGTATATATAAATATATATATATACGGAACCTCGACTTACGAATATTTCAAGATTTTAGCAAAAAAAATTCAAAAAATTTTACATAACATACAAACAATGACTTGATATTATTTAATCATAATAAGTGTCTTGCTTTTTATGCACAGAGCGCCAAACACGAGAGTTCTTGTCACACGCTAGCTCGAAAGATTGTCTCACCGTCTTGATGTGTGCTGAGAAATCTGTCACTTGGAATGTGATTAAGAAGATCTGATTTTATTGAGTGATATCAGTGATTCCGATACGGATAATTCACAAATTCCATTATATATTTTATTTTAAATTAAAATATTTTAAAAATATAAAAATGTATGTATATTTTGTACTAATTATTTTGATATAAATATTTTTGATCTTGGAATAAATCAATTGAGTTTCCTTTATATGCAGTGGGGAAATTAGCTTTGGCATATGAATGCTTTGAGATACAAGCACGTTTATGGAACGAATTATATGCTCGTAAGTCAAGGTTCCACTGTATGTATATGTGAAAATACACCTTATTGTATTATTAACATTACCCCGAAGTTCAACTCTGAGGTTGATTACTTAAATTATAAAATGGAGTTTCTTAAGTAAACCAAGGTCTGTCTGGTGCTAAGCGTTTTATCAATTTTGTTATTGCATTGAATAAACGCAGAAATGTAAGTCTTGAATTCTATCCCTCCCAAGGTATAACGTGCAGGTTTCGCCTTGCACTTTGTCAGAGAAAATAAAATGAGTTTTGCAGAGATCTAGATTAGCTCACATAGTTTTCTTCACCAAAAAAAATATTGCTCAATTATTTATAATATGTATAACAAACCCCTTTGATGAATTATTTTATTCGTCGTGCTTGTTTCGATAAATTTATTTTTTATCGTTTATTTGTCTTGTTTATTTACATTTCCACTTCTTAGCTGGAAAATAGGGCCTGCTCCGTTGACTGCTAATCCCTTTGGGTCCTCCCATGTCCAATGTTTACACCGAATACTATAGTCATTGCAAGACTTCTGGAATACCAGATTCTCAAGAGTGTGATTTTTATAAGAGACATGCTCGGTTTAGGCTTTCTGTGACCTTGTATTTCTTCTCCCGATTACGAGTGCTATTGCGTCTTATTACTTCGTTGTTTCTCAAGAAGTCAAACCACCGCAAGTTAAGAATTCTCCGCAACCATCTGTTCTCAAAGCTACAGTAGATACATATGTGAATATTTTAGGGAACTCGAGGAATTCGGAGCCATAGAGTGGAACTGCTAGAATAAACACTTTGAGAAGACAGCACTTTGCTTTAACTGAGCATGACTGCTCCCAACAGTTTTGCCTGCTCTTTTTGTACTTTACCGTCCGGAATGACGTACACTCCCAAAAATTTGTATCTGCCAATGAATTTTTGAATGTCATGACAAGTTTTGCTTTACGGTTCTTTGAAGAGTGTTTTTCAGGACCCAAACATCTTACAGACAGCCGATTGAATCTCCAAGAAGGACGGCAACACTGGAAAATTTTAAATTTGAGGGATGTATTATCGAAGCACAGTAATTAATAATTATTTATGAACTACGTACTAAAGTAAATGTGTCGTAACACAGCCATGAAAGATTTATTCAGGGATATACTGAAAGATAGTTGCAGCAGTTTGTAAGCAACTTATGAAACAATATTTTATTTTTAAATGTGATAATGAAACTATTGCATTCCCGGTATTTTTAAACAACTACTGAAATAAAATGTTACGTGTATTTGTGATGGGAAGCCATTCCGCGTGCACAGCCGCCCAGTATCATACATATAAGCAATCTCCGAATTTGCACATGCTCGTCACAAAATGGCCGTGAAGTGACGTTTTATGAAATATCCATGTGGTCCTAGCATGCAAGTTCATAGAGTTTTTCATGGTGCCATGGCATTTCTCTAAGAAACTTGAGCTGTGGTGCTCCGCAAGAATACTATCCTTTCATATGCTGAAAGTTCTCCGATGTTTACGCTACATTCCAAAAAGAAATGTGTAATTAAAAATAAAATTATTTATTTCAATTCCCAGGTCTGAAACAGGTTAAACTCAAATTTTTTAAAATATAAAAAGTGCATCCCGTACTAATTTGTGTGGAAATTTTTTAACTCAATGAAGATAATTTAATGTTTCAAATTTTTTGTGATTAACTTTGCGGAAGTCCATTGTAATTAACTTTTTAGAAAAATTAAATAAAACAACATTGTTTTCTCCGCTCTGTAATACTTTAATTATTACAGTACAAAGGAAACAAAATTGTGTTTTATTTAATTTTTTTTAAAAGTTTATGGTAATTTAATTGACATAAATTCAGTAACAGAGTACCATGTAAAAATTTTATATCAAATAATATTCTTCTATGTAAAAAAAAATTTTACTCGGTTGAAATTACTATTATTTGTCAATTAGCATAACTTCGAGAATTATTTTGTGATTGATTCAAAAGCTATTTGTTTAAAAAAGTATTTGAGCTTAAAAATTATAAAGTTTTTCTTACTAAGCTATTTATTTATATGTTTATACTGAGTTTCGAAAAAATTATTTCTCAAGTGTGTAATGTTATCCAACAACATGTCCTTTTGAGGTAATAATTGTTTCGCTAGTGATGGTCAAACTGTTATTTTTAATGCAGTTATTTGGGATTTGTATCTGATTGTTCCGATAATTGGTAATTAAGATACAACTGTCGTATAGTGCCGATGGTTGCCCGTCGAATTGCAAATAAATTATTGCCAATCATTGATGCAATCAGAAACAAATGTCAAAAACGGTCAGTGTGTCACTGGTTGAAATCATCACATCACTAATTTCCGCTGCAATGACTGTACTTTAACATAATATAATTTTATTTTTTATGTCAATATTGTAAAAATATAACTTAATACTTTCATAGAGGTAACTAGTAAAATAAAAGGAATGCATGCGCTGTGTGCTACGTCATCGCTCTCACTTTTGATTTAAATATGTGCCTTTGAATAAATCAAAAAGTCTGTCGTTTTGTGTTTATAATTACTTTTATATTGTTATGTATTTTGTTTAAAATATTGTTATTTTTAAGTCGAATCATTATGAAAAATGATTTGCCATTATATTGTGCATTTTACTTTTTATTATAAATTGTAATATATTTCTGGAAAGCTGTAAATTAATGGAACCAAATATAAATATATTAAATTTAATTAAAAAAAATTTTTATTTTAAATGTAATTCTCACCCTAATATGCCTTTTCATTTTATAATACCTTTTCATTTTCTGAACTAAACCCCTTCTCTAGGCAAGCGAATTGGGTCACTCGGAATTATTTCCTCCCTCACGTATATTTAAGACATTTATAAAGTAGTTATTCTTTATTCTTGCATAATTAAATCCCCTAGTAACCAAAAAGTATTCTTTGTAAACAACTTTTTTTAAATTTCGTTTCCGAAGTAAGAGCGTGCAACTTATTTTCTAGGACATCACACTTAAGAGTATTTAACTTGTATTTTTTATAATAGTTTTAAAATTTACAAGATCGTAGTAAATTTTTTAAACAAGTCAAATGTATTGGAACCAAATCTCGTACCAAAAAATTTACATTTGTTCATGTCTATATGGTGGTTATGCACTTAGTTGATTGACTGGATAAGAAAAATATATTATTGATGTTCCATTTACAAATGAATCAATCGAACTTTGCATATCCAATGTAGATATGTACCTACTACCCAGTTCAATAATAATATAATTTATTACCAGGTACCTACAGAATACTCTTGAATTATGTATGGGTCAACGGTCTAGAGGTTTAGTGACTGAGAAAAAATATATTTCCCTCATTTGCACTAATGATGGTTAAACCATTATATTAACTGATTATTTTCGGTACAGATAACTAAAATATTACTGTTATTTAGTAAAGATGGTTGTCAGTTTAATTGCAAAAAATCAGTTACCAATCATCGACGCAATCAGATAAAAATCTTAAGTTACCGTTAGTGTGTCACCGGTTAAAGTACCATCACTTTGCATTACCATTGGCTCCATATAAAAAAAGAAAACAGATGATAAGAGAATGAGACGATCATACTGACGGTAATCCCGGTTACACCTTAATTAATTTGTAATTATAGAAAGTTCTTTATCTGGTTTATTAATAATTTATTTTATTTAATAAAAGGCACCCCTTAACTCTCATTGCATATCTCCTGTTCCAAGTTCTGATTCCAGTTTTGCTTTTTATGTTGCCACCAGGTAAGATCCACAAGAAGATGATTACATTATGAAAAGATTAATGTAGTCTTTGAAGTCTTGGCACTTCAACAGATGACCAGAAACTATTTGCTATCACTAGTAAGGTAATTCGAATAGCCTTGAATTAATGCCCAGAGCATATCTGGCACTGATTTCATGATTATGAATTTTATTATCATGTGCAATGGTCAATAAGTGCGTTTGCCAAGAAAAAGCAAACACCGATTGCTTGTTTTTCTAATTACACCTTGTCATCAGCAAAATATAAACAAATCTACCCACCACTCTCGTCACTGACTCTGGTCTAGCAAATAGGGCAGAAATTAGAAAAAAATTAACATTATTCAATTAAATATTATTATAATATTAAATAATAATTTATTACAAATTAAATCTGTCCTTTCCTCACCATTCCTGATTCCCCTTTTATTTTTAATTCTTAGACTCTCTTGGTTTGTTCTTAAGTGAAACCAATCATTTTATGTATTGTTAAGTTATTGTTGTTATATTTAATATTCATGTGTAAATTGATTTTTAATTGTACTACTATTAGTTTCCCTTAAATAAATAAATTATATAACTCTACAAAATTGACACCGATTCTATCAATAGTATAAGTTATCTTAATGTTTTAATAACTAATACAGAATATGTATTATAATCATTTATGCAATTTGACAAAATCAAAAAATGCACTATTTCTAACAAAATACATAAGTTTATTCAGTTCCTTTTTCATTTTGAGTTAGAGCTGGTTTTGCTCGTCCACAGATTCATTAAAATGTCCTCGATTGTGCACTAGTTATAATGTAATATATAATGTTATTAAAAAGCTTCCACCGGATATTCAAGATGTGTTATTATACAACAATCCCCATTCTTCTGATGGTGTCTTTGATTTGTTGTTCTATGCTTACAAAATATTTCATATGTATCAGTATATTTTTGGCAGAATTCAAATCATTGTTCTTAAAGGCGTCGGATAGTTTGATGACCAATTTAGAAATCTCTTCTTTATTCTCTCGGTTGATCTTCAATATCTCCTCTGGGGATTCGGCATTTTCGACTTCTTCATTCCTCTCCATTATCTCGTGGAGAAATTCATTTTCGACTTGAGTTTCTTCAGATATTTCCTGTCCATTCAATCTCAGAAGGTAAATACCTGAAAAACAAAAAAATAAATTTTCACACGAAGCAAACACATTGTGTTGAGACATAATATCTTTAAATAAAATAACTTTTTGTTTAACACCACTTCATTGAGTTTAAACTCACAACTCACGACTCACAACTGAGTCTTAACTCACAACTTGACTTGAACTTGAGTTTAAACTCACAACTCACGACTCACAACTGAGTCTTCATCAGGGTTCAGATATTAACTAAATAAAAACAGAATTACGAACAATTAAGAAAGCATTAAGGGAAGAAAGAGACAGAACGTCAACTTTGGTGGGGTTGGGTGAAAGAGAGTGGGTATGGGTGGGTGAAGTTAATTGGAAGGGGAATATATCTACAATTGGACTACGCGTTAAATCTAGTTGCTTATTAAGTAAATACTTTTTATTTGTTTTTAAAGATTTTTTTATTTCCAAAGCTTCTAAATTATTGAGACGAATACCTATGTCATTTCTATGAAGTACATCTACACCCGAAGATTGGTCAAATGCGTGTTTTTTTTTCTTTTAAATGAATTGCAAATTCTGAAAAGCCTACACTATTTAAACATCTTTTATGTTCAATGTCTCTTGTATTTATATTTCTAGCTGTTTTTCCTATGTAAAATGCAGGGCAATCGTTGCACCTGAGTTTATAAATCCCTGAATAGCTTAGTTTATGTTCTTTATCTTTAGAATTTATCAAAAGTCTACCTAAGTTGTTATTTGTGTAAAAAGCGTTTTTAATTTCAGGTGGAAATTTTAAAACGCTCAATGATGACAGATTATTAATAAATAAAATTTGACGCCAGCCGTGGTTTTGATTAGTTAAAACGATATTATTGATAGGACCATTATTATAAATAGAATCCTCGCGAAAAAATTACGTCTAATTAATACCAAAAAAGAAAGAGATGTTCTGTCTCTTTCTTCCCTTAATGCTTTCTTAATTGTTCGTAATTCTGTTTTTATTTAGTTAATATCTGAACCCTGATGAAGACTCAGTTGTGAGTCGAAACTAGTTGGTTTAAACTCAATAAAGTGGTGTTAAACAAAAAGTTATTTTATTTAAAGAACAAAAAAATATATGCATATAAATTTGATTTGAAATTAATAACAATATGTGTATAATATAAATATGTTTAAAGGAAAATTGATAATTTTGATAGAATCATTATAATTACCCCTGGATAAAGGTTGTGCCAAGGTTGAGTAAGCTTTGTTCACTAAAGAGGAATATTCTGCGGATATCTGTTGCTCTGATTTTTCTCTATAAATCAAAAAATATTAGGAATTAAGAATAGCTACCAAATATATCAGTGTGAATATGATAAATATATCGCAATAACTCAAAATAAAGACTTAATTTGTATATTTGTGGGGTATAAAAGCAAAGGTCCAACATCCAAGAAAAAAATAATGCAGTCATCAAGGGTTACTAATATAGAATGTTCCGAATTCAAGTTTTCTAGGAAATATAGCCTATAAGTTTATAGGAAACATGATTTTGGAAGGGATAGAAACAAAAATTTAGAATTCAGTACATTTTAAATTAGAAATCCTCGATGACAGTAATGACATTCAAAACTTTATTTAATTTTTTTGATATTGCTGCCTTTGCTTTTATACCCGTCATTTAGAGTATGTTCTGCTTTTTGTCTATGGTAGTTTATTAGTTTTTTTAATACACTTTAACTATTTAATTATTATTATTGTATGATACACTTTAACTATTTAATTATTATTATTGTATGATTGAGTGACAAATTGAATTGAGTAATATTATACAATGAAGGCAATGAGACGGGCAAGAAGAGCTGATAGTAAAGAAGGATAGACGATTCCTGGCACAATAGGGTAACCAAATGTTGGAGGAAGATTCGTCATAAAAATGCTACATTGGATTGAAAGATGTGTGGAAAAAATTCATTATCTAAAACAAAGTACCGAAAAATTATGACAATGTTTTGGAAACAAAATAGACCCATTATATTGGAAATTTATTAATAAATACAAGATATCATTATACGTCAAGTATAGCCGACGGAGGGCGACTGTCCCAATAGGCCGCGTCGGCTATGGCCGACGGGAACGTAATGGATAATTTCCCGGCGGCCGCGTATCGAATTTCAAAAACATGATTTTTTCCCAGTAGAGAAATCCCGTGGTGACCTGTCAATCTATTTTTAACTCAAAAACATCGCCAATTATGGCTCAAATCAACAATAAAAATGGGTGCTATTCGATCGGATTTTAATGTTTCGTCCTCGAGGTCACGCGCAAAGCACGCGGGAGACACGCATTTTACATGTGATTCTGTCGCCCCGTTGATGGATTTACAAGATTGAGATGCGTGATATTTTTCTGGAATGATCTAGGAATGGTTTTAATTATTCAGTTTGCACTTGGCGTTCACGGCTTGTACACCTATACAGAAATATGTATGATACGTTTCGCGATATTTCTCAGTTTTTGTTGGTTTGTAATTCAATACTAACAGTAATTTATTAACAAAATTGGGAATAATCCAAGATGATGGTCCCGTTGTTCAATGAAAATAAGTATTTCACTATATAATTTAACGTCCTGTTAATTTAATCTAACTAAAATAATCGTAATCTAAATTAAACAAACCAAACCTAATAACCTAACCTAACCAAACCTAATAACCTAACCAAACCTCTTGCCAAATTGCCTATGAAATGTCAAAATATGCAGTGCATTTTTCGGAACTTTAAAGTGTAATATCTTATTTAATAATTACTATTTAAACGTAAATTATCTTTCATTTTGTTATTAGCACATTCAATAATATAGTGAAATACTCATTTTCGTTGTATATGCAATGGGACCATTATCTTGGATTTAGCCTTTTTTTACTCAACAATAAAAAAATCATTGCATATCGACACCTATGATAAAATAATATGAATGTGTGTGTGTTTTTTTAATATACACATGGTTTCATGGTTTTTTCGTAAAAAGAAAAATTACAAAAATTCAGAAAATGTTGGGCCTTTACCTTTTTGTTGATTTGGAATTTTGTGGCAATTAACGGGTTTTAAAGCATTCAGATAGAAAGAGATGGCTGATATGCTCGATTGGATACTTTGTATGAGTTGTAATTTATCTTCATAGATAACCCAACTTAAGTTAGTTTTAGAAAATTAGCATAACCCAGAATAGTGATAACAAAATCCAAAGCCTGGTATTGAAATCCCAAGACTCAGGGTAAAAAACCTATCAATTAGTAGTAAATAAAGTGTACCTACTTTATACTAAACTTATCTGGATGTAGAAGTTTTTGAAGATTCTTATATTTTGTCGAAAGGGTGCTCTCATCTACATCATAGCACTGTTCGATTCCAATAACTTTGAAATAGTTTTCATCTCTATTTGGCTTTTGAATAGTATTACAGTGCATACAAAATATAGGGTTGGTATTTTCGCAATTCACTTTTTCGCAGCTCCAACAAGTCGATTGATCAACAGAAGCAGACACATATTTATTAGATAACGTTTTCCCGGGAAACTTGTACATAAATATTTCTGGATAGCTTTCAATAACGTTAAAATTTAAACTTGAATATTGCATTGCACCGGTACGAACATTTCGATAATAGGGATACATGTTTTTCCAAACATTTTCACTCGATTTTATTATCACAGATCTTAATAACGTTGTCCTGCAAGTGTTAGAAAACATTTTTATGAATATTATGATGAGTGTTCAAGTGCACAACCCGCGAGACAAATAAATATCTTATTTTATCAGAAACAAACACAATTTCGTAATATCTCACATTGAAATTGAAAACGTCAAAAATGACAGCGACTGTGAGCCAACCAGGATTGTTCGTATATTCACAGCAAAATGCCCTTTATGCAATGGCATTATCCTTGTAATAATTCTAGACCCTCATCATTGTAATTTGACAGATGAGTAGCGAAGGTTTCGTCGTTTCGGTACTTTTCGGATTGTGTAAATTAGGACAGAAATATCTCTTCTATTTATAATTCCCATGCTCGAATGTGCGAGAAAGTTCCCGATGAATTAAAATATTCATAAAAGCCGAAGTTTGGCGGCGCGCTCGTTTAACTGAATAAATTTCTGGTACGGTAAAGTTAACCTGGACTGTTTTTCGTAATCAGTTTCAATGGGCACGTTAAACGTAGAAGCGGAGGACTACAAATGTAAAGGAAACGACGCGTTCAAAGCGGAAAAATACCGCGAAGCTATTAACCTGTACACCAAGGCGATTAAACTCGTGGCTAAGGATAGTAGAGATATCGCTGTCTATCTGAAGAACAGGGCGGCGGCTTTTCTGAAGGAAAAAGATTATGAAAGTGTCATAAAGGATTGCGACGCCGCCTTAGCGATCACTCCCGAGGACCCCAAAGCTCTCTTTCGACGATCCCAAGCTCTGGAGAATGTGGGACGGTTCGAGGAGGCCTACAGAGACGCGCGGGCAGTGCACAATGTGGAACCCAACAACAAGGCCATCCAGCCCGTCCTCGCCAGGCTCTTCAACATCGTGCAGGAGCGCGCCAAGCTCAACTCGCAGACCAGCAACAAAGTGGAGCAGATGTTCAAGATCGCCTTTGATATCTCGGCTGAAAAAGAAAAAAGGGAAACGGCCATGAGTAACCTGCTGGTGCTGGCCCGGGAAAACGCGGGTGCCGACATTATGTTCAAGACTGGAGTGATGCAGAAAATATTTAACCTTCTTAAGGTTGAAAAAAATGAGCAAATATATCTAAACGCTGTTAGGATTGTCGGCCAACTCTGCAAAGGAAGTGTTGAAAGAGTAAAAGATGTGTTGAAGACGTGCGGCATCCCCTGGTTCCTGCAGATAATCGACAGCAGCATCACCGAGAGAGTGAACGCCGCCCAGTACTGTATGCAGACCATCCTTAACACTTTCTCAGGCATGGACAACAAGCCCGATAGCAAACCAGACAAGAAGCTCTGCGAAGACCACAAAAGTGAAATAGATACTCTGTTAACTTGTCTCACTTACTCCATCACCAACAGGACTATCTCCGGCCTGGCGAGAGACGCCATCATCGAGTTAGTCATGAAAAACTGTCACTACACGGCCCTCAGCTGGGCTGAAAGGTTTGTAGAGATCAGGGGCCTCATTCGCTTGCTGGACGTCTGCAGCGAGCTCGAGGAATACAAATACGAATCTGCGATGAATATATCTCCGTCCTCCCGGACTATAGCGGCTGTGTGCCTTCAAAAAATATATGAAAACATGTACTACGATCAAGCCAGAGAGAAATTTACAGCGCAGGTTGATGAGTTTGTTAAAGGGAAGCTCTTGACTCCCGATATCGAGTCTAAAGTTAGAGTTACGGTTGCCATCACTTCACTCCTCCTGGGGCCATTGGACGTGGGCAACGCTATTATATCTAAAGAGGGAATAGTAGAAATGATTCTGGTCATGGCAAACTCGGATGACAAGTTACAGCAGAAGGTTGCGTGCGAGTGTTTGATTGCTGCGGCTTCTAAAAAAGACAAGGCTAAAGCCATTGTGAATCAAGGTGTCGACATTCTCAAAAAATTGTACAAATCTAACGATGACGCCATCAGAGTTCGCGCCCTAGTTGGACTGTGCAAACTGGGCAGCTCCGGCGGTGTGGATGCCTCTATTCGGCCCTTTGCTGATGGATCCACCACTAAACTTGCCGAAGCCTGCAGGAGATTCCTCATAAATCCGGCTAAAGATAAAGACATGCGACGCTGGGCAGCAGAAGGGCTGTCTTACTTAACACTCGATGCTGACGTTAAAGAAAAGCTGGTAGAAGACAGAGCCGCCATCCAGGCTTTAGTAGAACTCGCTAAAACGGAAGATCAATCTGTTATTTATGGTGTGGTTACCACTTTAGTGAACCTGTGCAACGCTTATGAAAAACAGGAGCTCGTGCCAGAAATGGTGGAGCTCGCCAAGTTTGCCAAACATCATATACCTGAGGAGCACGAATTAGACGACCCCGATTTTGTAGACAAAAGATTGTCAATACTTGCCAAGGAAGGTGTTACCACTGCTTTGGTTTCTCTCTCTAAAACAGAGAGTAATAACTCGAAGGAATTGATTTCTAGAGTTTTTAATGCTATCTGCAGCCAGCAAGATCTCCGAGGTATCGTGGTCCAGCAAGGCGGAGCCAAAGTTCTGCTCCCCATGTCGCTTGAAGGCACGGCGAAAGGAAAGATTCACGCCGCTCAAGCCCTGGCGAGAATCGGCATAACTATCAATCCGGAAGTAGCCTTCCCAGGTCAAAGAAGTCTCGAAGTTGTCCGACCTCTTACGGCATTGCTGCATCCCGACTGTACTGCCCTGGAGAACTTTGAGGCCCTGATGGCTCTCTGCAACTTAGCAGCCATGAATGAATCAACGAGGCAACGAATAATGAAAGAATGTGGTCTGGCAAGAATTGAAGCCCAATTGTTTGAAGATCATGTGATGCTGAAGAGAGCCGCTACGCAGGTCATCACAAACATGGTAATGTCGGAAGATGTCGTCAAAGCGCACGAAGACAACAATGATAGAATCAAGTTCTTGGCTCTCCTGTGTCAAGAAGAAGACGAAGAAACAGCCATCGCTGCTTCTGGGGCTCTTGCTATTCTCACTTCATCGAGTGTAAAATGCTGTAAAAAGATTTTTGACATATCAACTTGGCTGGAAGTTTTGCACTGCTTATTAGCAAATCCCAGTGTCCAAGTCCAGCACCGGGGAGCTGTCATCGTGCATAATTTGATTAATAGTGATAAGGAACTTGCCGAAAAGGTTATGGCCACTGATGTCATGGAAATCCTCATGGCGCTCACCAAGTTGGAAGACAAATCGAGAAAAGTTGTAAAAGAAATTGCGGAAAATTGTTTAAAGTCTGCGGAAGAACTGAGGCTCATCACCAAACCGGGAGATATGCCGTACATCCCACCCTTGCCACAGCAGGATGAAGAGGACGAAGATGAGATAGAATAAATTGTTTAAGTCTTGCATTGCATTTCTTCAAGTGTACTTAAGAGTTGGTTTTGGCGCTCTACACCAAATACTTTTTTACAATAATTATTGAACTAAGTGTGTTCTTACAGTCTGAGATTTTTTATAATTTATTTATAAGATGACATTTATTCTTGTAATTTTAGAGTTATATTAAAAGCGTTACGAATATTTTTGTGTTTCAATTTATTGTTTTTCAGATACTCAAGTTACACAACTTTGTGGGCGCACTTATATTTATCATTTTATTTTATTTTTAATTATATATATCATCAGAAAACCACTGAGAACGGCAGTCATGGGAAGGCATTATTCCAGCAGTGGGTTGACAACAATCATGATTATTTAATTGAATATCACTATTCTAGAAATTTTGATTTTCTTATATTTTTATTCAACCTGGTTATTTATTTTTATGATGAATATTTTAGTAAAAAATATACTTTTCTTTAAATATTTCCTTACACATGCTTCCATTCATAATTCGCTTCCATTCATAATTCGCTCATGGTCACTTCTGGCATGTATAGGGTAGAAATATACACTTTAGGAATCGAAAAATTTAAATATGCAGACTTTACATTTTATACATGAAGATAAATTGTTGTTGAAATTATATGTTGAAAAAGTCAGCCATTCATCATTTGGAACAAAAAAATTATAGATTTTTTTTATTCCCTTTTTGTATGCATATTATTACGAAGGCTGGTTTATTACCGATTTCTTACTATATTAGCAATTTTTTACAACCGACCATCCAATTCAGTGGAACAATTGAAATAAATTTCCGGCATATAATGTTACATATAGAGACAAAACTAACTCTGTGTATATGCCATCTTTTTGCTATATTTCTTTTGCTCTTCTTTTTCTTCTTATCTCTTCCCCTTTTTACTACGTAGATCTGTCCTTTCCTCCTCATTCCTGATTCCCTACTTTTACCTTTAACTATTTGACTCTCATGGTTTGTTCTTAACTTAACCTTTCATTTTTTTTTGTATAACTTAAGTTATTGTTGCTATATGTTAATACATAACATGTTAATTTTGTGGAAACTTGTTCTGAAAAAAAGATGGGTCTCTACATTATATAATATTCATGTGTAATCTGATTTTTATTTGTACTGTTAGTTTCCCGTAAACAAATAAAAAAAATTTAAAACCAAATTAATTAATCAATTAGAAAGACATACAGAAAAATCTAATTCACGAAAAAATATTAGGTTACTACTGGGATTCGAACCCAGGTCACCTCCTTTCCGGGGCCGGTGCTCTGACCACTAAGCTATAGCAACCCTCTATGTTTCCGTGAATATATCGACCTTATATGTAGTTCTTATTTTTATTAATGGATTAATTTTTATTTTTGTCCATAGAGCAATCCACTTTTTTTTAATACGGTAGTTGAAATTACTTTGCAATTCCAGCGCTAGATGGACGCCAGGATTAATTGAATAATTCATTTTTTATTTGGACATACATTTATACAACAGATATTACATATATTCAAGAACACATTCATATTTGTGAAGTTGTAATTTTTCAGGACAAAGTTCTGTGAAATTTTTTTTAAAATCAAATTAATTAATCAATTAGAAAGCCATACAGAAAAGTTCTGAAAAATTACAACTTCACGAATATGAATGTGTCCTTGAATATATATATTAGGTCCTTACATATGAAATTGACGTTTTGCCGTACTGGCAAATTTGATCTCAAATATCTTCTCTTTGGTTAGGAATTTCAAATCCAAATTTATACAGCTATTTACTCATGTATTTGTGTTTTGAAAATTATAATTCATTTGTTTTTTCCTCAATTGTTTTTTTCTTTGCGTCACTCAGTTTACAAAATGAAAAACTTGAAATATCGCGTTATTTACGAGTACGAGTTCCACCGTGGCACCAGTGCTGCAGAAACGGCTCGAAGGATTAATGATGTGTATGGCGACGGTGCAGCAAAAGAAAACACAGTGCGTTTTTGGTTCCAACGTTTTCGTTCTGGAAATTTCGACCTGCAGAACAAGCCCCGTGGACGGCCGGGGACCAAAGTTGATAATGAAGAATTGAAGGCTATTGTGGAAGCGGATCCATCGCAAACCACATCCGAGTTAGCTGCAGGTTGCGGTGTTAGTGATAAAACTGTTTTAATCCACTTGAAGCAAATTGGTAAGGTGAAAAAGCTTGAAAAGTGGGTACCTCACGAATTGAGTGAAGCAAATCAACAAACGCGCGTTGACTGCTGCGTTGCATTACTCAACCGGCACAATAAGGAAGGGATTTTAAATCGAATCATTACCGGTGATGAAAAGTGGATCCTGTACGATAATCGGAAGCGCTCATCGCAATGGCTGAACCCTGCCGAACCAGCCAAACCATGCCCCAAGCGCAAATTGACTCCAAAAAAGTTACTTGTGAGCGTTTGGTGGACTAGTGCTGGTGTCGTTCACTATAGCTTTCTTAAATCTGGCCAGACGATTACGGCAGATGTCTATTGTCAGCAACTGCAAACCATGATGGACAAGCTAGCTGCTAAACAATCGAGGCTGGGTAATCGCTCTAGGCCACTGCTGCTTCATGATAACGCTAGACCACACACTGCACAACAGACGGCTACCAAATTAGAGGAGCTTCAATTGGAATGTCTAAGACATCCACCGTACTCTCTGGACTTTGCCCCAACAGATTACCATTTTTTTCGAAATTTGGATAACTTCTTGCAAAGGAAAAAATTCAACTCCGATGGGGCAGTCCAAACCGCCTTCAAAGATTTTATTGATTCCCGTCCGAATGGTTTTTTTAGTAAAGGGATCGATGAACTACCTATGAGATGGCAAAAGTGCATAGATAGCAATGGTACATACTTTGATTAAATAAATATATTATAATAAAAAAAATCGGCTTTATGTTCCTCCCATACAAAACGTCAATTTCATATGTAAGGACCTAATAACAAATAAATAACGAGACGGGAAGGAAATGGACAAGGAAGGATTAAACTAAGTTTTGTGAAAGGTAAAACTGCTTTAGTCTGCTTTTGAACGTAGTTATGGTTATGATCTATGTTAGTTTTAGTTATGGTTTATGATGTCCGTGCATAGTTCACATTTGTGCATAGCCTAGCCAACTGCATTCAGAATGAGGATCCGAAGAACTCAATATAATGAATGGGGATGGATAGTGAAGTACTGTCAGCTGAATGGAGGATTTCAGGTACACTAACTAACTAGTGAGAATTGAAAAGGACATTATAAAGTAGAGATAAAACGTTAATATGATGGCATTGTCGGATTGTAGGCCAATGCAAAAATATGAGATGTGATGGAATTTTTTGAGGTTGAAGATGAAACGGATACATTTTTTGAAAACGTTCCAGTTTGTTGAGATGTTCTACATTTACATCCAAATAACCCACATCAGTGTAATTAAGCAGCGGAAGAAATGTGAATCGGGTAAAGTTCCTGTCTGCTTGGGAATATTTTTTTGCTGACATGTGAAAAAGTTTATATTTTATTGTAATGTTTTCTCCCATGTGTGTGGAGAAGAACCTTGATGATCGGAATTACAATGAAACTCATTGTGGCTTCCAGATATTTATTGTTTTACAATTATTAGTTCAGTTATAATATAATAGGAGTACTAGTCACGTCGCAATGGCCGGGAGCCCAGCAAAATGGCACCTCTCACTTTATGCCATTTGCTCATTATTATATAAATGTTTTTATATAATAATGAGCATCAATAATAATATAGTAATGATACATCGTTATCATGATCATATTAACATTATTGAAGTGAAACTTTTTTAGGCATGTTATGTCTAATTACTTACAACAGTCCAGTATAAAAAATTCACACCATAATATAAGCTTGGTAGGTATATGCTACATTTTTTGCGTCACCCATCACGTCATTTGGAGCGGCAGAATACTCATTTGGCTACATATCAGAAGATTCTGTGTTCGCATCCCGGCTGAAGCAAATCTACTTTTAAAGTGAAATTCAATATTTTTGCATTACAAATTATTTATTTATGTTATCAATTTTTTTAACAATTTACTATGTACCTACGCCTTAAATGAAAAACAGTTTTAGAACATGAATACATACATCCACACAGGGATAGGTAGAGGATAGGGTAGGGGCCTTATTATGTAACAAATAGGTACATTATTTAATTTGTATTATATTTGTAAGTAAAGAACCATTGTACTTACTATGGTAACATAGTAAATAGGCATCGATAAAATATTGCAACGACGCAGCAATATTTCTAATACACAAACACTTTTCGGATAATGTCACGACTTAACTGCTGCAAAACAAAACTATATCTACGTTATAATTACTAGCAAACTAATTATAATATAAAATAAGATAGAGGATGTATTTGTCGGGTATCGAACTTGAGCCACCTTTGTGGTAGGCAAGCATTCACACAATCACTTTAGTTATAAGATTATTATTTCAATTTTCGATTATGAAGAAATATATAT
The DNA here is from genome assembly GCA_016648135.1 of Agrypnia vestita. Classification (NCBI taxonomy): domain Eukaryota; kingdom Metazoa; phylum Arthropoda; class Insecta; order Trichoptera; family Phryganeidae; genus Agrypnia; species Agrypnia vestita. The sequence continues at coordinate 47,860 of JADDOH010023947.1, forward strand.
CTAAACAGAATATTTCTCTTGTTTAAATTTGTTAACACGTACTTTATCGAAGTAATATATTCTGAGGCAAAAAGGTTTTTTTGTAATACATTTCAATCCTTTAGACTTACATAGTAAATCAAATGCAGAAAATTATATAATTAATAATAATCGTCGATCAAGTTGTAGAATGTTGATTTGTCGCGTCCAAGATATTATGTAAGATGGAATTTTGAACATTGAACCACCTCCTAAGGTTAGATAGCCAAGATAATTTATTTTAATGTACTCTTCTTATGTCTTCCATCTTCTTCTGTATAATAAGTTAAAAATAATTATTGAGGAGAAGGATACTAAGTTTTCTTTGCTTGATAGTTGATATTAACATTTGTGTATATTTTAGAAGCGTTTTATTAAAAGCACATCAATTTTAAATCTCCAATTTGGTTATAAAATCAATTATGTATGAATAAGTTTATCTCAATGGAAAACTGCCAGTTTCGTTTTTATACCCTTCGTATACAGTATGTTTTCAGTATAGTTTAAGTACGGTGCATCTTATAGTTACATCTATATGATTTGATAAGTTTACTGATAAGCTCTTAATGCGAAATCTGTACGGCATTTTTGGCTTAAAAAATTACGAAGAAAATTAAAAAAGTCCTTTGTTCACGCACTTCAACGGGGAATTTATTCATTTCGTAAAATATTGTCAATTTACTGAAATTTATTTTTAAAATGCCCGAGTAATAAATAAATCTTGATATTGTTTTCTTGTGAATATAAATAAGAACTTTTAATATTTTTCAAGGAAAAAACAATAATTTCACTATGGATGTGTCACACATCCATATTCCATAGCCCGTGAATGGTCCAAAAATCCATAGACAATCTCGCACTGGCGTTGGCAGCACTTTCCGGCTTTTTGACGAACCTCGTGCTTGATTCGAATATTCTCGTAGTTTTGTGGAGTTTTCACAAGTTTTCATCGTCAAAAAGAGCATCTATTACTAGTAAAAATGTCTGCTATAAGCTTGTTGAACCCGAAGGCTGAATTTGCCAGGGCCGCTCAGGCTCTAGCTGTAAATATCTCAGCTGCCAAAGGAATTCAAGATGTGATGAAAACAAATTTGGGCCCCAAAGGAACGATGAAAATGTATGCTAATTGACTTATTTAACTCGTTTTTCCGATCCTGTATTATCTCGTTTATAAATTTTAGTCTTTTGCGAGGTATGGACATGATTTGTTTTATTGGTGAACCTCGATCGTCCCACACTTTTTGACACGCCTCAACGTCAAACATGTTAGAAATTTTGGTAAAAACGGGAAAATGCCAGTCAATAATGTGTTTTTACTTCGATACATAACATCTGTAACCAATAAATTCACAGACTAACTCATTTTATAATACTTCATTTCACCGTGACTCACCTTTTTACTGTTTCACGTTCTGGATGCGATACGCTGCACAGGAGGCAATAAATCTTCTACTTTATTTAAATTCCACTAATATTTTATGTTTACTTAAAAAAATCCTTTTAACTTTTTAAAATAATCTCTTTAAAACACAGTTTTGTCAAAAATGAAGAAAATAAATATAAAATCTGTGTGGCCACAGCGGTTATCCGTGTCCACCGAGAGACAATTGTATATACTCAGATAATCTTCGAAAGATTTTTCAAGTTGAAAAACATGGTCATTGTATAAATGATGTTTGTTTTAATTTTATGCATTGGTTACAGGTCTTTCCATTTAAGAAAGACAATTGAATTAGTGTGTGTAAGCCGTTCGAACAACGCACATTTTTTGGCTATGTTGGTGTTTACGGATATAAACACCAACACGAAACAATGTGCCTCGTTTGCACGGCTTACCCTTATTAATTCAATTGTCTTTCATTAATGTAAAGACCTATACCTACTTACTTATATTAATTTATTTGTAGTATCTGAAGTACAGCGGTAATAACTAGTGATGCAACGAATACAAATATTCGTATTCGGCAAATAGTGGGTATTTACCGAATATTTGTATTCGCTGAATATCATCACGAATATTAAAAACAAACTATTTATAGCTGAACGCAATGCAAATTACGGTTTGGCTGTGCAACATGTATCTGAACATCCTATGCACTCTATTATTGGGGATTCCCCTTACATTGATTGAATGGATTTGTTGAGTTCTCAAGTTGTCAATTATTACTTGTTTCACAGCGTAACAGGAGTTCTTTCATCTAGTTTGGTTGGGTGATTCATAAGGTTAGGTGCTCATTTCATGTAATTTTTGTTTTTAATACACATTTTTTGTTCCATTTATTTCCATTGTGTGTAAAAGTGTTAACTCATGTAGTTTTTGTTTTTAATACGTATCTTTCGATCTATTTATTTCCATTGTGTGTAAAAGTGTTAACTCTTATAAAATAATTTCAAATTAAATCTAATAACATGACCTCTCGTGAGCGTGAAAAGAGTGATTTTTATTTTTGACTGCTGGAAATGTATAAAAAAAAGATTAAAAGAAATCGCCTAACGCTTGAGAAGTTACAAATGTTGCACTTTTTGTACAAAAATTTGCTGGTGGTAAATTTTAATTATTAAATCTCTTAGTAAAAAAAGAACAGTGGTGTATTATTTATTACCTTGTTGAATTGTTCGTATTCGCCGAATAGTAGGTTTGATATTCGTATTCGTGAAAATAGTATTTGTTGCATCACTAGTAATAACAATGCCCTGGGTTCAGGGCAGAAGTCGTTAACTCTTAAAGCCTTTATTATGTTATAAAAAATACGACCGCAATGTGCAGGTTTAACTGACGAAAATAACAAACTTGTAACTAAAATTAACAATGGATATCTCATCTGGGGAAAAATTGTTAACATTCTTATCACTATTTATGCATCCCATCGTAGTCAGTAGGAAAAAAGTATATGTTGTGTATATTATGTCAATGAGCAGTCAGAATCTACCCAGAAACAAGCATTTTAGTTAATACTATGTATCGTTCACTTGTATGGTGTCTCTTAGCTAAAAGCAAAAACTACAGGGAGTTCTTCATTCAATTTTGAGTAGAAAATATTCTTTACACTTTGGGTGAAAGTCAAAAGTTAAAGAGATGAATGACGTCAAAGCTCGCATTTTTTTAAATATTTCCAAATTATCTTTTATAAAACATTAGACTATAATGGAAGTAATTTATATTGAATATTAAAAATTCATTCGCTCTGATACAAGTCCATAATTATAATATACAAATATCTTGCGAACCGCAGAGACACCTGTATACAGGGTTATTTAGAAAACATTAATAACCTCGCAGGGCTGTATTCCTGCCTTGATTGTGAGTCGAAAATGTTCAAGCTATTATGACCTAATATCAATAGTTAAGGAGATATGCGACATCAAAGTTTGCATTTTTTTCCAATATTTCTGAATTATTTTTTATGAAACATTGGACTATCATTACAGTAACTTATATCAAATATGAAAAATTAATTCCCTTTAATACAAGTCAAATAAAAAAATAGAAACCTTAAAATTCCAATTGGAATTTTTTCAGGGTTTTTATCATTTTATTTAACTTGTGTTGAAAGGAATGAATTTTTCGTAATCGATATGAGTTACTGTAATGATAGTCCAATGTTTTACAAAAAATAAGTCAGAAATATTGGAAAAAAAATGCCAACTTTGATGTCGCATATCTCCATAACTATTGATATTAGGTCACGATAGCATGAACATTTTCGACTCATAATCAAGGCAGGAATATAGTCATGCGAGGTTATTAATGTTTTCCAAATAACCCTTTATATATTTGTAAATTTATGTACCATACAGTTGGAATTATTTTATTTAAATTCCTCACTCTTTGGCTGAAAGTCATCAGCAACGGCAACCCAAGATGTCAGGCAAAAAAAATCAGTTGCAAAAAATTAAACTAACTGTTTAGCAGTTCAGATAGTCTTAATATTAAATTAACTCACATTCATATATTTTTTTTTGTGTAGGTTAGTGTCAGGCGCGGGCGACATCAAGATCACCAAGGACGGCAATGTCTTGTTGCATGAGATGCAGATCCAGCATCCGACTGCTTCTCTGATTGCCAGGGCGAGCACGGCTCAAGACGACGCCACCGGAGACGGCACCACGTCCACGGTGCTGCTCATCGGGGAGTTGCTGAAGCAGGCCGATCTCTACATTAGTGAAGGTGAGAACTCACAAGTCTTTAAATTATCTGCTCCTAATTTATAAGTGTCTTGGATTATCTAAAGTCTTTGGTAATTATTTTTATTTGTCTCAGATCCTGTCCTCCCACAACTTCTTAATTAATATTTCCTCATACATATAATCTTGTTTAACAAAGTTCATTCACTGATGTTAACAGATTATAATTAATTTATTCTTAAGGAGTTACGTGTAGTCAGAAGCGCAAAAAAATAGACATTTTCAAAAAAAAAATTTGAACGGTTGTTTAATGTTTTGATTCAATACATAATACCAATGTTTTACACTATATTTTAAGTAACTATGCCGAAAATTTCAAATAAATTTATTAATACTGGACCATGATAGAATCTCGATTCTTGACCCCTGTTTCGCGAGTAGTGCCTTGCGGTGTCCATCAGTGCTTCTTAGTGGTTTATCTAAATTTAATGAAACAAAAATAAATTAGTAGTTTAATAGTTTATCTTGTGCTTAATCGAAGCTTTTTTATTTTTTTTCAAAATTAGCAAAATGGCAGTCTTTGAAAGCTTAATTATGAATTTTGAGGGAAAAAATCACTCATTTATTATTTATAAAAAAAAAGTTTAAGTCAAAAAAAAAATCCTTCGATTAAGCACAAGTTTTTAATTCCTAAAATATGATGTTTAAATTTCATTTAAATCTGTCGAGTAGTTTTTAAAATATCGTGGTCACGGCTTTTGAAAACGTTATTTTGAGAAAAAGGCGTTTAAAGTTTTATGCATAAATAATTAATACAAATACAATTTTAAAAATTACTTACGTAGAGTCGTCTATTTCTGGTACATCTTCTGCCAATGTGTAAGCCTCCAAGATGTCGATTTTTTTTATCTATGTCTCATTTTGCCTTCTCGAATGACCTGATTTGCACGTTGGTCAGCAATCTTTATGCGCTCTATATCGAGTTTTAGCGTACCGGTGTGCATTAGGTTCATAATTTAATCCTATTCATTTTCAATCATTAATATACTTGCATACCTTCATGACGTCTCATAAATTTTTGAAAATGATTATAATACACGCACAACTACCTATCGACTGCTGGGTTTCACTGCCACTGAAATACTAACACTAAATCAAATCTCAGTTAGCCTAAAGGGTCTTATGTCTAAAAGTAGAAGTATAAAAGAAATTTCATACATTATTCTTAGAATTAATCAGGTAAAAACCGCGTTCCGTAGCAATCGTTTGTCAGCCCGGCCGGCTCTAGTACAGTCCGCGTGTCAGTACGGGCGGCAGCAGAGGGCCCTACAGTTATTGTTGGATATCTTTAAAACTAATAACCGGATCGAGTTGATATATTCACACAATATTTTTGAAACATTTTGCTTTAAGAAAATACCAAAAAAAAATTCGATTTTTTAAAAATCCTGACTACACGTAATCCCTTAAACAAAGGAATTTCAACCGGTCATGTGCCGGAGCGCAAATTCGGCTTATTTTACCTGCGTTTATGGGATTTTAAAGCTTATTATTGGTTGTATCTCAAGTTTTTGAATGAATGAACGAGTTCTATTTGTCAAGTAAACCCTTTGCCGCGCAAACCGGAAAAAAATCATTCCAAATGTTATCTTCGAACCGCGCATTAGTTGTGTTATTTATCTGTTAAAAAAAGTGTTTTTTTTTTAATAAAAATGTTTTAAAATTAATTATTTTTATGTTCTTTGATAAATTTAGAACAAAAATATTGAAATACAATATCTTTAGTGTTATTGCGGCTAAATCCAAGATAATGGTCCTATTGCATATACAACGAAAATGAGTATTTCACTATATTATTGAATGTGCTAACAACAAAATGAAAGATAATTTACGTTTAAAAAGTAAGTATTAAATAAGATATTACACTTTAAAGTTTCGAAAAATGCACTTCATATTTTGACATTTCATAGGCAATATATGAGGTTAGGTTAGGTTAGGTTATTAGGTTTGGTTTGGTTAGGTTATTAGGTTTGGTTTGTTTAATTTAGATTACGATTATTTTAGTTAGATTAAATTAAAAGGACATTAAATTACATAGTGAAATACTTATTTTCATTGTATGAACAACGGGACCATATTCTTGGATTATTCCGTTATTGCTTCCATGGTTTTATTCGATAAACATGTGCGTACATTTCTGACAGTAAATTTCGTTACTTATTTTCATAATTAATGAATAAGTAACTATTGTACAAGTAATTATTGAGAAACCAGAAACTGCAACTTCTTAGCGATTACTTTTGATTTTTACATGAATATAACCATCACAAAAAAGTGTCTAAAAAACAGAAATCGCACGCGAAATTGTGCGGCAGGCAGGGTACATTCTGCATTACGTACGGCCGGCGTACGACCGGTTAAAGAATTTGGGCACATGATTTTGGAAGGGACGGAGTTACATTTCCTATAAAGACTTGAATTCAGAACATTAAATTGGTGATCCCCGGTGACTGCATTCAAAACATAAAAAAAAAATTTAAATATACCTTTTGAATATGCCTTTGCTTTACAATTTTGGTTGTACTATGCCTATTTCACTAAAAGAATCTGTGTCGAGACAGGCTCGTGCCGGAGAGAAGTTGGGATAGTTTACAAACTAATGCGCGCTCTCTTCTGTCCTCACATACAAATCTCGCTTCATCCACATTCATACATCATCGCATGCAAGCTTGATACTTTTTGAGGCTCCCAACAAGATCTCTTAGTTAATCAGTCATGCCACGTCATACATTCATACACACCGCGTTGTACATATTTTCTTTTAATATCCTCCGGTTCAAACAAGTCTCTCTCATTTCCCCAGGCCTCCACCCCCGCATCCTGTCCGAAGGGTTTGACGCGGCCAGATTGAAGGCTCTCGAGGTCTTGGAGGGGATGAAGATTCCCATTGAGATCAAGAAAGAGAATCTGATGGATGTGGCTCGTACTTCCTTCCGAACCAAGGTAACATTTTGGTAACATAGCAATTATACTATAATCAGGTTTCGCGTCTACATACACACCTACCTGTTTCATGAACATTGTACCAGTCTTATAATGCAATGGGTTACCCGCAGGTCCACCATACTCTGGCCGATGTGCTGACCGAGGCGTGCGTGGATGCTGTGTTGGCTATCCGCCAGGAAGGGAAGCCGGTGGACCTCCACATGGTGGAGCTGATGGAAATGCAGCACAAGACCGCCACCGAGACGCAGCTGGTCAGAGGTAAGCGACACTTAATTTTTTTAATCTTTACCTTTCCCATAACTTAAATATATATACATGCAGAATTTTGCCTGTATATTATTATTAATATTATTAGTAAAACAGTAAAACCTCGACATAACGGACTAATTGGGGGACGGGGTGTCCGTTAAAGCCGAAAGTCCGTTATATAAAAATAGGTTTAAAATAAAACAAATTTTTTTTGAAAATATGTACACTGTATTTATATATAAATAAAAAATACAAAACACTAAGAAAATTCTATTTAATTGTCTTTGGACATTCGTCGTGAAGTGACGTTGCTGTTTGATATCGACGCGCTTGCTTTCGGTAATCCTGCTAAAAAGGAATCAAGTTTTGTTTGGACTTTTGAAGTTTGCTGTTTTTGGCCATATTGTTCACATATACGAGACGCAGACACTCCAGACTCCAACTTTTGTATAATTTCTAGTTTTCGATTGATCATTAGATTGATTCTTTTCCGATTGTCCATATTTAAAGGGTAGGGTTGCGAAAATTTTAATTTATTTACTGGAGTACACTAAAGCTTTCATTCACTTCGAGTAAATAAGTCAGACTGCTGTAGAGTTGCGTGAATCCCCAGCCAGCAAACACCCATAGAAACCTAAGCGTTATTATATCAGGGAATCCCCTAATATACTATCGCTCTGACTAGGTGCAGTCAACGAGCAGGATGACATTATGTCACAAATTCTAGTGCAAAAATTGTTTACATGCAGCAACACTTGAATTTAAGCGTGTATAATATTAACAGGACGTTTTTAATTTTTTTACATTTTACTGGATTTTTGTCCATTATATCCGAAGTCCGTTAAATAGAGGTCCGTTATATCGAGGTTTTACTGTATTATTATAAACAATTATTACTATGGTAAAGTGCTAAAAATGAAAAAAAATTGGTCATCACGAATGACTGCATAAATACACATCTGACTGCAGAGGATAAATCGGCGTTCCGGTACCACACGCCCTGTGCAATATGTACTATGCACTGCTCCACACCCCAATACATGCATGTATTGACAAATTAATGATTTTCTTTGAGGAAACATTTGTTTTGTTGCGTCCGGTAAATATTTACAGATTGTAGTTATTTTATATACATCATGGAGGGATACCTAAAATATGAACTCTGTATTTAATATATTTATACAGATATTCACATAATTATGGGCAATGTCAACTCAGTTTACATGATTGCCTTAGTGCAGATTCCCCACCCTGGAAAACAGATGCAAAAGTAGAAATGTATATTTTACGATTAAACAATTTAAAATTTAAAATTACTTTTTGTTAGGTATTGTCATGGACCACGGCGCCCGCCACCCAGACATGCCGAAGCGCCTGACTAACGCCTACATCCTGACCTGCAATGTATCTCTCGAGTATGAGAAGTCGGAGGTCAACTCTGGATTCTTCTACAAGTCTGCCGAAGATCGTGAGAAGCTGGTGGCTGCCGAGAGGGAGTTTATCGATCAGAGGGTCCAAAAGGTTAGGTTATTTTTTCTTACCTATAACATGGTAGACGTAATAACAAAAAATGTACACGATTTTACTAAAAAATTTGCATTTGCTCGTAAATAGTAATTATTTGCTCGTAAATAGTAATATAGTAATTATTCTATGGTTATTATTGTTTGTAATTGTAACTTTTTCAGTGCAAATAATTTTGAATTCACCCCAAAACCAACTTTTCGAAAAAAGGAATAAACAGCCTTAGGAAAGCCCATCTGAATCATATTGTGATTTTTTTTATGTACGTATACAGTTGACTCATACAGAAGCAGCGCAAGGGGAACATGGAAACATCTTTTCGAGCCTTGGGGCCCCCGACCCTACTATAGGACAAGAAGATGAAGATGAATGAATGAATGTACGTGTATAGCTTTGACTAAAAAATTATATTTCTTGTTTTAGATTATCGCTTTGAAAAAGAAGGTGTGTGATGGAACCGACAAACAGTTTGCCGTCATCAACCAGAAGGGAATTGACCCCATGTCTCTGGATGCCTTGGCCAAGGAAGGAATTGTGGGTCTCCGTCGTGCCAAGCGACGCAACATGGAGCGCCTGGCCCTCGCCTGCGGAGGTGTTGCTGTCAACTCAGTAGATGACCTCGACGAATCTAAACTTGGATTTGCTGGATCGCTGTACGAACATGTCCTCGGTGAAAATAAGTACACCTTTGTAGAAGACTGCAAAAATCCTCTCTCAGTTACAATCTTAATCAAAGGCCCCAACAAGCATACTCTGACGCAGATCAAGGATGCAGTGAGGGACGGTTTGAGAGCTATTAACAATGCCATCGAAGATAAATGCCTCATTGCCGGAGCGGGTGCGTTTGAGGTCAGGGTTTATAACGAACTCATTAAACATAAAGACTCCATTAAAGGAAAAGCAAAACTGGGAGTGCAGGCGTACGCCGAAGCCATGCTGATCATTCCCAAGACTCTGGCGGTAAATTCAGGCTACGATGTCCAAGACACGATTGTGAAACTGCAAGAAGAATCTCGCCTGAGTCCCGATCCCATCGGTCTGGACCTGAGCACCGGAGAGCCAATGAAACCTACAGACTCGGGTGTCTACGACAATTATATCGTGAAAAAGCAGATCATCAATTCGTGTTCGGTAATCGCCTGCAACCTCCTGCTGGTGGATGAAATCATGCGGGCGGGAATGAGCAGTCTTAAGGGATAGAAGTGACTAGCGTTTTAGTCTAAATAAAAAGTATTGTTGGACCTATGTACGTGATGCGGCGACTTTGTCATCATGTAGACAATTCCACATTTTTAAGAGCCTATCAGGATGACAAAATGAGCTTAATTGACACTATAATCGAAAGTATTAACATTAATGTAGAATTTACATTATATATTTTATCGCTGCATGGGTCCAACTTTCAGGGTGCTTATTTAACACGAATCCACACATATTTTTATATAACTCGTCACAATTTGTTTTGCGTCTCACCATTTAATTGTATTATCATTTATATTTTTAATTACCCCCACGCTTTACGTCCCCTGAAAATACTAATTCAACTAGATTGTTTGGGCAATATCTCATGAGCTTGTGCGAGTGTTCTCTGCGAGAATCACTACGCAACCAGTGTTAACATATTTCGTCTGTATTCTTTAAAATAAAAAAAGCTAATTTATATGTTGTTTTTTTTCACCTATTTTTATCAACGAAAAACATTTTAAATATACTGTAGTTACAATTACAATTTCATTTGTTTCGAAGCTTAAATATATTTTAGGATGTCTGTTGTCTGACTGCATATGCATATGGCATAATTGGACGGGGAGGGTGTGTCAGATCAGTCATGGATCTGCTGACAAAATCACAAAAATGCATCATGCGTATAATCACCAAGAAATCGAGAATGTTTCCTTCAGATGATTTGTTTGGAATATTTAACGTTCTTGACCCAAGACAATTATACTTTAAAATCTCACTTGTAAATTTCCACAAGGACAAGGTTAATTTTAATTGTACACAACAAACGCGGGTTACAAGGCTGGCAAATACAATTAATTTCGAGATATCTAAAAGGAAAACGTCTTTTGGACAAAGACAAATTAATTTCACTACCCCGCTTGTTTTTAACAAGTTACCCAATGAAACTAAAGAAATAACTCTACACAAACCTTTTAAACATCGTATTACTAAGTTTATAAAAATCAGGTAGAAGGTATGCTGAAGAAGTGATCCGCCCTTGACCTCTGAATTGGCAAAAACTGATTTATATAATTTAAAGTATACTATAATATAATATTTATTTTTGTAACTACATACTTAAATTCTTATCTTAATTTTGTATGTATATTTTCTTTTCTTTTAGATTTAGATATTCCTATGACTTACTTTATTATTATTGATCTACTTTCATTTATACGTTTATACTTTCTTTAACTGTCATTTGTTAATATTACATAAATATCATATGAGAATAACTGCCACAGAACAGGTTTTTACCTAGTGTGGCGTTTATTAGTAACTTGTATTAACAAATGTAAATAAACAATAAAATAAAATACAGCATTTGTATATGTACCTACATATTTTCATTCTCTCACTTTTTTCTCAATATTTCTTACCTGTCTTCTATAAAACGTTGGAGAATTATGAAAGTAACGTATAGAATTATGAAAGTAACGTATATTAAAAATTAATTTGTTTTGATTATAAGTCAAATAAAATTAATAAAACCATACAGAAGTTTGAACCAGATATTTTTTGCACATTATTTTAGTCTGAAACTTTCTATTGCTTCTATAGCTATCTAAAGAAAAGAAGAAAATCATCTTGCATATAGATGCAAGATGATTTTGGTTAGTTTATGCTCCTTATCAAAATCTACCGTACGGCCTTTGTTCGGAACATGCTGCACTAATGATGTAATATTATTCTTAGCATCTTACTCCGTGTTCAGCTATCTGCTATGAGACCTTCTGTATGAGCCGATACATATATATTTTGTCTTTGGGAGTTAGTTCCATTCTAGAATCTTTTAAGTTTTACAATAAACACCTTGGAAATTAGATGGTATGGTAGATTCGTTAATTATATTGGGTAGCCAGGTGATCTAGTGGTCAAGTCTCCATCCAAGAGACCATAAAAATCAGTCTTACATGTAAGAATAATGATATGACATCTATTCCGTGTGTGTATTTTTCATAAAATAACACTATTTTCTATGCAGTTACATGTGTTATAGCAGAAACAGGTAATTAAATAAACTATCTAACCATAACTGCAGGTGTAGGCAGAGGGAAACAACGCACTCATGTCCTGGCATGCCATTTTTGCCTCGTCCATATTCATACATCTCACGCATGCTCTTCATTTATTGAAGCTTTTAACTAGGCATCTGGTTTATCTGATCATGCCAGATCTTTTGTGGATACCGTCTGCTCCCGATGCCTTCAACACTTGACTCGTATATTGTCTTCACCGTCCTCTCCTCGCTCACGCGTTCTAAATGACCAAACCGTCTCAGCAAACTCTTCTTTGTTCTATCTACTACACCTATATTATTACAAATAAAGCAGTCTTGCCAACTTTCGAAAGTGTAGTTAATAGTCCAAAGCAAATTCTTGAGTATACATAAGTCGCTAACATCCTGCGACTGGTATACTGTAAATGATTCGTTGTAAAAAGAAAGAAAATAATCTTTTAAACATTTATTCTCAACATCATTACATGAAGTGAATTCATTGACGGGTTTCATCTACAGGTTTTGTTTTCATTAACATTAATATATGATATATAAAGCATTGTATGACTTATAAATCTACAAATGTACGAGACTCACAAAATAAATTAAGTATTATAAAATATCTGCACATAAAATTACTAGTTTTAAAGATACAAAATTTAATGTGTAAAATAAAAATAGTTTAATTACAATTCAGACATGTAAGAATTTGACAGGTACAATAAGGCTATCGGTAAGATTTTGAACACAATTAAATCCAGTGAAGAATATGGAATCACAAATCGCTCTTTAAGGTTGAAGAATATGGAATTCCACTATATTTTTTCTTTCATTAGCTTCTTGCAAAAGGGTACAAATAGGATCGGGGGCCGAGCTGGGTATAAAGTGACCTCAGTCAAATTTGCTTTATAATGAAGTATGTATAACACCGGCTGCACACTGGATGCGTTTTCGTATGAAATTGAGTAGTATGCATACGCAAGTACATCCCTGACCTTCGAAGTAGTATTGAACATCGCACACTGTACACAATTTAGTAGTGTGTGTACGTACGTACAGATACACGATCCGGATTTGTTCGGAGATTTTTCGATTTCGTACGATGGATATCGAAAAATTCGTCAGTTTGGTACATGGCCACAAATGTTTGTGGGACCAAAGCGACTCAACCTATCACCTGCGTGACCATCATGGCGGAAAATCTCTGATGTTTCTTTGTTCATATGCTGATAATCGTGAAATTTATCCTTATTTAATCTGCCATAATATGATGGAATTAACCAAAATCATCCCCTCTAGTATATATTTCGATCACCCATTCGATTCTACAATGACGACGATGCTGTAGCAGCCTACGCGTCAGAAGAGAGTTTTCCAGAAAGTACAGATTATTCATTTGGCACAAACGTTATTGGAGAAATGAGAAAAGTAACTGATCGTGACCAACTCATGACGTAATCAATGTGCGTGCTCAATACGTACAAAAATAATCATACGATACGTGCGATGATAATTCGTATCCAAAGTGCGACCGGCACAAACGGTTTGAAAATGTTATAATATTTTTAATTACATTTCTTATACAATGCGAACAAGATTCTACTAAGGGCCGGTTGTTTCAAGTTGGATTAAAGTAAGCGTTCTTTAAAAGCATAGATATTTACGTTCTCCACCAATCAGACGATCCGTTTTCATAAAAATCTATGCTTTGATCGGCCGCTTACTTTGATCGAACTTGAAACAACCGGGCCTAAATTTGTCATATTTTATATATCATTAATACAGTAAAACCCCGAGAATTCGAAATTTGCCATAACTTGAAATTTTTTGAACCCACAAGTCCCAAAATGTTAATTTCATAGTAGATTAGCCCCAATAATTCGAAAACTTCGGTAATTCGAAAAAAAATTATCCCCTTGCGCCATTAATCAATACTTTTTAGTACCTACACAACATATAATTCAAAATTGAGAACACCAAATATGTGAACATCAGGTATTTTAGTAATAGAAATGATTTCTTGGAATACATATGCGAAAATACAGACTTTTTCCCAAAATTGATTACCTTTTTCACGATTTTTGATGAATTTCGCGATCAAAATGTTAATTTCATAGTAGATTAGCCCCAATAATTCGAAAACTTCGGTAATTCGAAAAAAAATTATCCCCTTGCGCCATTAATCAATACTTTTTAGTACCTACACAACATATAATTCAAAATTGAGAACACCAAATATGTGAACATCAGGTATTTTAGTAATAGAAATGATTTCTTGGAATACATATGCGAAAATACAGACGTTTTCCCAAAATTGATTACCTTTTTCACGATTTTTGATGAATTTCACAATTGGATCGCGATTTTTTCTGGTACCTTAAATTTCAAATTAACGGCACACAATTCCACAAAATTCAAAATTGTTTTTTGGGTCCCTTTAATTTCAAAATAACAAGGTTCTTCTGTTGTTATTAAATAAGTAGTTTTAAAAATAAAATTTTTGGGGTTAAATTGTGCCCTGTTCCGGAACGATTGTGTTAATATGTTTCTGTAATATCAAAATACCATTTAAAAAATATATGATGTACATTTTTGGTAATATTGTTCTTTGGATCAATGCGAAGAGAAAAAAAATTGTACGGTTAACACTTCGTTGCCCATCATGGAAAGAAATATTACGCACTTACAATATGAAATATGTACAGGTCTGAAAGTATAATATTAGGTCCTTACATATGAAATTGACGTTTAGTATGGGAGGAACATAAAGCCGATTTTTTTTATTATAATATATTTATTTAATCAAAGTATGTACCATTGCTATCTATGCACTTTTGCCATCTCATAGGTAGTTCTCGATCCCTTTACAAAAAAACCAGTCGGATGGGAATCCAATAAAATCTTTGAAGGCGGTTGTTAGGACTGCCCCATCGGAGTTGAAGTTGAATTTTTCCTTGCAAGAGAAGTCTCCCAAATGTCGAAAAAATGGTTAATCTGTTGGGGCAAGGTCCGGAGAGTACGGTGGATTGTCTTAGACATTCCATTGAAGCTCCTCTAATTTGGTAGCCGTCTGTTGTGCAGAGTGTAGTCTAGCGTTATCATGAAGCAGCAGTGGCCTAGAGCGATTAACCAGCCTCGGTTGTTTAGCAGCTAGCTTTTCCATCATGGTTTGCAGTTGCTAATAATAGACATCTGCCGTAATCGTCTGGCCAGATTTAAGAAAGCTGTAGTGAACGACACCAGCACTAGTCCACCAAACGCTCACAAGTAACTTTTTGGAGTCAATTTTCGCTTGGGGCATGGTTTGGCTGGTTCGGCAGGGTTCAGCCATTGCGATGAGTGCTTCCGATTATCGTACAGGATCCACTTTTCATCACAGGTAATGATTCGATGTAAAATCCCTTCATTATTGTGCCGGTTGAGTAATGCAACGCAGCAGTCAACGCGCGTTTGTTGATTTGCTTCACTCAATTCGTGAGGTACCCACCTTTCAAGCTTTTTCACCTTACCAATTTGCTTCAAGTGGATTAAAACAGTTTTATCACTAACACCGCAGCCTGCAGCTAACTCGGATGTGGTTTGCGATGGATCCGCTTCCACAATAGCTTTCAATTCTTCATTATCAACTTTGGTCTCCGGCCGTCCACGGGGCTTGTTCTGCAGGTCGAAATTTCCAGAACGAAAACGTTGGAACCAAAAACGCACTGTGTTTTCTTTTGCGGCACCGTCGCCATACACATCATTAATCCTTCGAGCCGTTTCTGCAGCACTGGTGCCACGGTGGAACTCGTACTCGTAAATAACGCGATATTTCAAGTTTTTCATTTTGTAAACTGAGTGACGCAAAGAAAAAAACAATTGAGGAAAAAACAAATGAATTATAATTTTCAAAACACAAATACATGAGTAAATAGCTGTATAAATTTGGATTTGGAATTCCTAACCAAAGAGAAGATATTTGAGATCAAATTTGCCAGTACGGCAAAACCTCAATTTCATATGTAAGGACCTAATATTATAAATAAAAAATTCAATTTTATGAATTGAATTTTGGTCACATAAGCTTAAGGTAAACAGTGTGAATTATAAAGAGTTTCCTAAATAAACACACGGCTTATTTAGTTCAAAATTTTGAAAAAATAAAAACAATATATTGAAACCACAAGACAATAAACTTAAGTCAATAAGTACAACATCATCATATTTTTTAAGTTCCAATAAGTTTTAATTTGATTGTTATTCTTACCACTGGCCCAGAGCAAGAGTTACTTTTATTACTTCTTCATGTATCGGATATATTACTCATTAAAGAACAATTAAAAAAAACTATCTAATTTTTTACATGGCATTGTAAAGTTGTGATCATAAATGTCAAAATGTACTTTTTGAAATTTAAATGGATTATTACAAAAAAATATTGATAGCTAACAAGTCTAGTTTTATGCAACCATTCCCTACGATTTGCACTGGGTCAGCGTTTCTAAATTATCACACAAAAGATTTCACTACCATCTAAGAAGACGATAAACTACAAAAAGGTAATGACGTGCTTTCATTAATGTACAATATATACATACAAAACAATATGCTTAATATTCGTAAACTCTGAGATTAAATACCAATTTTTATACAGGATGTAGTTAGTAGATTCTACCAAACATAGAACTTTATATGTTGAACGCACTACAAGAAACAACAGTAGTGTAGACAACAATGAGACAAAACGACACATATTTTTAAATCGCACCAATTGAAAAAAGTATGGAAGAAATACATAGGAATGATTAAAATTAAATGCATTTATTTTTAACAGAGTATTTCACTTTAAATATCAATAAAAATCAAACACACTAGCACTATTTAGTACATACTACAATGGGATAGAATGCCATTGGCCATGGATTAAATATTTAATTGTAGGGTCGGTTAGGAAATTTAAAGACGTCCAACTAGCTAGAATATAGAAAGACACATCAAAAAATTAACCAAAACTACTCTTGTCAAATGCGACAGAGATTTCAGATAATTCGCAATATTGACGAGTGGAAATAGACCCCTTCAAAATGTATTGTTGGAGAATAATATTACAATTCGTGCGGACTGCGTGTGGAAAAAATGTCTCAATCTGCAAAAAATCCAACAACTCCGAATTCTGTCTACGGCAGTGAATAAAAGATTTTACAATTATTTGGCCCACATTATGCATCAATATTACAGCCTAGAAAAAAATATTATCCTAGGCAGTATTTTGGAGCGAAGAAGACTTGGAAAAATAGGCTGGAAGGCGGCCCTCGTAGCCCAGTGGGTATGACACTGGCTTCTCACACCGAGGGTTCCGGGTTCGATTCCCGGTGAGGTTACAATTGATCTATTTGATTTTGTGATTTACTCAAGCCTGGGTGTTTTGTGATGTATTTCGCTTCTGTAATTGGGCCTCTTGGCCTGTTGAAGCGTAAATAAAAAATCAAAATCAAAAATCAAAATACAACACAGAGAGATGGATGTGTTGCATCTGTCTAGAGAAACAGTCAATTGTGAGGGTGGCCCAGTACCAATAGTACAATACATCTCGAGCCATGTCTCATCTGAATGAGACCACTACGTGTCAATACCGTCACGAAGGAAGATATATTTAAATGTAAAATATCCAACACTTTTGTAAAATTAAAAATAAAGGCTACTTTTTGATTGGATTCATTCGAAATTTGTCCATTAATTGACAATTGGAATGTACTGCTGTTTTTTACATTTCGAAAATATCTTTTTAAAAATATGTTATTAAAAAAACAGTTTAAAATTTGGCAAAAGTATCAAATTAATACAAAGACTATCCACGGATAAGAGAACAATTGCATATTGGAGTTTCTATTATAATCATTTTGGTTTACAAAAAAATATGTATCTACAGTCCCTACATATACTGTTGTATCTGCAAAAATTGTTTTTCATTTTAATATCTTAAACCATCTGATTTACTCTATATTTTCA
Source organism: Agrypnia vestita (assembly GCA_016648135.1). Lineage (NCBI taxonomy): Eukaryota > Metazoa > Arthropoda > Insecta > Trichoptera > Phryganeidae > Agrypnia > Agrypnia vestita. The sequence continues at coordinate 65,993 of JADDOH010023947.1, forward strand.
GACAATGTTAAGAAAAAAAAAATTTCGTTTCAAACAAAGTTTATATAAAAGGAAAATTATTAATTTTTTAACATTATCCGAAAATATAGAGTAAATCGGATGGTTTAAGACATTAAAACGAATTTTTGCAGACTTGACAGTATACTTAGGGAACTGTCAATATATTCTTTCAAAAGTAAGATATCATTTGTGATGTGAAATAAAAATAAATTTGAATGTGCATTAATTTTCAAACCTTTTTATGTAACTCCCCACAACTTAAAATATCATCGAAACATGATCAGGACAAATTCACCTATTATAATTCACTTTCACTAACAAGAGTACAATGACAATTATGTACTCATAAATTATAATCATCTTAAAATTGTACATTCACACTGGTGAAAACCTAAAGAAATAATATGGTAACATATAAAAATTAAAACATTATCTTACTAACTAAATGGCAATACTTTTTTATGCTTTTCCAATAAAGAACTAATAAAAAAAAACAATAAAAATAAAGGAACAAATTTTGAAAAAGTTGAAAACTATTTCAACAATCTTTTAATTGAAAAAATAAATATAGTATAGTCTCTGTAATCCGAACCCACTATAAACTGAATACAAACCATTGGGTGACAGAGACGGGGTGGGGGTAGAGTGTGGGTGCACGGACAACAGCGATTAGTCAATTCTTGAAGTTATTTCCTTTCGTTAACCACGCGCATATAAGTTTTGTTGCAATTGTATTTACTGCCTAAATTAATTATATATAAAAATTTCTGCTGTGAAAAAAAAACACAAGTTGTGTTAACCCTTGAAGAAAAAATGTAATTTTAAAGAGACTAAAAAGGTGGGAAAAGTTTTAAAAAGTTCTAATTAGGGGAATTGGTAAACAAAATAATATGTACATTGGTAAATCCACAGTAACTGATTTGAATGGTAAAAATAATAAAAATATTGACTATATAATATGTACATACGTTATAAGATTTCAGAAAACAACAAAATCTCAAATATTTCAAAAATACAGCTGCAAAATCTAAGAATGACCAGAGGTTCAGGTATGGTGTACTGGAAAAAATATGGAGGATCATCCCAGAACACTTGGAAGAAGAATAAATATCTAACACAGTTAAACATAAATATGCTATTTCAAGTTCTAACACATGTTTGAAGTGGGCAGTCGAAAACAATGTGGATTCTCACTAGATCACGCTTTTGCACCAGTTGCGTTACAAAGCATATCAAAACCGTGCAGAAAATGCTCGTCAGAAAACCATTTCAGGTTTTTTAATATCAAATATGTACATAACTAACACATAAAATATCCACTATGCCTTATATGTAACATGTGTATTACTATTACATGTGTATTGATGACTATAAAGTTTGTTTTATTTCTTAAAGATTTCAGTGATCGGAAAATTTGTTAAAATGAACAGGCTCGGTTTTTAATTGTTCGAATTATAGGGACTATACTGTAAAAGAAATCAATAAATCTTTGTAGTGTTTTTACAACTTAACCGTTATCACACACATCTTCTATTTAAGAAATGAAATACAGAATTATTGACTACAGATAACCCACACTCTAAAAATGTGAACCCATCTCAATAAATAGTCCCGTGAACATTCGGAAGAACTTTAATCACTCCGAATGTCACTGGTGTCAGTCAATGTGACCTACTGGGATTATCAAATAATTAATCATTTCAATTCCAAAGGTCCCCTTTTACCAAACTAATAATTCTCTATTAAAAACTACCCTTTTACCAAACAAAAATTTCTCCATTGTGGGAAAATTTCCCACCATAAGAATGTCAATTTCATCATTTTTCAAAAGAGATACAATGCATAGAAAAAATTACAGGAACTGGAAGTTATTAGATCAAATCCGTAATTAAATTTTGATTTAACCATTTAATATCAAATGACAATCCATTGTTAATCCTACTTTTCCCCCGAATCGGGTGCACACATTTTTTGTGACGACTCATTAAAAATAGATTAATAAACATTGAGTAATTTTTATTGTACTGTTTTGATGTATTAAAAGTGTCCCAACTTGTTGGATAAAAATTCATTAGGAAAAATATATTGAAGGCATCACTGAAATTATCAATGTTTGAGATATATTTTTTAAATTTGCACTCGTGCAAAGGTAATTTTTCATAAAATTATATGCTTTATTATAATCGTTTTATAAACGACTCAGATATTTTTAAAACATATTGTTTGAGAAATAAAATTTGGATCTAAATCGAGTGGAACGTGTAGTATAATTATTAAATAATTTTGGTCAAATTTTTTATATTGCAAAGGTTAAAATACCAGTACATAGTAATATATTTTGACCTTTATTCACAACATTTAAAGTTAGTTTTCTTTGGCAGCTATGGCAGCGCGCTCGTTAACATCAATGGTGGCGAGGTTCAGCGAAGCGACAAAACCGTGGAGGACCGAAATCAGAGACTTGACCACGGCAATCGGAGCTGAGACCCAAGCGATGATGCGGAACAAACCAATGCCAGCAACTGCAATGTAAATAATGCATACAGTTATTCGACAACAGTCACAGAAGATATTCGAACCAATACGATACCGTCATAAACACCAGAATTCTTGAATTCAGATCTCCGGATTGAAAAAGGTTGAGGCACATGACCAAACCATCTCAGTTACCATTACTTAATTCTATTCCTACTTTGCTACAAAACAGATCTACATTCGTTCCTAATTTATTCAACGGGAAGATATTGATATAGAGAATTCAGCTAGTGAATTTTTAATTAAATCGAAAGCGTTTTTTTAATGCGAAAAAATGTATTTTAAAATATGTAAAAATTTGACATTAATTTTCAACAAGTACTAAATCACAAACATGTTATATAATTCTTACGTAATGGATATTTCTCAAAGGTTATCAATAAATAATATTACATATTCCCCAATGGGACGTTCAGTCTAGAACCGCGGAACTTAAAATGATTAGCTTCCAGCCAAACGTCCTTGAGAACAAAACTGTTCAGCTATAAAATAAATACTAGCAAAATGTATTTAGCATAAAAGGTCAGCATAAAAAATAGCATTGACCTTTTTGCCAAAATGTTTTTATCGAAAACAGTCTTAAATTTCTATGTATTTGTTTGTTTGAACTTTAATAATATTGCCACAATCGTGGCTGTGGGAGGCAAATGAAACACTTGTTCGCACGCAAATTGTTCTAGAATATTTCACACGGGTTCGTATTAATTCACGTCAATTTGCAAGTAAGTGGTTACATTTATTTCCAAACGTATGTTAGAAATTACTTCCTTAATTTAATTGTCGCTTATTCACGCTGCTGGCCACACTCGCACAGTTCGCTTTTCTGTGGTCTTCTATGCGGCGCTGTCAAATAACAAAAAATCTCCGTGCGCGCGCCCCCATTAACCTGTATACAAAACGTTAATTTCGCGATTCCTCAAGAACTTTCTACTAGTTTCTCCATATTTCTAGTGATTACGAGAATAGCCCAGGTAAGACTCTTGTGACAATATCAAGAAATCTGTTATTGTGAGTACATTGGACCTTGTTGTTAATGTGCTTAAAACAATTTTTTTTAATAATGGAGATGCGAATACGGAATTCACGTCACATTAATATTCTTACTATTCTCAAAATAAGCTTGTATAATGAAATATATGCTTGTGCTATGAAAATAGGACCAATTTGCGGTGTCGGTAGATTCCTGCCTTTGTTATGAGTCTAAAATGTTCAAGCAACCATGGCCTAATATCAATAGTTATGGAGATATACAATGTCAAAGTTTGCATTTTTTTTCAATATTTTTTACTTATTTTTTGCAAAAACTTGAACTATCATTACAGTAACTTATATCGATTATGAAAAATTCATTCGCTTTAATACAAGTCAAATAAAATGATAAAAATCTTGCAAAAATTGAAAAAAGTTATTTTATACAAAGTTTTTATAATTTTATTTAAGTTGTATTGAAGCAAATAAATTTTTCATACTCAATATAAGTTACTTTAATGATAGGTCAACTTTTTACAAAAGATAAGTCAGTCAAGCCAACTTTGATATTGCATATCGCCATAACTATTGATATTAGGTCATGGTTGCTAGAACATTTTAGACTCATAGCATAGTCAGGAATCTCCCAGCCAAGTTTCTGATGCTAGCTCTGGTACACCCTGTATAACATTTCATATACTATTGTAATCGTCTTACTTTGTGGTTGTTCATTGGAAATTAAATTAAACACAAATTCGCTTGGTTTCAACCACTTAATTTTTTGGCAAAACCAACTGGTTTCGGAACCACTGTTCCCTCTTCAGGGTAAACTACAACAAACTAAACATTACAAAATATGGTCGAATTATATTTTTTAGCAACTTGTTTTGTGCACACCTGCCGTATGACATTAATTTATACTAAGTTTTAACTAATACATTAATTAATATTAGTAGTTATTTATTATTTTTCCTACTTACACGTGAAAGAGCGTCGGAAAACAGACTTCGCTTTCGCGGTGGAACGAACCGTGGGCAGACCGGGACTGCGTACGTCCGAGCAGAAGGGAACTACCTGCCGACTTGCCGGTCGACGTATTATTCAAGCTAGGAAACCTATACTCTGAATGAACCTGTATAACGCTCCGATTTCACAATGTACATTGATTATTTGACCTAGGGCTATTACACACTTCATAAATGATTGTGCAAACATATTCCTAGACCTTAATAGACTGTCATAGCCAGTAGCAAAAACTTTGGGGGAGTTTCCTTTATTCAATTTTGAATAAAAAATATTCTTTACACTTTGGGTGAAATATCGACAGTTAGAGAGATGAGCAACATCATTTGCATTTTTTTTCAATACTATTTTGACTTATTTTTTTATAGAACATTGAAATATCGCTACAGTAACTTATATGGAATATCAAAAAATTCAAAGTCAAGTAGATATAATGACAAGAACCTCACAGAAAAAATATTTTTTATATTTCTGCAAGGTTTTAATCATTTTATTTAATTTGTATTGAAGCAAATGATTTTTTAATATTCAATTTAAATTACTTTCATCATTCAGTCTAACGTTTTACAAAAAATATTGAAAAGAAATATTGAAAAAAAAGCAGACTTTCATGTCGCCTATCTCCGCAACTGTCGACATTTCAAAGTGTAAAGAATATTTTCTATTCAAATTTGAATATAGAAGCCTCCCTCAAAGTTTTTGCTACTGGCTACGAGAATCCCTGTATACCCTGGCAAATGAAAAAAGGACTCTATGACGAATGTTCCATAATATATAAACGAGGTACGCCTGTACATAAACTCTGTTGTATCAATTTGCTTTATAGTAATCTTTGTTTAAGCCATCGATTATCATTGCATTTTCCAGCAATCACGCAACCTGATTTTTACGAAAGATTACTTTAATATATGATACAACTGGCCCCTAGTCTGGTAAGAAACTATTTTTAAAAAAAATGTGTGCATACTTATCGGTCCTTCGGTGAAATGCAGCAAATAGAGAGCGGCGTAGAAGGCCTCGTTTCCGCAGCACATCCAAAACAACACCATCTTGTTGGTGTAGTAAACTCTCATGATTGGATTTCCCGACATGTCGATGAACTTGTGGGACGCCTTCCCCTGCAGAATTGTGGTGTGCAGGTAGAGCCAGTGGCACACAATGTCCACGGCCATGGACAGCTGGAACCAGAACATGTACTGCGGGTAGAACGTGGCCAGTGTCACGCACAGGCACATGGTGCCCGCGCGGTCCGTCAGCTGGTCGAGCATTGCGCCGAATTTGGTGCCTGCAAATAAGAAACTTTATGTAATTTAACACATTAACCGTTCCCTTACGGCGCTAAAATAAAAACGCGCGGTCCGGTGCTGTATGGTCAATACACAATTAAAAATTAGCGATTTGAAATCGGAAAAATGAGAACATTCAGCTAGCTAACTCCTTAAATTAATTATAATTGAGGTCAAAAATGATAATAATGGAGGTTTATTTGCTGAAAACATGAAAAAACCTTCTGGCAACGCTCACGGAACGGCACAACCACTCTGGATGAATGGCCGAGAACTACTGCGAAACGGCAAAGCACTGTTTTCTATTTCTCGCACTTCCTTATAGCGAAGTCGGCAAGAGTGAGACGCGAATATAGTGTCACTGTTCCCGCACACTCATCACGTGTCGTCGCGTCTTACTCACAGCGCTGGTTATACGCCGCACACTGGCACACGTTTGATTGTTTTGGTGAATTTATTTCCGATTTTCACAAAATACCTCTGAGGTTCCCGATAAATTCTGATAATTATCAATATTATTTTTTAATTCAATGTGCAAATATATTATGGAGGAATACCTAAAATCTTAACCCGATATTTATTATATTTATAGAGATATTAAAGGCTATTAGAAGCAATGTGTAGTAGTTACGCATCATAGGGAAGAGAGGGTTAAAATTTACAGGCCTGGGTGAGTTAATAGGAACATAATGCTGATTAATCTTTTTGTGTTTTTTAATCAAAAAATGGATTTCTATATTTTATTTATATTATATTCTAGAATTCAGCTATATATTTATTTATTTTTAATGCTTACTGATAAAGTGAAACATAACATAAACACAGAGGATTGAGTAAACCACATAAATATACTGTGACCTCACCGGATTCAAACCCGGAACCCTCAAATGGTGTGAGAAGCTAGTGCCGTGTTCACCGAGCTACAAGCCGCCGTAATAAGGCAGTTATACATGAAAATAGATTTTTAACGAATAATTAATATACGTAGAACCTTTGCGCTAATATAAAACTAATAAACTGAATGTTCTTTTTCATAATTAAGGCAGTACGCATATTAGAAAGAACATTAAATTTGTTTTGAGTGGGCCAGAAAAACATCAAATGGTGTGAGAAGCTAGTGCCATGTTCACTGAGCTACAAGCCGGCGTAATAGGGCAGTTATACATGAGAATAGATTTTTTTAAAGAATAATTAATATACGTAGGACCTTCGCAGTAATATAAAACTAGTAAACTGAATGTTCTTTTTCATAATTAAGGCAGTACACATTATTAGAAAGAACATTAAATTTGTTTTGAGTGGGCCAGAAAAGCGTCTTATTACGAACATTCTTATATGCAAGGAACATAGTTTCTAATGATCTTGAAGCCAAGTTTAAAGCTTTTTGCAAGACATTATATAATTTTTTGATGGCTTAAAATGCTGTGTATGTACTTACCATCACACCATTAGGCAGAGAGGATAGAGCGCCACACTCTTCTGTCCTGACACAACTCTCGCCTCATCTACATTCTTCCACATATATTCTACGCATACAAGTTCGACGATTGTTGAAGCTCCTAACAATACCATCCTCCAGTATCTGGTTAATCTGGTCATGCCAAGTCTTCAATGGTCGCCCTCTCCTTCTGGTGCCGTCGCTCTTGCATCTTATATTTTTCTTACCATTCTCTCCTCAATCATTCACTCATCACGCCTTGACCATCTGAGTGATCCTTTTTTCATTCTATCCACCATGCTAAGATATCACAAGCTTTATATTCTTTCCGATTTTCATTCTTTACTCTACCATAAATGGATTTGCCACACATACGTTTGTAAGTATAGGAAGATGATTTTAATTATTGTATTGTATTTAATCACAAAAATATGCAGTTTGTTATAGGTCTTCTATCGAAGCTTGACAACTGACTTGCAGAGTTATCTTGTGCAAGATGTACATATAAGAATTTTGGACATTGAGCAACTTTGAGGTTACTCAGCGAAGATATCCTCTTCCAACCACGCTTCTACTATCTTCTATTATTCCCTGCGAATTGTGTTGAGGATACCATATTTCTATTTGCGAAGTATGTGTCCAATATACAGATAGCCCCAGAGATGTGACTTATCTATGATACAAGTATTTGAAATACAGATACAAGAAGCAAAATACGTATTTTCATCTTGTATCTGAAATACTTTTTTGAATTCTTGTATCTTGTATTTAGATACATTATTTTGGTATCTTAGTATTTTGTAAATACCAAGATTGCTAAGATACTTTTTTCCAATGATGTACCTATAATGAAACCTCATCGAAGAAAAATGAGCGACAAAATGTTTGAAGAACTGGTTTTACTTAAGTCTCAATTAAAACCTTAAAAATATAATATTTTATCTTGTCACATTTGCGCGATCAACTCGATTTATTCGTAAACAATTCACATAAAAAAGTAAACTTACATTCAATAAAATGTGTTTTCTTACAAAAGAATTTTTTCTTTAAAAAGTATTTGGAAGATACATATTTTGTATCTAGTATTTCAGATACCATTCCGGAAAGTTATTTGTATCTGGTATCTGAAATACTTGATTTTAAAGTATCTTGCAATTTGTATTCCAGATACTTTGTATAGGGTATCTTGTACATCACTGGATAGCCCCGATTCACAATACATACACGGAATCAAACAAAGTACCAATATTTGAGACACAAATTGCAATAACGAAATGGTATTTTTTCACAGAATTATCCTACCCTAGCTTTATTACAAATAGTAATCGAACCTGGAACCTCCAGTAAGAGAATTCAGTGTCCTCTGGACTGAGGATATTTTTAAACAAAATCCGAATCAAAATTGAGTAGAATGTATAGTTTAAACTCGGTTATAAGGAGATCTCGGCTATATTGAGCAAAACTGTGAATTCATTTTGGTTTGCGCGTATTTCCATACAATCGTTCTCGGTTATAAAGAGCGTGCGATTCCCAGATATACGGAGCAAATTTTAGAAACTCTGCATACATATTTGCTTGGGTTACAGAAAAAAAACAAATATGTACTCATAACAATGAACTTTGCTTTTAAATCGGCTCGCACTTAATTAGGGTTCATTTTATGATGTACACAAACTTGTGTGTCCGAAAATGCCACGTGCGTGGGCAAACAATAGTTCGTCAGCATTGCTTTGATAAGGAATGCCGAATGGTCGAGAATATATTATGGTAAATTTGATACTTCTTTAATTGAATCCCATTCCCTCCCTCTTTCCACCCTTCCCATTTTATGCATTATCATAATTTAAAACTTTGAAATATTTATTATTTATTACACATTCTTTATCATTTTTTTACTTAGTTTTTTTTTACCAGCTTCGAGGAAACTTCACTGGTCATGCTAAATGTATATTTTTTTTTAATTATATAATTTTTCTTATTACATTGTACTGCACGTTTCCCAAAATAAAATAAAATAAAATTAAATATTGGTCATACAACTACGATTATTGGGGGTGTCCAAAATGTTTTATGCAGTTTACTGTATTATCATTTTTAAAACCTAATCAGTGAAATGCGAATTTTTCCATCGGAAACATGTCCACTAACAAATGAAAGTGTCTCTCGGTTCACGAAAAAGTCAAAATTATTCGTGAAATAGTACGCGGCGCCAAAAATTCCGAATTCTGTAAAAAGTTTTCACAATCGTCTTCTACAGTTTCATCGCTCTGAAAAAATAAGGATGTTTATTTAGCTGCTCTTGAAAATAACATACAATCAAAAAAATTTAGAAAATGAAATTTACCTATCCCGGATATAAGGAGTCCCAGCTAAAGAGCAAATTTAGTCGCGCTCGTTATAACCGAGTTCGACTGTATATAAAACAGATTCATAAATATTAATTATATTCTGTGAATCGGAATGGATAATGCAGGGTAATGTTTTCATTCATAAATTTTATTATAAAAAACATTAAAAATATGACTTTATTAAAAAGCACATGTTGAATACTCTTAATGTAAAATGTTGAATACTTAATATACCTATACAAAAAAAAAAATCAAAGACATATTTTCTAGACCAAAGTAAAGATTATTCTTTAAAAAAAAAATGTGAAATTTCCCTATGAGGTCAAACTAAATACGCTTAAAAATAATAATGTCTTAGTAAATAAGTCACGCTTTATTACAAAATGACTTAAAGAGATTCAGTTGGAACGAAATTTATAAAAAACAATGTCTATCGTAAAAAATATTTGATTATGCAAGAATTTTGACTCTATTATGAATGTGTAATAAATATCTATATGTATCTATATGAAACATACTTCTTCTGTGCCCCAGTCCCCTCGCCTAAAGAAGGGGTTTAGTTCAAGTCCGTACAATTTTACACTGTGTTTAGAATAGTTTTAAAAGGAATACACTACTAAGGAGTATTAAAAGGTAGTCAAAACTGTGGTCAAGAATGTATGGTCTCCATACTAATTGTGCTCTAGCCGAGGTTGAAATCTTAACTAGTAAAAGTTAAATACTCACTTTGGTTGAAGTATCTCGCTGCATGACCGTCCACAGCATCCAATAATCCTGAGATCACGTAGCACCAACATGCCACGACGTAATTAGTCGGCATAAAGTAGAAAGAAACGAGCGCAAGGATAATGCGCCCATATCCTGGAAAGAAAAACTCAGATTACCAATCAAGTTAATCCAATTACGCATTTCATAACACGAAATATCATTATTTCTCACCGATCAAGTTAGGAACGAAGAGAAATATGTTTTCAGACATCTTTTCAGCACTCTTCTCTGCCATTTTAACGTTTGCAACGCCGAATTACGCAGATATTGTAAACAGAACCACCCTCTGCGTAGATTTCGTTTTTTATGTAAAATTTGACGTACAGAATGACAGATCAACACCGGGTCGTACGTTTTAATAGTGCGTAAGACAGAAACAAAATGTATTCATGTATAAAAAGACGGCAGCAAAAGCGCTTTAATAAGCACCTCATAAAAAAATCGCTTGTTTGCTGTAAACTATTATACATTTGGGTTATTTTTTTTACTCAGAGCTGCACTTTATACGAGAGTGCTTGTAAAGTAGAGACAGACGCAAAGAAACGTACGTCGCAGCTTGTACCAATATTTGTCGCAGAAGCTTCCAAAATTTACCTGTAGAGGGCACATTTGTAAGTAGTGAAAATTGATGGTCGGTTCTCGTCAAAAATAATCATGATCGCTAAGAAATATAAAAGAAAAGTGAATCAAATACATTAATTAGTTTAAACAATGATCCCCTAAGTGTGGGTGGGTGGTGTCGAACGGGTGTGCGGGTAGGAAAGGAGTGTAGTGTAGTGAGGTCATAAGACTTGTCATCTGACTGTTCCTCGTCCAAGATGGCTCCCTCCCCCGAACACGATAAGGAGCCGAAAGCGCCTGACAAAAGCCATTCTCAAATTAGTGATAACAGTTCGAGTGACATTCAAGTGCCAGTGGTGGAAACACAACAATATTTGGATACTAACTCCAGCGCCACGGGGGGCCACACCGATCCTGAGGTAGGGTTCCCGACTGACCTCTTTATACACTTGTAATGTTAGAAGTTGCAGGCGTTCTCGATAACAATCGCAGTTTCCACGTTACACCAATCGATTTAGCGCGCTCTGGGTGCAATAAAAAGTATGCACTTGTTTTACAATTTGCATTTTATCAGGAATATTCGCCGCTCGTTATCGGCTGGCGCCGCCATGAGTGCAGGTGCAATAAACCCCGTCTTGAAGGTTCGCCACACTCTACAGGTCTGCACTTCTGCACCCAGGTTACTGTTATTGATAACCCCCGACCGTTGTGCGTTTGAGCAAGGTCAAGGTGATATCTCCTCGGACCACATTATCAATTGACATTCGAATTTTGAGTGAGAATATCGTACGATTTCTAATTTTAGTCAACAGCTCTGTCTTCTTTTTTCAAAACAACGAATGCGAATGTCGCTGTTTTCGCTATTGCGTTTTTATCTGTATACATTTCCTTAAAATACTTTCGCATTCTGTAATGTCCTAAAATACACGCGCTTTGGTAGTAAAACCCGATACATATCTACAATGCACAATAATCAATAATACATTAGTGCGAAGGAATGAAATTTTTATGTTTCGTCCTGGGATTGCGGAATTCGTCGCGTCATATTTACGAGCTTTCTTTTGAACAAATGTACTTTTCGAGATCCAATGTATGTGAATGTGCTTGCTTTTTATTCACGTTTTATTAATTAAAATCTTTAATCAACGAGTTAAAGATAATTTGGATAATTAATACAAGACGCGAATCATAAGAAAAATAATATATGGTTGTCTGGTATGACAGCCAGTGTTGCCATGCCTGCAATTTTACATTGCAGATTCTCGCATGTCTTTATTTTGTATATTTGAATAATAATGTACCTAAATTATTATTTCTTGCGGTAAGATGCTCATACAGTGATCAAGAAATCCGTAGCTCAATTCTATTTGTTACAGCACAAGCGCTCGGCGTTTGGATCTTTTTATTTTCTACAAATTATAGGTACGTACCTACCTTGTTAATTTTATTTTCGTATTCACATGTTACCCCCCCCCCCCCATGTTCAACTAAAGTGCGTATAAATACGTAAACAATTGACGTACTAAATAAATTACCGTAAATCGAACCACACCAAATTACTTTGGCTAAATTCTCAGATTCTGGCGACGATTTCATGTTTCAATTCTAGCAGGATTATTGCTAGGATCAATTCACTTGCACACGGTAAAACACATATTGTTTTGCGATGCCGCAAAACTTCGTGCTGAAAACATGACGTGTTTTGCATTATGCGACATTGATCTCGCGTGAAGGACCCTGCAATTGGTTCCGAAACGTCTGCAAAGAGTTGGGCAGCCGCATTAGAATATTAAGTATGTACACAAATATAAAGCTATCGTCAAAACTTAACGCGACATTTCATTTTCAAATATTTATTATTTACTACGTAGGTGACGCTATTTAGTCAAAATTAAAAGGTACATCTTGGTACCCCAGTTTTAATAACTTAACGTAACACATTTTAAATAAGTTTGTTAACAATAATTAACGTCAGCTTCCTCTTTAAATAACACAACGAACTATGTTAAAAACTGTTTTATTTTTAGGCGCCTTTTATTCGATTACAAAAAACATGACTGTTTTAACAACTCTGTAGATACTAGATACCACACTGTTACTGCTTCGTGCGACAGAAACGACGCTCTACGAAGCCGAAGCAAGCAGAAGCAGATCTCATTCTAAAGCTCGATGTTTAATATTTATTGCTGGGTAAACATATTTTCATTTAAGTTCGACAATCGAGACATAAGACGACAACATAAGAAAGACAATCGAATTAGTATGTGTAAACCGTGCGTACGAGCACATTGTTTCGTTGTGTTGGTGTTTACGGGTATAAACACCAACACAACGGAACAATATGCATCGTACGCACGGCTTACACATGTTGAATGCTTCATTTCTTATACATAATGTTTTTTTTTTTTAGAAGTATACAAATCGTGATAATGGAGATGGTATTGGATTTATCGGAAAGATTATTTTATGCCATTAGTGTCTAAATATAGGGTGTGTTTTAGATGTTTATTTTTAGAATTGACAACACTTTCCAGTGACAGCTGATTTGTGCTCAGTTTGGTTCGCCATTTCACCATGAATAAACTTACGCCAGAACAACGTTTCAAACTAAAAAGAAAACTAACAAACTAACCATCACGCCGTTTCACCGCAGGGGTAGGCAGAGAGGATTGAACGCCACATTCTTCTATCCTGGCACACCACTTTTGCTTCGGCCACATAATACATCTTCTCATACAAGTTCTACGGTTGTTGCGGCAGAAAACACCCCTTACAAATTTACATATACATACATATAATACCGCAATGTCTTTCCGTGCGTCACACATTGAAAAATTTACAAGGAAATTGATACATAAAATTGAAATGATACGTCAATTGAAATGCATAAATCGGGTGAATATGTGTGGCCTTTTTATTCTGAAGGTACATTTTAAAATTCATTACTATTCTTAAAATTTGGAAAATAGTTCTGATAGAAATATCATGTAACTCATTGTATTTCATCAGAAAAATCATGATAATTAATTAATGTTAGTTAAGCGGACAAGCACTACAACAAGAATATTATGTATAGTATAACCGAGATTCACTCGGGTGCGATCATCTCTGTTATCATCCGTCTTCTTCGTTTATATGGAGCCAATGGTAGCGCGAATGAGAGAGAAATATTTTTTTTCGCATGAGTCTTACAAAATCTCTCGGTGGTTAGCAATTTTAGGTAGGTAAATTTACTTCACAATTATTTTTATTTTATTTTATTCGGTCATCGGTCATCCAACAGGGAGACACAATCGCTTGGTAAGATAAAATACAAGAGAAATATTTTAATGTCTCTCACAATTAAAGGATAACACAGATAGGGCATAACCATAGATAAGTCAATTTGACAATGACAGATAAAACAACTTTACAGTTTAATTTAACCGATTGTTCAAAATTTAACTTTAACATAGACACAAAAGGGCTCGTGATGTATATAATATACATGATCAGGGATAATATAATATACATTATATAATATTCTATTCATAACGAAAGTTATGAATAGAATATTTCAAATGTCCAAACTTCTCAAGGGCCGGTTGTTTCAACTTGGTTTATATTAGTAATTCGTTCATTTTAAGTATAGATTTTTGACGAAAACGGATCGGTGTAAAACGCAAAAATCTATGCCTTTAATGAACTATTACACTGTAAACCAAGTCGATATAACCGGACAATAACTATTTTTATTGGCTTTTTTTAATGAGACACTAACAGAGTATTGGGTACAAAATACATATAAAACAATACATTATTAGTCAAAACTCGGCCAAAAATACCAATTACTAGTGTCTTCGGGAATTCAGGAATGAGCTGGGTTGCTTTTGGCAAACTCAAACATATCTTCGAGAACAAAGAGATCCCAATTAGCCTAAAAAGAAAAGCCTTTGAATCATGCATACTGCCAGTGATGACGTATCGAGTGGAGACTATGGCCCTTACAAAGAAAAGTGTAGAAAAGCTCAAATGCACGCAACGATCCATGGAGAAATCCATGCTTGGAGTAATCCTAAGAGATAGAATTAGAAATAACGAAATTATGCGCAGAACTAGAGTAGTGGATATCATGGATCGTGTAGCGAGACTAAAATGGCAAAGGGCAGGACATGTTGCAAGGCAGGATGCTACAAGATGGCCTCCCAGAGTTCTGAAATGGAGACCTTGGGAGAATAAAAGAGGCATCGGAAGACTTCAAATGAGATGGGCCGATGATATACCCGCTGTGGGGGGAAAGAAATGGCTACAATTAGCAAATAACAAGGATGGAAAGAGAAGAAAGAGGCCTATATCCAGCAGTGAAGAGACGAAGGCTAATGAAGAAGAAGTGTCTTCGGCCTGCTCTAGCAACTAGCAACATACATGTACATTTAGTTTACCAATGTAATGTGATCGTGTACGGATATTTATTTATTTATTTAACGCCCTTTTGGGCTTTTACAAATATACAGAATATAAATTTAAAAATAAATATCATAAGACAGATAAAATAATAATACAGATAAAAGGTAAAAATAGTGTAAGTAAAAAAGATATGTAAATAAATAATTGATTTTATGTGTTTCGTGGGAAGTGTCTATTTACATTTAAAGGCGTTGGTTTTTAAAATGTATTTTTGACGTTTAATTAACACAGACAATAATACAGTTCGGAAAAAGTGACACCTCTAGGTAGGTAGGACGGACTATTGTACACCCAAAACAATGCCGCATTCATTAGCCCGCGATTCATGCACCTGCGTTGAGGCAACCCTGAAATCACAGCCGCGTCACCCGCGCCGCAATATTGAGTAATTTACACCGCAATAGTGGTGATATTTATTTAAAAATAGTACACACGTATCCATCCGTCTGTCGTGGAATGCATTGTGGATTTGTTCATATTCATATTTACGGCCCACAATGTGGCGCGTGTACTTTTCTCGGTGTTTGCCATTGTCTATTTTATCATCTGAGGCTATTCAATTTAATGTGTTATTAGACTGACAGTTATATCAATAGCGTTCCTTTTACGCGTCTCTGATCAAATATTTAGGCAATTAAATGATGAATGGCTTTTTCTTGAATCAACGAATTTCTTTTTCGGGTAGGTACCGCCTGTACCTACCACCTATATACCTAGTACCTGCGAGCCGATTGAGCCAAACTTTTTGTGTATTCATAGATTTCACCCACGGTGAAATTTTTGTATTTATTGCTCCATGATTTCATTATTTCGTCAGTGCTAAAATGATATATTTTTGTTTTTCAGTTGCAAGATCGTAATAAATTACATCGTTCAACAATCAGACTCGATGCATATAATTTATCGCGACAATAACGCAATTAACTTATTATTTTTCTTATACTATTTTTTTTATCTCTGCATTGTATAACAGTTTTGTGGTTGTGGTGTGTTTGCGTCGCGGACGCCTTCGGTGGCGCATTTTAACATGGGTAACATGATAGGTTACAGAATAAATCTATCGAATTGTCGACCAATAGAAATATGGTAAAAAAATTATAAATATGTTAGCACGGTCATCAATTTACTTATCGCAGCTAGCGAACGCAGTTCTTCGGTTTTCGGCCGCTACGTAATCCGTATGAATATCCCTCTATTCACCCCCGGAACAGTTTAACAAATTATAAGCTTGACACAAGTTCACTTTCTGACTGTAGACTTTAACTTGTCCGTTTAAAAGTTATGAATTAAAAAGTATGAATATCCCTAGTGCAAATTACGCTTTTAAAACGTACTTTAGCCTTTAACTCATTAAGTATTAACTCTGTATTCGGTCCTAAATAGTTTACTATTAGTGTAAAGCGCCCTTAACTTGTCAATTTTTATTATACAAAGTTATACAAGCACTCGTATTTAGTTTATCGCAGGTGGCTGTATTGCAATTGTTGATCAAGGACATTTTAATTTGCAACGTAGTGAATGCGAAAGAAGTATTTCTCAATTAGTGTATATATTATAGATATCTCACAGAGACGAAACTGTATTAATTATGGGAAAGTAGGTATAGAAGTCATTTGGGTGTAACAGGACTTATGACCTGTCTTTTGGTAGGCTTAAGTGATCACTTTACACAATTGTAACATTCGCCATTTCCACCCATGATAGAATATACCATGCTTATTCATTATTTTTGGAAGTTGTATATATGTTCAAATTGCGTGAAGCTTTCATATATGAGTTGTAAGCGCTTTTTCCATGCGGCCTGTACAAAGCCATTTTCATTCCCCTAAATCCCCACAGATGTCGCTAATGAGAAAATCTACAATTGATTTTTACGGAATTTAGAGAGCAATATCCTTTTTATTATGTGTAATGAAATTCATCCGAATACTTGCATTACACTAGGATACGCCAGGAAATATTATTTCCAATTTTTGTTAAATTCCTTTTTGACCAGTATTTACAATTCAGAATATTTTGAGTTTGTTCAAATCTTTCAGAACAGTGCTGGATTTATGTCACAGAGACATTATTAATCAATTAGTGTATATTATAGATATCTCACAGAGACGAAACTGTATTAATTATGGGAAAGTAGGTATAGAAGTCATTTGGGTGTAACAGGACTTATGACCTGTCTTTTGGTAGGCTTAAGTGATCACTTTACACAATTGTAACATTCGCCATTTCCACCCATGATAGAATATACCATGCTTATTCATTTTTTTTGGAAGTTGTATATATGTTCAAATTGCGTGAAGCTTTCATATATGAGTTGTAAGCGCCTTTTCCATGCGGCCTGTACAAATCCATTTGAACAAACTCAAAATATTCTGAATTGTAAATACTGGTCAAAAAAAAGGAATTTAACAAAAATTGGAAATAATATTTCCTGGCGTATCCTAGTGTAATGCAAGTATTCGGATGAATTTCATTACACATAATAAAAGGATATTGCTCCCTAAATTCCGTAAAATCAATTGTAGATTTTCTCATTAGCGACATCTGTGGGGATTTAGGGGAATGAAAATGGCTTTGTACAGGCCGCATGGAAAAGGCGCTTACAACTCATATATGAAAGCTTTCACGCAATTTGAACATATATACAACTTCCAAAAAATGAATAAGCATGGTATATTCTATCATGGGTGGAAATGGCGAATGTTACAATTGTGTAAAGTGATCACTTAAGCCAACCATAAAAAGACAGGTCATAAGTCCTGTTACACCCAAATGACTTCTATACCTACTTTCCCATAATTAATACAGTTTCGTCTCTGTGAGATATCTATAATATACACTAATTGATTAATAATGTCTCTGTGACATAAATCCAGCACTGTTCTGAAAGATTTGAACAAACTCAAAATATTCTGAATTGTAAATACTGGTAAAAAAAGGAATTTAACAAAAATTGGAAATAATATTTCCTGGCGTATCTTTTTTATTCCTGATTTAATTCCCACTCCGTCGACCTTATCTTTTAATACATCTGGTGTCCTGTATGGACTCGAATGCGTGAAATTAATTAATTTCCCGCCGCACCACTTTTTAATTGTCTTCACGCACAGAAAACCCGCATAGAGACTTGTTATATTTGAATAAACCGCAGCCATGGATTTTCATCTCGGCATTATTATTTTCAGGACCAGGATCATCGACGAAAAAGGCATCCCTTACACCAGCATCCAATCATCTCAAAAGTAGGATTTTCATCTTATTTTGGGGTCTATCATGCTTTGTTTCTGTTTCATCTCGTATGTGCCAACCAATGTCTCGCCTTGACTTTGAAGGCCCGCAAAGGACGCTTTCTATCATTTGAACAAAATCTCAATAATAAATTGATCTTTATATAAATTCAACACCCGCAATTATTATAAACCGCGTCGGCCACCCCCATATATTAAATAATTCACACGCTAATATTATTTACTGTAAGAACTGACGCTCCTTCGTCAGACACAAGAGTGCTCTCTACTGACGAGGTGTACATGATTAAAAAAACTTTTTAAAAAAAGTCAATGTAATAAGTTATAATATAAGAATATAATGAATATCATAATGTAAATAAATTAATTAATAAAAATATATTAAATCAATTATTTGTTTACATTATCATACATGATCACACGAAATCGATCCAATAAATATACAATGCATATTGCTAGAGCAAGCCGAAGATACTTGTAATTGGAACAGTGGGCTGAATTATAAATAATAATGTTTTATTTTTTATATATTTTGTACCCAGTACTATGTTTGTTAGGTTAGGTTATTAAACACTTAAATATAGGATTAAGTTCACGCATTTGTGGTAGCCGGGGTGTCACGGACGTAAACAGTAATCTGGAGGAACGACAGCTGAGATGGGCACATAATAAGGAGACCACTAGACCACACGGTGAAGCGGGCAATGTCTATGGAGCTACATCAACAGTCATCCAGAGGAAGACCAAAGAACTCCTGAATGATTCAATGCTCCAATATTCTACAGAAAAACGGCCTGGATGAAAGCGATACCCAGAACCGAAGAAGATGTAGCCTGAAAACTGAGAAAAGCCGACCCCGACAGCTTACCTAAGCAAAGAGTTGGGATAGGAAGATGAAGAAGATTATGTTAATGTATCTTTAAGAATAAATTTAAAAAAATAGAATGTCGACATCTCCTATTTGGAAACCAACTGGGAGATTTTAACGTCCACCTTCATCGAAATTATTTTCAATTGATAATATTTTTATATGTATGTTCTGAGAACACAATTATGAAAGTAAGGTCAAAATGTTTTTAATATGCAGACCCTAACTCGTCGAAGAAACATAGCTGACGCGGTGATGCTATTCAAAATAACACACAATCTAGTTGATAGTCCGGAACTTCTTCAACGAATATCTTACCACATCCCAACTCGCAATAACAGACATTCACCTACTTTTCATCTCCCCTTTTGTAAGACCAACTCAAAACAAAACTCCTTTATGTACAGATCCACAAATTCATTTAACACAAACTATCACCACATTGACATTTTCAACGCAACAATAAGAAACATAAAACAAACAATATCTACACTACCGCACCCAAACTAATTTGTACATTATATCTTCCCTTCTACTCCCGTCCCACATTCCCCTCCACCCTCTCCATTCGCTATTAATGTATGTTAAAGTAAATTTTTAAATTCAGTGGAAAATTTTTAAGATTGTTTTGCTGTTAACTTTTCCCAAAACAAAATAAATAAATAAACACACAAATACACACACTCACACAAACTCACTATTGGACATGTTTTTTCTTATTTTTTATCGATTGTATATATGTGTTTTCTTGTAATTGGCCCAAAACTCTGTACATCAATTATTGTTTTTTTCAAGATTGATTAATTATATGGCTGTAAGAAAACCAATAAATGAAAATAAAATAAAAAAAAATAAAAATAAAAAAAATATACAAGATATGCGTGCGACCTATTATGACATACGCTGTAGAGACGGGCTGACACTGTCCGCACCAAAGGACTCCTCAGAACGACTGAAATGAAGGTGCTGAGATCCATTACAGGAAAAAATCTACGTGACCGTATCATGTCTTGTGACATAGCACGATGGAGTAGATCCAGAAGGAGATTCTAGCGGAATCACGTAGCCAGAATGGACAGTGACAGGCTCATGCATACAGCAGCGAATGAAATCCCCCCTGGACGACGCCTACCGGGAAGACCACCGAAAAGATGGAGGGGTAGCTGGACCTTGTCATTCCAGGAGGTGTAATTTTCTGTAGCACTGATCAACAGATCTACTAAAAGAAAAAGAAGAAGAAGAATATCAAAATTGTTATTAAATAAAATGAGAACATTGACTTAATGCTTTTTATAATAAAATACTCTGAAATAGATATTTTTTTTAATATTTCAGCTCGTTGAAAGTTCTAATTAATAAGTGCATCCATTTCTATATCGCATATGTCATTGGTATTAATCATTAATCAATATATAATTCTCTATGTTACAATGTCCGTCCAATTAACCGGACATATGCGATATAGATAACCGGCATCATCTAATATGACTCCCTTTGTTGTTTATATTAACCCAATAAAAAAGTAGCAGGTAGGTACACGGCGTGGATCGGCTGGGTACCACTATAAACCTTTTAAATGAAAAAATTAATACCAAACCTAATGGCACGACCAGAACAAAGAGTCCACTGAGAACATCGGAAATGAAAACTTTAAAAGCAATCACAGGGAGAACTTGAGACATAAAGGTACAGATACAAATGCTTATTACTGGCATGCTCATTAGCATGCTCAAAACTAGCATGCCGTAACATCTGTACACACTTGCTCATTATTAGCATACTTATTGGAGCATGCTCATAAATAAGCATGCTCAAAGCTAACAATCAAACACACATGTTTATTAGTGGCATGATCTTGTCATATAATAGAGAGGAACTCTAGTTCAAAATTGAAACTTTGCAAACTGAAATAGAAAATTCATGTGAACCAATAAATCAAAATATTTTTGATTTTAGTTTTTACAATTTTTATTGTAAGATTTGAATCATTCATGCCTTTTAATAAAGTTTCATAAACATTATTTCTTGCTATATTATTTTTACATAGCGGTGATCGAGTATTCCACAGACATTCGTGATTCCTATAATAAGTCACGAAAAGTAATGTTTTATCATCTCCCCAACGCGCCATGTTTGTTTCTATTTGTTTCATCTGTCGCGGACTGAGAAGATCTCATTGATAATCGTTACTAGCCGCGAATGACATAAGCATGATTATAATAAGCAAGCCTGTTCACACATGCTCAAAAGATACCCCTTCTCATGGTGAATGACATTCGCATGCTCATAAATCAAGCGGCGGTTGATTTTTGAGCATGCCACTAATGAACATGCTTATTACTAGCAATGTGCGTACACACATGCCAATAATAATCAACAGCTAACGAAGGTCAATAATGCGCATGCTCACGTGCCACTAATAAGCACGTGTATGAGTACCTTAAGACAGATCTATGGCACCGAAGATAGAGCTGAGCTAGAAGAAGATTCTGGAGTGATCATGTAAACAGAATGGATAACACCAGAATCCCTTACATTGCAGATAACGAAATTCCACCTGGTCATCGTCTTCCTGGAAGACCGTCTAACGACAGAGAGACAGTTGTATCTTGACGTCCCAAGAGTAGTAGCTTCCTGCCATAACATATCAACGGATCTAGAAGAAGAGGAAGAAGAATAAGAAGAAGAAAAGCAATTATAAAAGTGTCGTAGTATGTTAAGGTTGATGCTGGAAACTCATACCCTCCCTAACCATGTGAATTATATACATTATACGTATTACCACTGTTCCTATAATTATGGGAGACAAATAACATAACCACTCCTTTTTATTCTTTTCTTACCGTGTATTTATGTCTTCCTGTTGAATAACCAAACAAATACATAAACATACATTCGCGAATTCGACCGGCTTCCAGATGTTTCTAAAATCATTCAGACCATTCGGAAACCTACAGTTCCTCTTGTTTCTATAATCTCACAACAGAAAGATGTTCAAAAGCTGCCGATGACGATGATATCTGAGCCCAATCACGAGGCGGCTCGCATTTAACCTTCAGCGTCAGCACCAGAACAGCACCAGGCTCCATGAAAATGATTTACGTGGCTTTGTAGTATTCCGGCCTTATCTGCAGGTCTACCAATCTTATCGGCACGAAACATAAATCTTGAACAGCGAAACCTGAGTTATGTAGCATTAGCATTGGCTACTGTTTCCAAAGCAATACGTCTTTGGAAAGTAAACTAATTAATACGTAGATTATTTAATTTAATCGCACAATTTCAGAGTCGATCCAAACATAAACTTTATTTTAAACTGTCAAAAAATACGGGACATTCGGGTTTATCTGAAAATGACAATATTATTACGAGATCTAGATTTACTATCTCAACACTCAAAAATAGACAAGACGTGTTTGTTAATGCCTTTGTCATTACAAAATCAAATAATTTTACGACCTTGCATTTTAGATGAGACCTTTGGAATGTATTCGTGAATTTACGTAGCTTAATTGGTAATGTTGATTGACGGAAATGTAGAGTGTATAGCATAAATATGTGCCATTAAAAACCCTAGACAGGAAGCAGAAGTTGCAAACTGTGATTTAAGTTCTACAAATAAGATAAGTGCAATATCACTTTTCAATACCCAACAGTTATGCCCTAATGGCATATAATCCTTTTTAAATTTAAATAGGTAAATCAATGTTTTGTTACACATGCATGGATTGTAACATCGGACCTCCACGATGTCTGAGTATTCTTTAAGTGTAACTAATTATTTGAAGTTGAAGTGATAATACACAAAGCAATCTGAAGTTTCGTCTAAAATATAAGTTTTCAAAGAATATTATATAAAATACGTACAAATATTAATATTAAATAAAAACTTATAATAATAATAAGCGTTGTGGTAATAATCAACATAATATTTTTTAAATACGACAGCTGTTTTGGCTTACTAGATTATTATCCAAAATTATGGCCTAGTAAGCCGAAACAGCTGTCATATTTAAAATAACGCTTTACGCAAACTCGCAAAACTGAATTATATAATTATATTTATTAAAAGTAAATTTATTTTAAATTTCATTTAACGGAGTTCTACAAACTAAACACAACAACCATAATCAAAATGGTGTAATTTATTTTGTAGTTTTGACAATATAATTGTCATCATAATACGTTATTATATTATGGTGATTGAATTATGAACCTACCGTTTCATTTTCACTTTCTTGTATAAACAAAATGCAATTCGATACGTGAGAACTGTGTATTTTTTATAAGTTGGTGCAAAACTGTCATTAATCAAAATTCTATCTTGTATTGTACACCTTATATGCGCATGCGCATTTCATCTAGCCATATTCCAATGCAAGATATACAACAAAGCACTTAGTTTATTAATGTACGCCAAAGTATAACTTCAAACGCCCGTACGCAAGTACAAGTACCCAATTTATTTTTTAAAAATGACTTATTTTCCGTAAGACGTGGAATATCACGAAAGTAGTTTATATTGAATATTAAAAATTCATTCGCTTTAATACAAATAAAAGAATTATTAAAAACTCGCCAAAAATTCACGTTAGAATTTCTGAAATATAGGTATTAATGATTTATTTTACTCTTTTTCAAGGCGGTTTATTTTTACGATTTTATGACGCCTGGTTGGTATGCAATATAAGTAACACTAAAGTACTTATAACAGTATACAGTTAGGCGTAATATTCGACATAGGTATCATTTTTTCGACAGATGTTTGTAGTTTTTTTTCAGGTAGGTAGACTGAAGATTACAAATTTATTTCACTCGGCGCATAAACAGGTAGGACGTGCCACCAAATATCATGCATGATGGTGCAGCAAAATCACTATCATCAAATACTTCTTCAGATCATTAATTACATTTTGGTCAACATGTAACTGGTACACGCACCGTCTGCGCGCGCAATATCAAAATCCTTTCAGATGAAGCCGTACACGTCCATACCGCAACGAGACCAGAATGTACAAATTCTGATTGTTGCATCAATAATCACATTGTAAATCATATAAAACATCATTAAACACACTCTATTTAGCTCAAAAAAGCATAATTAAAATCATTTTAAAAATAACCAGAACATACCCTACAAACCAAAGATTTTTGTGTGCCTACTCTTAGGGAAATTTTTGAAAAAACATCAGTACTAAAAATTTTGATATTCTTAACACCTTTATTATAATTTTAATGATGTTCATGAAATAATATGATGTGACTTTACTCCTCCCATCAGCACGGGCGCCAGCTCCTTTATGGCGAGTAAATCGCTATTATTGTACGAATATATTTTTGTATTCTTGAAATTACGTACTATGACATGTCTATAATAAATACATAAATTAAAATAATAATAAAATAAAAAAAATGTAAATAAAATATTATTTTTGAATTTCGGTTTACAGTGCGAGGAAGAATTCTTACCTTACCAATCTTGCGAAGTGTACTGTATGGCGAGTATTTGGAATTTGAATTTGAGATTTTCATTTATTAGTTATTTTTATATTCATTTTTTTATATGAAGTCTATGTGAACTTTGTTATATAATTGAGCCCTTGCCCGGAATAACGTTGTATCCAACAATACTCTCATTCCGAGAAAAATTGAAAAAATGAAACCAGTTACAATTTATTACATTTTATATTTTAAATATAACAAACACATAATTCTTAACTTATCTCAATATAAAATAGGGAAAAAAGGCAATTAAATTTGAATGTATTGTAAAAAAACATGCTGAATCAGTGGAAAAACGTTGTATATGAAATTTTCACAAACAACGTTATTCCGCAAAACGTTTTTTATTTATTTTGCTTTACTTAATAATGCTTTTTAAAAGCAGCATACTCATCTAACACGAATTCACAAATGTCATCGAGGTCCTTGAGCTTGGCAGCCTTATTGGCAGTGGATTGGAATTCATTAAAGTTAGTTCCAGGCTCCCTAACTGCATGATTTTTTTCCATACGGTAGCTAATCTTCAAAGAGTTGGTAGAAGGCTATTGGAGGTCCATGATTCTAATTCTTTGTGGAATGTTCTATCTCTGATTGTGATGGGATCATCAGTAGGTAAAGAGCTTTTACGGAACGATAAGTCTCTCGTACATACTATTACCTATCTCTGTCTGTTTGCTGAATATGCGTCGGACATTCAATTTCTCATAATTACTTTTTTTATTGTAATTCAGTAACCTGAATTCTGATTCAATATTTATATTGATATTAAAATGGAGAAAACATCCCGGATTTAAACATTTCTGGCTCAAATTCGACCCTACGAAAAAGATCGAGAAATTAAATAATTGACTAATAATAAATTGACATTTGTGTTGGATACAACGTTATTCCGGGCAAGGGCTCAATTACTGAAATTTCTCTTCGTTTGCTTCAGTTTTTGTCAAAATACTAATAAATATTTAATTTGGTATCGTTAGTGGCGGACATTCTGACGTATGTTGATTCTCACAGTTACAATCTATTACACCGAAATTTATTCAATACTAGCCATTAACCCTCAAATTCACAACGCATAATAATAATTAATATCGACTCTTGCGTGTTAAATGAGCCGCGCATTGATTAGCCTCATTAGCGGCTAGTCTCATTCAATTTCAATTTCAATTTCAATTTCAATTTTTATTTATTACATAATATGTACATTACAAACATTATGTTCAATGCATACATATTATTAACTTTCATCTAAAAATATACATATACACATATACATAAACACATATGTATACATATATACACATATACATATACATACACACACATATACATATTGTGTATTAAAATACTAATTTATTATTAAACAATTATTAAACAATTAGAAGTGACCTGTATAATCTGGTCAAAGGTGTAGGAGAATCCTGCTTCGGAAAACCCCCTCAGACACATGGAATATATCAATATCCAAAGCGATCTTGTTCAGCATAGCTGTAGCTTTTCCAACAGGCATAACCATCGGCAGGTTGGTCCTGTATATTGGAATGTGAAACAATCTATGCTGACGATGTCTAAGGTAATTATCAGGAACATACAAACCAATGCTCTGCATAATTTCAGTATTGTCGATCATACCGCGCAACAATCGATAAAAGTGTGTAATCAAATACACATTCCTTCTAGTCTCTAAACTATTGTAGCCAAGCACACCCTGGAGAAACTCGGTTGGGTAAAGCCAAGGATTATGCCCGTACTCTCTCATGTAGAGATATCTCAGAAACTTCTTTTGGACTTTCTCCACCATAAGAGAGTACTTGCTCTCATGTGGCCCTCATCTCATCTTCTTCCTTCCTTCTATTCGGGTCGGGGACCCATTATATCGACAAGGCACCTCCATTCGTCCCTGTCTTGCGCTGATTGTATTCCCATCCTTTCCTCACACAGTTTCTGGAGTTGCCTCAGTTTCTTAGGCTACCAACTGGACGTCTACCCACTGGAATCGCACTCAGTGTTTTCCTAGGAATTCGGTCATCAGACATTCTTAGTACGTGCTCAAACCACCCCAGTTGCGATTTTTATATGAAGAATAGCAGTGGTTCAATTTTTAGATCGTCTCGGATCATCGAGTATCTTATTCGATCTTATTTCGTAACCCCTGCCACTCCTCTCAAGTACTTCATTTCAGCCGCTTGGACTCTAGAGCGTGTTCGTTCGTTTAGCGTCCATATCTGGTGACCGTACGTAAGCGTCGGGCGGTCTACCATTTTGAACACTGCCATCTCTGTCTCGATACCAAGCTTGGCTTTCCTTATCACTGAGCTGTAGAGAGGATGCAACACACCTCTTGCCGCACCTATTCTTCGATCTATTTCTGCTTCTTGCCGTTCATCTCTGGAGAATTTGATCCCGAGGTATTTTAATCTGTTAGCGGATAGTATTATTCTAATTTCAGCCTAATTCCAGCGAGCTACGGTAGACATATATTCTAAATTAGGATAGTTGATGATACAACTTATCTTACTCAATTGGATGCTGCTAATATAAATTCCAGCCAGAATTCACTAATGACATTTCTTTTTTTTTTATTAAATTTATTTGCTAAATGTACAAATTTAAGTGTGACTGTATTCAATAAAATATAATTAACACACATTTATATAACACGTTTACCCACTTTTAAATGAGAATTTATTCGCGTATTTCAAAGTGGGGGGCATTGTCATATATTTATATATCTATTGTTAATGTAATCATTAGTGTAAACTATGAAATTAGATTAAATAAGTAAGATACAGACAAAGAAACATTAGATTAAGTTATGAAAATTAAGACATTAAATTGAGTAAGTAAGAATAAACAATATAAGAAGACAAAAATGTAAGACATTAGATTAAGTAAATAAGATATACACAAGGAAACGTTATATTAAGTTATAAAAATTAAAAATTAAGAAGGTATTGTAATAACATTTAAACGTACGTATAAATGGATTGTTTTTGGTAAGATTTTTTCATTGCGTTATTGTGATTGTTTTTTGCAGAAGATTTTTCAATTTAGTTTTGAAATTTCTATAAATTTTTCCGTCTTCATTTTATAGTCACTAATGACATAGAATCGTGGTCTATCTCGCTTCTACGGTCCAAACTACTTCGTCCAAGTCTTCTGGACCTCGTGTAGCGAGGCTCTGATCGCCTGAACCAGAAGAACCAGCAGAAAGCGCGACGTCTTCGTTAGGTAGAAAGCCTCGTGAGGCTCTGCTAATGGCGCAGTTGGCGTTAATCTAATCGCCAGATCGGATCTGGGCAGCGCCGCACGCCACCTTTGCCCTCCGCCCCCGCTCCGGCTCTGACCAGGCCGAAACCGAACACGGTTTTTAAAATCGACGCACAATAATAAATCCCGAAAAAAGTACACAATCGCGACTTCCAGTTATTAGGTTGATTTCATTTCGCGATCTTTTCGGCGAAGGAATGATGGTTTGTTTGCTTCAAAGCTGGTGCACATCCACGGATGGCAAGTTTGACCAGGTCCTTCTGTCGGCTATGGAAGAGGACGAAAAGTGCACCGCTAGGATCCTGGACACTCTTCGCTCACGGAATCGATCGTCTTCCAAACAGACAGGAAGCAGTAAGTGACGTCGATTGTGACTACGCTCCCGAACGATAATTATGCGTGATACCTTTTGGTTTTTTTTTTATTTTTGGTTATGTTACATTTAAAAAAAATGGTGCATCGACATAGCAAAGGCAAAGACGAGCTCTCAGTGTGAAAGCGAATATGCTGTGTAGAAGGTTTCGTCTTTGTAGCACCGCTGTAAAAAGAACGCTCTTCCTTGCCTTCTGTGCAACGTTATATACATGTGAACTCTGGACAAATTATAAAAAGAGCAGCATAGAAAGACTTCGCATACAATATAACAACGCCTTTCGTATGATGTTTGGCCTTCCCAGATATTGCAGCGCTTCCGGTATGTTCACTGAGGGGCGTGTTCCCAACTTTGCAGCCCTCTTAAGATCCAGGGTGGCAGGGATGAGGGAAAGGATATACAGCTCCGGAAATATCCTTATCCTGGAAGCCCGCCTTACTCCAGAATCCAGCATCGATGCACACTGGAGAAAGATACTGGCCCCGCATAATTGACTTGCCATCGCTCGCTAAAGCCGATATTTTACCGTATATTTCTTTTGATTACTTTTAATACTTCTCTTCTATTTTATATGTTCTTCTTCTATTTTACTATTTCTCTTTTGTTTTATATAATATTTTTAATGTGTGTATTTTCTTTTATATGGAATGTGTGGGATTGCACGAACCTCCCCACATTCTGGAATAAAGCTATATTTATTTATTTATTTATTTATTTATAGCGAAATTATTTTCACAATGATCCAAATAGCCAGTACAAATAGACGGAGTGCATTATCCGAAGTGCGTCTGACACGAATAAATATGCGCTTTAGGATCCTGCTCAAAGTACAGACGATTCTCCCCCCCATTGATATACCAAATACCAACTATCACGGCATTTCTCCGCAAGGGTAAGTAGAGAGGATGCTAACCACGTGAGGCATTCGCAGCACCGCTTAGTTTATTTCCCGCAGATATTATTATTTTTTATTATTTCAGTATATATACGCCCATCAGAGCATTTACATAAACATTGGGTAATACATGTCGGTAATGAGACATATAAAAAGAAAATAAAAAAAGTCATATAAAGAAATATAAAATGACATAATAACAGAAATATAAAAAGAGCTCTACAACTAAACTTAAACACAGAATCCATAATTTCATAAATCTATAAATACATCATAGAGGCGGGGGGGGTTTTTATTTCCCCTCTCTCCCCTATCTCCATTTTATATTCTTTTTTTTTTTTTTTTCCTCCCTCTCCTCCTATCCTCATTTCGATATTCTTTTTTTTTTTTTTTTTTCCTCCTCTCTCCTCCTATCCTCATTTCGATATTCTTTTTTTTTTTTTTTTTCCTCCTCTCTCCTCCTATCCTCATTTCGATATTCTTCTCAGCCTTGTCGTCCCTAGTAAGCCTATGATGGTTATCATAAAACTGTGCTTATTCGTAAAAATCCTTTAATTATTTGAATAACAGTATTGGATATTTATATTGTTTTTGGCTTTTGGAAATGTTTCTGGAAGAAGGATTATAAGCATTTCTGGCCAAAAACATGATCATGATGCCTCAGTCTTCAGTCATGGCTACCTGCAACTTATTCCTATTCCCAAAGATGAAAAAAATCGTTAAGGACGGATATTTTACCGGCATTGAAAAGAAAAATACAGAATTGATAAAGGGATTAAACGTAGTTCCAAAAATTTTCAAAAATGTTGTTGTTCAGTGTTGTTTTCACAATCGAACGAAAACCGTAGATCCGGGCAAATAGATGGCGAACAGGCAAGAAAAGACAAAGCATACCAGAGAGAGTGAAATAAATTAGTGCAAATTACATAGTTGTGATCCAGCTAAAGTTTATGTCCGGAGAAAAGGGACCCAGCACACATCCAGAGCCGTTTTATGAGCACACACATCAGCCCTACACATTCGCCACCCACGGTCGGCATTTTTTAAATGCTAAAATGGCTGTGCTGCCCGTCCCGCTGACACTCATGAGAGTGCGAGCGGGACGGGGAGACGTCCACATGAAATCTCTTCTCCGTCCCCGAGGTGCAGGGACAACCAACAAATGGAACATACTTATTATGCATTTACCTTAAGTATGGACGTAATTTTTTATTAACACTACCCTGGACATGAAGTCTCACAGACTCCTGTTCCAAATGCGACGTTTTTAACAAAAAAATATTCCTGATCGTTTCAATTTTTTATTTATTTAATTAATAATATATATAATATTTTATTACAAAGATACCTAACCTAACCTAACCTAACCTAACCTCACCAAAAAGAATTACGATTCTTGTGTGTGGTGAGGGATAACCACTTATAATCATATTCCGTCTTGCGTTGGTCACGATCAGTTACTAATCCAGTTAATAATCTGTATCTTCTGGAAAACTCCATTACGGCAGACTTAAATAATGACAAATTTCATGACTATCTACCTAATAGATTCACAAATACTGGGGAGAATCGAAGTGCAACGAGAACTCATAACATCGGAGAAATATTTATAAGATTTTTTATTCGAAGTACATAATTGTAATTTAATGTTTCGGCGTTAACTTTATGGAATTCCATTATGAACAAATAATGAAATAAAACAATGAACTTTGTTTTTTTCCACTTATATTTGAGCACTCCCACCACCTAGATACCCCCTCCACTTCTACAGAATCTACAACCCACACACCAGACAACCACTCCCACATACCTCAGTCTTAATTCACCTGATGAAGGAAACGGACGTTTCCGAAACATGTAGTGAAACAATTGCTAAAATATAAGTGGAAAAAAACAAAGTTCATTGTTTTATTTCATTATTTGTACATAATTGTACCTCGCCTTCATTTAAACAAAATATTTAACTTACAGGTATTTTTAGTTCTTTATAGATTTTCCGCCATGATCTGCGCTGATGGTCAGGCAGTTGAATCACTTTGGTCCCACAAACATTTGTGGTCATGTGTCAAATTGGCAAAATTTTCAATATCCATCGTACGAAATCGCAAAATTTCCGAACAAATCCGGATCGTGTCGGACGTCGCATCTGTACGTGCGTACATGGACTACTAAATCGTGTACAGTGTGCAATGTTCAATACTACTTCGAAGGTTAAGAATGTACTTGCGTATTCGTACGTGTACGTACTACTCAATTTCGTACGAAAACGCATCCAGTGCGCGGCGCAGTGACGTCAGATTCCTGCACCTAGCGGCGGCTCGGCGCGGCTCCCGACCACGCCCTCGGTCAACAGGGGCGGAGGAAGACCGGCCGCGGCGCCCCCTGGCGGTCGATAGCGGCCAAACGTTGCGCCTCTGCGGGACATTAGCGCGTAACAAGATGGCGCCCGGGCGCGCGATGTGACGCTTAGATTGGCGCCAAATTCCAAACGTCAGACGATTCCAATCTCAACGGTGCTCGGGGACGGACTGGGCAACATGACACCGTGTCGTAATGTAATGTTTATTTATATAATTATCGAGACAACACTTCGTATATTCGTTTGGTCAAACCTGCGCTGTCTACCATGGTTTGGTGGCTAAGCAGTCGTGGGGGCGTTCCACGGGTTTGTGGCCTGGGCCAAATTACATGATCTGGGGCTTGCTGCGTCACCTTGGTGCACCTGCACTCGTGTGACTCAGACGCCGGAGCACATCCTCTGGGCTTGTGAATTTGTGAAAGACGCGCGAGAGACTATGATTGAGCCACGGCTCCGCACGGAACAGTGACCTCGTCAAGAACGAGAAGAACCTCGTACTCTTCCGTGAGTTCGCCAGGACGTGGATTTCGCGATGGGAGCTGCTTCGTGTGTGATTTCTGTGTGGACTGTAGACACGTGGTACTCGGACCTGAACTCCGTCTTTTAGTGTGATCCTTGTTTTTGTCCTTCCCTATTAGGGAGTGTGTCCTTTGCCATGACATCCCCTCACTGTCCTCCTTCCCATCCGAATTCTATAAATAGTCTTTTTCCATGATCATTTGTTATTTATTTATTTATCTTTTTAAATTAACTTTCTATTTCTGTTTGCTATATATTATCTTACCGTTTTGTTCTTTTACCTTTATTTTATGTTTTCTTTTCTTTAATATTTCCTAATAAGGTGTGATATGTGGAGGAGGTACTGTGAATGGATTATTTCAGGCCTCTCCGGGTCGCGTCGCCCTTTACACGACGTGACACGGAGATGGCCTTTAGACTAAAAAATTGTCAACCTGGCGACGTATGAGTAGGACTGATATGGGAGCATTCGCTCATAAAACGGTCCAGGGAAAGCGGTGGGTGTCCATTCACTATCTACCGCTCTACCCCATCGCACAATGTCCACAGCTTCACACATCTCTCTTATTCTGGTGTTCCGCAGTGTCTTCATCTCGGAAGTCCTCAATTTTTGTTTAGTCTTGATTGTGTCTGCTCTCGCTTTAATGCCGTATATAATTATTGATCGTAGCATGCTTTATGGATTCTCGTCTTGCTTTTGGTGACCATATCTTTGTTCTACCAAATTGTGGATTTATGCCTTATTAACTTGGGCTTGTATTTCTTCATACAGATCAGCTCCTCCAACCATGTATGAGTTTGTTCATTACAGGGTTTGTTCATTACAGGGTTTGTTCATTACAGGGTTTGTTCATTACATTGTATTCCTCACAAGCATTGTGTAGTCTGTTATTTTTCTCCGCTATGATTATAGCATCGTCTGCATAGCAGAACACACTGACGATTTCCTCTTCCATCCTATATCCTAGTTGGATCTCTTCTATCAGTTCATCCATCACCAAATTGAACAAAAACAGACGTAAACTGTCTCCTCGTCGTATACCTGGATTGCATCGCTAAGTTTGTTATCACATTTAGCTCTGGTATTGTTTCGCATGTTTAAATCTCTGAGAGTATTAATTATTTCCAAAGGTATTGACTTCTGGTCGTTTATAATATTTAATTCGTTATTGATACCTTTTCAATTTCTAAAATTTCTGATTTATCCAGATGTAATCAACCGAAATTTTGATACCAGGATTTAAGGAGCACTTAAGGTGTTCAAATAGCAATAACTTTTCAGAATTTTCCAATCAGCTTTTGAAAACGAACCTTTTTTATATTAATAATGAGGGTTTGCAAATTTTACAACATAGGATAAGTAAATAAAGTAAACACTCGCAGAAAAAAATCAGCCTTTGACCCTGCAATTTGTTACCAAACCGGACCAGAAAGGTCGCGTACATAAATACTATCCCCAAAACTCTACATTCACTTTATTTTCTGCAACTATGCGTTCAGCACGTTAATGGTTAAGCGTTACATGTTTATATCAAAACTACGAAATATACAATGGCCCTCTCTGTAGGTACTGCTTCGACCCTGCAGAGGACTGACCGCATAAAAATCATATTTTTACGTCATAAAACACGATTTAGACACGGCAACAATGGCGCACGGGAATTTTCTTCGCTATTTCCGATCACCTTTCCCGTACACGACCCGCGGGAGAAAGTCAGCGACCGCCAGACGTGGGTTAAAGACCAAACCTGAAATATCTTCTGTAGATGTATACTACAGTAAGTAAGAAGGTTTGCATATTATGTGGCATTTGAGTTTGTTAGATAATATGTATAATACAGGTAAAAAATAAATAAAGTAAAACGTTAAATTAACCTTAACCTTCGGGTGCCGGAGGATAGAAAATGGAATCGGATAGAGAGGGGTATAAAGTGACCCCAATCAAATTTGCGTTTATTTTTTTTTTTGAAATAGAAGTACGAACACGGAATACGTGTCACATCAATATTCTTACTATTTTTAAACTAAGCAAAACGCTTGTGCTATGAAAATAGGACTAAATTACTAGTCTGGAGTGAGGTTCGAACCAGCGACCTTTTTCTGGGCCGGGTCCTTTGAGGCGAGTGTCCTAACCACAAGACCATCAAGATACTCTCGATAATGAAGTATAATAGTTTGAAAATGTTCTATAATGTTCTTATACAATACTAACAAGATTCTACTAAATTTGTCGTCATATTTATAAGAAACCCTAGTATTTTAACGTCTTATCACTCACAAGCTGACGGAAACTGTGCAAGCATATGAAGCAACCGTACCGTGTACAATATTGACGATTGTCTATGAAAAAACATAATTGTTTATACTTCTGACTGTCTAGCTACACATTCTCATTTTATTTTCTTTGGGTTTTGTATTCTTTGGGACACAAAGAATACCTACCAGCTCAGCTTATAGATTTTTACTCTGTACCTTGATTATTTTACTTATCTTATTTGATTTATTTTACCATATTTTCTACACATTTTAGTCCTGCTTTTTACTTTTTTGTGATTTTATTTATCTTTTTAGCAAATTACATTATTTTTGTTCCTTCTTTGTATTTTTATTTTTTCATCTTTTTTTGCTACTATTTCAGCTTGCCACCTATTTTGTGGATCCATACCGGAGCGTGCTCTCCGGATGAGCGCCCTGAAGCGGGCAATGTTAGAGGCAAGCGGTGGAAGGTACGAGACCCCAAGACGAATCCAGACACCCTTTGTTCTCAGAAGATAAATAAACGCATCGCGGCACAGGTCTCGCTACGCAGACCTCGACAAGATCAGCTGGAAGCTCTACCCGACTGCGTACAGATATATTCCGTTGAATTTTTTATAACTCGCGTTCATTGTAATCGCGTTCAAAAACTAATTTCGGTGATCGTGCTTTCGCGGTGGCTGGACCAAAGTTATGGAACAAACTACCCAATAAACTGAGTCAATAAGACAGCTTACCACAGTTCAAAAAACAACTTAAGACGCATTTATTTAGACAATCCTTTAAAAACCTATAAAATCTGACGACAACAACACTAGCTAATGTTTTCTACTCCTAACTCCTGGTGTGTAGGTACTCCGCGAAAACACCTAATTCTTTCAGGCACTCCCAACTATTATAGTATTAAAGTTTAATTCCATTTCTTGCACGCCACCTGGTATATATATAGAATAAGTAATAGTAAATGAGTTTTTTTTATCAGTAAGTTGTTTTGTAAGATAATTTTCTGTGTAAAGCGCCCTCGAGGTGAGTATTTGCGAAAACGGCGCTATATGAGTTATCCAAATATTATTATATTATTAATTGTAAAATTGTCATTCTAAAAAATAAACGCTGTAAAACATCTCAAGAGTTTTTAACCAAAACGGATAGTGATCTCTGATAAGCAATTTCTCCAAGGCACATCTCTACAGCATCCACATCACGAATATCACCCAAGTAAATAAGATTTTTTAGGGTTAAGTTGTGAGTTTTAAATTTTAAATAGAATTTAATTATCTGCCGTATCAATCAATAATAGGATGCCATATATGGTGAGTGATTTAAATACACATGACCATGTAACTTACCACGTGAGAAAAATAACTAACAATTTCGGCTTGATCATTATTAAATCCATCCAAAAGACATACAATATCTTTTTAGTATATAATTTATTTATTTATTTATTTAACGGCCTTATGGGCTTTTACAAAAATACAGAATATAAATTTAAAAAGAAATATCATAAGACAGATAAAATAATAATATAGTTAAAGGTATAAATAATAATAGTTAAAAGGTAAAATAATAACACAGAAAAATTTATTATCCAAATGGATAATAAATTTTTATATATATTGAGATGTAAAGAATTGTATCAGCTTTGTCCTAAACACAGTTATATTATCAGAAAAGAAGTCAGTTTGCAGGTTAATAAAGATGGCGGCGCCCGCTAGAAAGCCGCGTGGCGATAACGAGCAGAACACATTCTAATTCTTGCCTACCGGACCGGATGTACGCGGGCGCCTACTTAATATTCACCCACAAATAATCTGATCCAATATTTCTTAGGGTAATGTACTCCGCTACGTCACAACAGGCTTCGGCTACGGGGAAAGTTGTATCGGCTGGCACAGGGTCATCTGCGGCCGCGTTCACGACAGCAGCCCGCACGCCTCTGCGTGAAAAGTTCTTTTGTGCGCGTTCATCAACACGTTACTGATTGGAGCGTCGGCAGACTGGAATGGTTTAAAATTTCAAGTATTCAAATCAGAAATTAATCAATTGATTAATCAAATTGGTACTTAATTATTTATTCATTCTCCATATATTTAAAGATGTGTAACATCTTTCCTCTCGCTTTCCTGCAATCTGTGGCAGTGATTTCATGATAAAGGACAGAATGAGAAGGACAGAAGGACGAAATACCAAAAACTAAGACAACACATGGACAGAAAAATTACTCATACATAGGGCCTAAAATATTTAACATATTTAAAACAGACTTCCCGGAAATCAGAATATACTCAATTAATAAAATAAAAGCTTTAGCAAACAACTGGCTTACCTACAAAGGTAGAACAGCAACTGAAAATTTACTTACTGTAATTGCGTAATAATGTCTTTAAATAAAAATATATACCTATATAAATTAATTAATTAATTAAGGAAAATAAAAAAATAATCTTAAACAAAACTTTAACCCTTTTTACATTAAACAATTATTCTACACATATTTACACTTGGACTTATGACTAACTCAACTTTCACTAACATTCCACTTGATACTCTATAGATGCATAATAACTTATGAACTTATGAAAATAAATACTACTGACGAACTCGAAAAAATATTATAATTGTGTGCTATAACGCCACTCTGGGACAGGCATAGCCTAGTAGAGTGGCATAATCCACAAATTAAACAAAACAAAAAAATGTGTAATTTATCTTATGTTTTATCTTATGTTTTATTGTTAAATTAGTATTAAGTATCTTATTGTAAACAAGGATTTTTAAATAAATAAATAAATAAATAACTTTTTAAAATTTAGTTTAAATGCTTTTCTTGCATTTAAACAAATGCTCAATTGATGTGTTTAATTGTGAGATGTCAAATGTTACACATCATATGCGGCTACTGTAAGGCTAGCTCGTTTTTTTTTATGTTGTTATTGTCCAAGCTTCGTTTTTTGATTTTTAAATTTTAGTATCCGTTGCATCTTGATGAAGGGACCATTGCCCCCGAAACCTGTTGGTATTTTCAAAAAATTAGCGGCGTAAGCAAATTATATTCTTATTAATTATAAAAAATTAAAGATAAATTATTTAACATATACTATAGATGTCTCATAGAGACGAAATTATTTTTTTATGGGAAAGTAAATATGGATGTTCATAGGGCTTACGACCTATCGTAAGGCTGGCTTAAAAGATCACATTCTACGATATAACATTCACCATTTCCACCCATTATAGAATACTATATCTATCAAATTTTCGGAAGTTGTAGGTATATATATTTTGAGTTTTTACAATCCGTTTCATATGTATGTTATTGGCGTTATTGACATGCAAATCTTTTTCATTCCCCTTAATTAAACACAGATGTCACTAATGAGATATCTATTTTTGATTGGAATTTTCAAAGCAATATCCTTTATATGTAGTGAGGTTCTTCCGAATTTTTAAAATTACACTAGAATACGCCTAAAATATTATTTCAACTCCTTATTAGGCTTTTTTTTTTACCTTCACAATATTTTGAGTTTGTCCAAAAAAACAAGTACTGGATTTTTGATTAATGATGTCCCTGGGACAAAAATCCAGTAGTGTTCTGAAAAAATTTGGACAAACTCGAAATACCATAAATCATTTATTCTATTATTGATGAAATTGGCGTTAACGACATTGAGATTATTCATAGATATCAATATATTGGACGGAAAACGTATTGTCACCTGTCGTGATTTATTAATTAATGATTAATTAACTATTCAATGTACAAAGTCACCTAACACGAATTAAATTTAGCACTAGTTTTGAGTTCTTAATCATATTCTGTATGTATAGTAGACGGTAAGCGTTCTTAATAATTTCCAAAATTATTCAGAGATGACACCAATAACAATTTTGCAGGTTGTCATGTTGTTCGTGGAAAACGTATCGACAATCGATTTCTTGTAGTTACCTAACCTATAACCCGTACCTCGTTCAAAAATATAACGCGCACATCAACGTTGAAAATTCTTCCATTTGGAGTGTTAAATATATATCTAAAGGTTTCGATTGTGCTGGAATTCAAATTCACTGAAAATTTACAATCAAATGAACCTGTGGAGTATGACAAAATAAGTCAATTTATCAATTGTCGATATGTTAGTGCACCGAAGGCTGCATGGCGAATCATGGAAAACCCCATACATGATCATTCACATTCTGTTATGCTTCTTTCGGAGCATTTACCAAAAGGACGAGAAGAAGAAACTCGTCGGGCAGCAGCCTCAAATAATACAACGTTAACTGCGTGGTTTAATTAAACTTAACCAGCAAGATAATGAGGCATGTAATGTTAGGTATCAGGAATTACTTAATTTCTATGTTTTTTCCAGCAATAAGCAGTGGAAGAAGAGGCAACGAGGCGGGGACAAGATTATTGGACGCACGTCCTCCATTTCTCCTAGAAATGCAGAATTATAGGTACCATTTGAGGCTTATTATTTTACAGGTGACTGGGGCTAAGTCATTCTATTTGCGGACTGTTAGTGGTTGTCTACTTTCTACATTTAAGGATAATTAGGACTCATCGATGATATTGGAGAGTGGCAGCGTTGCATGGCTGAAGCTTCAACGTCACAGGGTTTGCCGGAACCAGATACAGCAGCAATGAAGTGGTTGATATTAGTTTAGCATTAGAAAGTTCTTTAGGGTTAGAGATGGCTGGAAAACTCAATCGAGAACAGCATTGTGATTTTAACAGTATTTTGATTAAAAAAATTTCAGATGTACCTGAAACAAAAAAATATTTCTTTGTTGACGGTCCTGGTGGCACAGGTAAAACTTTCCCAGTGTTCACAATTGTGAAATGGCCTACAAATAGATATATATTTTTAAAATACATTTATCAATAGTCATTCAAATAAAATGCTATATAAATAAGCAATATTATGGTTAGATTGGCGTTTAAGATTTGAAATCATATTGGTATGTGAGTCGTTCTTAATTGAGCTCCAGTTGAATATTTCAAGATTACGTTGTTTTGTTGATTTATTGTAACTGAGAACACGTGAATAATCTGTATAAATAAATAAATATTGTTATTTCTGTATCGTGACAGTTATTGTATATAACATTGTAATGCCGCCAATTTTGAAGTTTTTAGTTTGACGGGTTTGAAATTAATGAACTCGATAAATTAGAAAGCTCATTATTTATATTTTGTCTATCGTTAATAAGATCAGTTTTAAATAGGGTTCTGCTATTGTATAACATTTTCCTTTTCTTGATATTTTGTAAGTTTTACTTTCCGTATTGAAAAATGGAAACTTGCCATGTAACAAACGAATTGGCCGTCCGCAGGGCCTAGCAGGAAGCAATCGGCTATTAAGTATTTATTTATACAATAATTATAATAATAATAATAATAATTTAAATTAAGTTTCATAAAAGTGAAAAAAAAAAATTAAAAAACAGACGGACAGACAACGAAATTATTGTAACGAGCTGTTCGTTGACATTTGACAGTTCCATAGAAAAGTGTCACATGCGCAGAACGGCGGGCCGGTATGCCCAGTGGTTGAAATAAGAACTAACATGATTAATAAATAGCGAAGAAATGGAAGGGTTCTTACCCGAGTAGAAAAACAAAAGAGAGCTGTTCTTTTGTGTTTGAATAAAAAATAGCAGTAGTATTGCGTTGCGAGCGATTGTAAAATGTGAGAGATAATGTACAAGCGATAATAAAAGATTTATTTTACGAGTTGTGCCATTTCATTTTTCGAGCGAGTCACGCCCCGTAACATTATTATAAGTAATTGGGATAAACATTATTGATACAAAATAAAATATAAATATAAATTATATAATATATGGACTGACTTGAAAAATAACAAGAAAAAGATTAATTCTTGCTTACGTCACGAAGCAAAATATTATTAAGTTAACTATAGAATGACAGGTTACGTATTGGCCACGGACGCGATAAGCAAAATTTCGCGAACAACGGGTCATTTTAAAACATCAATTTGAAATATGAAATAATTTTATTAATGAACACATTAATAACTATAATATACATTAAAAAAAGTTTTATAAATTTGACATGAAAACGCAAAAATTTCGTTCATATTGTACCGCGTTCCAAAAAATATCTCGCTATGCATGTCTTCGCTCGTTATGTAGAATTTATATTTAAAACAAGTGAATCAACATTCTTTTTAAATATGGAGTACCTAACAGTTTCACCACGAGGAGGTGAAGGAATGGAGCATTATTTATATTGCACGTTGACTTTCTCGAACCGTTTTTCTCTAAAGCGAGGTTATCCAGACATTTGTGAAATCTTACGTCAACATAATCCTAATTCATCGAATTTGACATTTCGTTTCGACGCCTAGTGTCAAAACCTACCGACTACAATTAATATATTTGAAATCGGAACATTTTTAATACTATCTAAAAGCTATGATTCTCGAAGCTACTTTGGTACATATATTTAATGTTAAATAATATAAAATTATTAATTTTATTTGAAGTTATGATGATCGATATATCATGTCGAAAATTATTTAATAATGTATGGTCATCCACTTTACGTAAATGTTACGTTCACCGATTCCACCCATCATTGACCACATCTATACATTTTTTTGGAAATTGTGTATTAGGGTCACCGTTATATGAAAAAAAAGTTCGTTGTTTTCTACCTGGCACAGCAAGAAAAATGTGCCAAATTACGTTTTAGGCCTACGTATAATATTTACATATTATGAGACCTATCGTACGACTGGCTCATAAGCCAGTATGGTTGTCATAAGCCATATAAATACCCAAAGACACCACATTCCTACATTATCATAGTCTGTCGTTCACTTCTAAAAGCTTCGTGCATTAATTGTGAATAGAAAGATCTTTTTAATGATTGATTTTTTTCTTCTAACTTTCGCACGTGAAGATACTCTCTTGGGAAATAAAATATGTCGTCCACTCCCTGTCCGATGAATGAGATCTCCAAGCCAATTTTATACCAAGTTTTTTATACCACTCTATGTTATTTCTTTCTATCTAGAATGATTCATTATTTAATGAACGCGACATCTCTTGTGTAAGAAAAAATATTGCAGTCCATTCCCTGAAATATGATTAATACACATCTAGGCTATCTCTTTCTACTCTATTATGTAAGATTAAGTATGTCGATTTTTATGAAAATATCACTTGCTGGATTGTTACATTAACTGTAGATAAATTATTTTATGCCAGCGATGTTGTAATATATTCTAATAGTTTGATATAATCTGATTTAATCTTTAGGTTTACCAATTAGCCTCTTTATTGACATAAAATTTATTGGTTTTTGCCATCACTTCTTGTAAATATATTACATATTTTTTATGTTTTTGAATAACCAGTACTTACTTTCGGCCACGTGACGTGATATTGATTTTTAAATCACAAAAGTTTCTTTACTTTGTCTATGGCGTGAACCGTGTGACGTTTCGTTTGTAGACTCGCTCGCTTTGAAAATTCGATAACAAAACATTCGATTCGAAGAGACAACTGCGAGCTTTTCTAGACATGAACTAAAGTGCAACAAACGAAATTTTGTTTATGTTATTCAACACGGACAACATAATTCTCGCCGACATGTGTGCTAATGAGAATTTAGCAAATAAAACGGTATTCATTTTATTACATTTACATTGTATATATCATAAGAACTTTTTACAACTCCTTGGTGTGAAATGGACTCGAGAGTGGCTCGATGATTTGGAAACCACATGAACATTAGTACTCTCTTACAAAAGAATAGTACAAAAACTTTAACCAACCGAGTTTCCCCAGGGTATGGTTGGCTACAATAGTTTAGAGACTAGATAGAATATGTATTTGATTACGCATTTTTATCCATTGTTGCGCGGTGTGATAGATAATTCTTAAATTATGCAGATTATTGGTAACTAATATCAATTATTCTGATAAGGGAGCGTCCGTAAACTACATGGCCTAATCATTGGGGGGGGGGGGATATATATAATTCTGTGCTGATCTACGTGAGGGGAGGGGGCTCACACTCGTGCTACGTAATTCTTTCCTTAATAGGGTACATTCACATTTTTTAAGAGAAATATCTTAACTTTGGTTAAGAAAATACGTTTATGAAAAAGATTTTTTTATATGTATATCAACATTAAAAAATGATTCTGAAAATCACCATTTTAAACTCCCGCCAAAACGCTTATTTTCGCAAGTGTTGTCATGTATCAATTTTAATGTCAATCTGAGCATCTAACGTTTAACACGTAACAGCACATTCGCGTATTTAGACGTAGACAAGCCGGCTGTTTTGTGTAGTGCGTCCACAATGTCTGGGAAAAAGTTTTGGTTAAAAAAGTAAGGCTCGTTCGTTTTTTCTTTACTTTAATTTATTTTTGTTCTTATAAAAATATGAAAATGTGTTCATTTTATATCCAATAATTTTAAACTAATTTTGGTGAGACAAAACAGCACAAAATTTATTTTGGAATTAATAGAAAAAAACTACGTTAGGCAAAAGCCACATTAGGGCAAGCCAGAGATCTATACTCTGCGGATACTTCTTTGGTTGTCAGTTCTTGCGGCCCCCTAAGGCAGGGTAAGATGTAAGTGCATTTTCATATCTCTGGATTCACGACCCGCGTAGGATAAGGCAACGAAGATGATTTTCATGTGATTTTTTCAGATCCTGGAGTGGTGAGTGCTAAATCGAGGGTCGGAGCCATGGACCTGGTCCACGTTGATGATGCAGCAGGGAGCAGCCGCGGCTATCAGGGCGTGAAAGTACTTTGCATGGAGGTGCACATATCTGGTCCTGATGTAAAGGCGGGTGATATAGGCGACACCAGCAATTTTAAGAGACAGATTGGTAGGTTAATGTTTACGTGTACAATGACCGGGTTTCAGTAGTATATTGATTTACTCTAAATCTAACATTATAATGCACATACGTTAAGATATTAATAACTAATCTAAATAGAGTGTCGTCAACCTACTTGAGTGGGAAAGCGGTTCGCAAAGTGAATAGAGTTTTTGATATGTAACATCTTTCATCTCGCTTTCCTGCAATCTGTGGCTGTGATTTCGTGAAAATGGACGGAAATGCGTAACAGGAAACTAGACACCGGAGATGCGCGCGCAATTTCATTTGACTATATATTTCTGACAACTGTATATAAAATGATTTTTTTTGACAAATTTGACCAATCTACGTGTGTAGATGTACTTCATTGAAATGACTGTCGATACTCAATCGATATTTTTATTTGTGAGGTGTCAAAATCGTATGCGACTACTGTAAAGCTCGCTCGTTTTTTTATCATCAACAGGGACAAGTCTTATATCAGGGACGTATTTGCCCAGAATTTAGGATTTCAACGGTTTCCAAATTGTTCATTCAATCAATCCTTTAAAAGGTACCGTGTGAAGTTTTTTAAATTTATGATTATCATAATGGCTAATATCAATTATTCGGTTGGTGAATTCAGAGTTTAATTTTAGAAAATGAAAGTTTTTAGATTTGTTGCAGTTTTGTCTTGATGTTTTCTTGTCTCGTTTAATTTATTCCGCATAATCCATTTCTTTCTAAAGAAACACCAGCCTAATTAAATTTAACTATATTTTGGGACGTCGTTTGGCTCTTAATGATAGAACGTCCAAACCCACGTCATCTTATATTTGCACGGACTACTCGCAAAAGCATGGTTCAAAAATTAGCTGAGAGAAAAAGAGGATTA
Organism: Agrypnia vestita; assembly: GCA_016648135.1. NCBI lineage: Eukaryota > Metazoa > Arthropoda > Insecta > Trichoptera > Phryganeidae > Agrypnia > Agrypnia vestita. Next base: position 110,406 of record JADDOH010023947.1, read on the forward strand.
CTACAAACTCAACAAAACTGCGTCTTGACAGCTAGTCTATAAATCTTTACATAAAATAAAACTTTCATCTCACCGGTAAGTAACATGGTCCTACTGGTAGAACATTGGACGTTCTATCATTAATTGTTTTAAATAATGGACACTGGAACGGTATTTTATTTCACTAGGTACCCGCATCTTTCTATAAAATATAATAATTAAAGAATTATATCATAATCGTAATCAATTGTTTCAATTAATGTATTATTTCCAGAACCGACAGAGGAAGAAGACGCTTCTCGCGCGAAAAAGAATCGCGGACATCGGAAAAAAATAATCAAGAACATAACGCAGTGTCCACAATGCAGTAAAACCTTCCTGACAAAGTACATTTTGAAAGAACACATGCGCATACACTCGGGAGAGAGACCCTTCGCCTGTTACGAGTGTGGACGCACCTTTACAAAGATTTCCAATTTAAAATCCCACACCCTTACGCACACAGGCGAGAAACCGTATGCCTGTAGCGCGTGTAGTTATGTGTGTTCTCAGAGGCCGTATTTAAAGAAACATATGCTAACGCACACTGGGGAAAGACCCTACGCATGCGATGAGTGTAGTTATACGTGTTCCCAAAGCAGCACGCTTAAACGGCATGCTCTGACTCACACAGTAGATAAAACATTTTCGTGAACTTGTTTGAATGAAGGGGTCCCGCCTCTAATATGTGAGCTCTCTTCGGTGTTCGATATATTAATGTATTTCATATGTATGATGAAATAATGTATGTTAAAAAACCTGCTCACTCATACTGTAGATCCCTACGCAAGCGATGAATGCAAGCAAGCACATGAAGCAATTATGTGTGCTCGCAGAAGAACACGCTGAAACGGTACGCACAAACTTTTACGTCGGATAAAAGATTAAAGATTTAAGATTTATATTATGGTTGTTCGATATATTTAGGTACTGAAATAAAATGGATATTTTATATGAACCGTGTGGATGTGCAGATATACTATTCTTGAAGTTTCCCTGAGTCATATCATAGTATGTGATATAGCTTCAGCGAAACGTCGTGAATAAATAATAATCTACTAACTTTGGTATCCGTTGCAAATAATTTATGCACCTATAAATTGATTGTAATTTTGGAATATGGATAATATTTTGTATCAATATAATTAAATAATAAAGACTTGTACCTAATATTAGGTAATTCATGTTAAATTATAATATTGTATTATTATTATTATGACTATTAAAAAAAGATAGTTTCGTGAAATACAATCACATAGTTTCTACAACTTTAATTGTTTTATTTCATATATATAGATATAATAATAGAGCTCCACTAAAAATAGTTTATTTAAAAAAACACTCATTTAATTAAAGTAGCCTCTTCCCTATTCTGGCAGCCTTAAAATTGTCTACTCTGGACTAATTATATATATTTTTTTAAATACAAAGAAAATAACCGGCGAGAGATTTCATATGACTCGAGAAAAAATATATATTTCCCTATCATTTGCACTACCATTGGTAAAAGAAGAAGACAGATGAAAACAGAATGTGATGATCAACCCAAGGCTAGTCTTGGTTAGACTATGGCCGGCGTCACACTGCGCGGATCAACGCTACATTTCTTTCCATACAATATGCGCTAGTGAAACACACTACGCGGACGATCGGTCGACCCATTTGCTTTGCCTATTAGACGAGGCGGAAGATCCGCGCAATGTGACGCTAGCCTTCAGGTCAACCGCCGATGGTTTTTGTATGACTAGAAATTAATATATTTCCCTCTCATTTGCATTACCATTGGCTGCATATAAAAGAAGAAGACAGAATGAAATGATCATACCCAAGTTAATCCCGGTATTATTCTAAATTATCAACTCACTGTCAATACTTATACATTATCCACTTAAAGATTTGAAATTAAAACATATTATAACGAAATAATATTACATAGTACCTACGTAAACAAAGCTAAGCAACCGTTAGTACTCGTTATGTACATGTAACTCATATATGTGTGAATTTTACACTCTGAGAAACTAACACTTAATTAAATTCTGATTTTACTCAATATATTACTGTTTTTCATCCTAACAATATTAATAAAAGTATTGATTTTCAGGTTATCCCTGTGGCAACTCCAGCTATATCCAAGCCCCGACGTGGCCCTAGCCGTTCGTCATCCCTCCCATGGGATGCCGTGACTTTTTGTCTATGATTTACGAGCAATTGTCATGTTTGGATGGCTGAGTTTGCCAAAGGATATTAAATTACATACACATAATATCAATCTTAATATTAACCACTGATTGTTCACCATCCTGAAATGTAAGTTAATCTAAAAGCTGACGTAAATATTTAGGGGTTCTGTTATTTCGAGTCTGTCTGCAATGGGAGCTTTTAAAACGTGGTTATTATAACCTATTTACATATCTTTCATCTGTAGAGATCTCCAACCATTTTCCACAGAATGCTTAGTTACTGTAAAGAGATTTTATACTTTAATAAATCTGATTAATCCTGGTCATATTTTTCTTGGTAATATATTAAAAAATTAATATTATTTCGTTAGAATGCTTATAAAATGCACGAATATGCTTTCAAAATCAGTTATCAGTAGTCAAATTAACACTCCTTGCCAGACGTATTTGAATTCTACCATTTGCATTCACGCTCGAGTAGTACCTACTTTGATTTAAGAAATCATATAGGTATATCTTTTTGTTTCTTTTTAAAATGATTCTAATGTACATAATATTTCTGTACATTAAATAATATCTAAACGTTATTTAAAACAATCTATACATTTAAATTTATAATTTTTTTTTTCTTATTTAGCTTCTTTATCTGCCAACGTACGCACAATATGCAATATTGTTTTTGAAGCAGTTATAGTAAAGATTTCTATCATAAGCTTTATTATTATTGAATATAAAAAAATAACATAAAAACCATAAAAAAAATTCACGCATGTACTCTCGTATGCGCGGTAGAAGCTATAATTAAAAACTAAAATATACACTAGGGACGCTTAAAGAATTGAGTTTTAAAAATGTTCACTGATCATTCTCGATTATTTTATCGAGTTTCATGAAAATACATAAAACCAATACTTACAGAAATTTAACATCGAATATTTAGAATAATTGAGGCAAACAAAAAATTTCTTTTAATGATTCGCGACTTAGGTAAGCCCTGCTCTTACATTAAACTTTTGACGGGCTAGGGAGAACCAGTGTTGGCTACGTCATGTTGTTACCGCATTACCGTGCGCAAGTCCGAGGTTCAAGTCTTTCTCCGGCCATGTAAAATCGATTTTTGGTCGTAAATTCTAACGAAATTATTATATTTAGATGTTACTGAACACTAATTTCAAGTGCTTTTCTTGGTCTCGCATTTTCGTTACATGCTGCTACCCGCTACTGTGCGCATGCTATGCGTGCGCAACTTCCATTACAATAAAAAATTACCCTCAATACGCCAAAAGAAAAATTCAAAAATGTAAAGAAATCAAAAATAAAGTTTGTATCCCAATATCATCATGGTCTGCGACTTGTAACGATCCAACTTATATACTTGTCATGCAACATGTTATCATACTCATTTAAATAACTGGTAAATTTTCAGGATCCGCACAGAGGGAAGGTAGCAGGAACCTTGTCTACCATACTGGAACCATGGACAATGCTAATCCGTGTATTTCTGGCGTCAAATCTGAACCAAGATCTCCTGCTAAGAGCGACGGAGAAGAAGTTGAAGCACTCTTCATCGACATAGATATTCCACACCGTGCTATCAAAACGGAACCTCCACACCCTTGCAGTTTCGAGTTCAGCACCTGTGTGAAGCCTGAACCGGGTAACCTTAGAAACAACGATATCCAAACTGAACCAGCAGACACTCATGTCATCAAGACTGAAGCAGAAGAAGATGAAAAACATGGCGTTGATATACTTGATGAAAGAATAGATACATTTCATCCAGAAATCGAGAATGAACTACATATCAAACCTGAACAAGGACAGATCACTCAAGATGAAGATAGTGTAATATCTCGTGTAGACGGTGATACCAAAAATGAATCTGATGGACCAAGGCTATTCTTTGAAGAAAACAGTGGTGATATGTTTTATACAAATACCGACATATTTCATCCTAATATCAAGGAGGCATGCTTAGAGTACCATGGAAATCCAGACCAACAAACCGGTATGAATATTGTACAACTAGAATTTAATCTTGTGTCTGGCGCACTATTATATTGAAAACAATCACTTTTGGCTGCAAAACCCCTTGTGGCTCCTGGCTTCCTCAAGTATTTTCTTACGGTTACCTATGTGTTGCATTATTTCTCTTTAGGACCTGTCTTTGTCGCTCCATCTTGACTTATTTGCTCAGAAAAGACATGAGTTTTTGTCGTTTGGTCATCCTCTTTACATACTACACTAGTTTTGAAACACTTAGCTTATTAAACATGTTACAGAGCTTATTATTGTAGCGCGCACACCAGAATATATAGAATTCGGGGATACGCTTTAAAATTTGTACGTCTTAGTAAAAGACCATACAGCTATTATACTTTTTGTATATTTCGATTTACTTTAAATCTAAAAATCTACAAACGATTCGTGGTGTAGGGTCTCCAATTAATAAAAGGTTTTAAAAATATGCCTCTACCATCAGGCTTCCTCAGGGTTCTAAGAGACGACGCGATGTGTGTAAGTGACGTGTATGAATGGTAAGCCAGTAAGAGAGGCAAACAGGCAATCAGGAAAGAAATATTCTGGTTTTATTGAGGCGAGTTTACAATGGTTTTAATTGAATGGATACTTAAGTAACACGCGCGCTCTCTACAGGGCCGTGGTCAAAAAGAGAATGCCAAAGCATTGTCGCTCTTATCGGGTAGGTTCATTAGTTATCATTTGTTGACGGAATGCAACACCATATAAATTTTTTGATCTAAATACCATATAGAATGCGTGAACTTAATAAGTTTTTTATCCAGCAATCTTTTTTTATGCTCACTTTTCATTTTATTTCTGTTAAGTAGCTAGTTCGTCTAGTGGTTAAAGCACGCATCTTGTGAGTGTTCTGGATCTCGAGCTTCGTTCTAGGAGGCCTCTAAATAAGTCAAATTTCCATTGCACGGGCGTTTAGCTCGTATTCCATGTACGCATACCAATATAATTTTTATTTTATTTAAACCTGTAATATTTTATTCAAATTTTAACTTTTTTTACAGATCACACAACCGATAACAAACAACATACTGACCACGAAGCTTCACTTTTCCAAGCGACCTCTCAAAAACGATCGAATATGCCAAAAAATAATAAAGCACTTGATTGTCAAGAGTGCGATAAAACATTTCGATCGACCAATAATTTACAAAAACATCATTCAACACCTGTAACCGACAAACCCTTCTCGTGTTCCGTCTGTAGCTACACGTGCAATCGAAGGAACGGCTTGAAAAGGCACGAGATAACCCACACGGGAGAAAAACCCTTCTCCTGCGCAGTCTGCACTTACAAATCCAGCCGGAAACACAGTCTCGGCGTCCACATGCGCATCCACACCGGGGAAAAACGCTTCTTTTGCTCTATCTGCTCATATTCGTGCAATCAACAAACTGTTTTAAAGCGACATACGCTGGCTCACGCTCCGAAGACGCCATTGACAAAACATGATCTGAATCACTCCATAGATGCGCCACTCTCGTGTACTCGCTGCAGGTACACATGTAACCAGAAAGAAGAGTTGAAGAGACACATGCTTACACATACAGAAGAGGGACCCTTTTCTTGCAGTGACTGTTCTTATTCCTGCCGCAAGAAATCAATATTGAAACGCCACATGTTTGTACATACCAGAGAGAAACCTTTCTCTTGTACGCTCTGCGAGTACATTTGCAGCCAGAAAGCGCTCTTGAAAAGACACTTGCTGACTCATAGTGATGTCAAGCCGTTCTTCTGTTCGCACTGTAGCTACGCTTGCAACCAGAAAGAAAGCTTGAAAAGGCATATACTCACGCATACAGCGGTAAAGCTGTTTTCGTGTTCACAGTGCACTTATAAATGTAATCGTAGGTCTGATTTAAATAGACATTCGTTTATTCATATTCGAAAGAGAAAGTAACCGTTCTTACTTTTGTGGCATCTAGTGAATCTTCAATGCTGCAATTCGTTGTGTATCACACCGCGCATATTATAGCGGTCCGCACTCGGCATCACCAAGAATTCAGATTGAGACTATGTTTTTTAAGGTGTTAGAGAGCAATTCAGCAAAATTTAGAGGAGTTTAAAAATAATATACATTTTATGCGGGTTTTATGGAGGCTCCTTAAAACTAGATTTACATCGGTAAAATGGTAATAAATATTGTATATTTGTATATGTACACCTTCAGTTTTTTTATACAAAGTGTTTCAAATTTATTTCACAGTACTTCGAGGTGTTAACCATTGAGAAAATCCATATTACAGGGTGTTACAGAGCTTGTTCACAATACTTTACAGTAGATTTTTGCCCAAATATTTTGTCGAAAGCTTCATAACATCAATATTTATGGAGATAAGCTACTTCTTAGTTTTCATTTTTTCATATTTTTGCTTTTGTAAAACGTTGGACGTTCCATACAATAATATAAATTGTATTTGCTTTAATATTACTCAAATAAAATGTAATGAATGTTATGTAGACTAAATAATAATCTAAAAACTTTTGTCCATTGCAAATAATTTATGCATCTGTAAATTGATTGTAATTTTGGATTACGGATACTATTAAGAATCGACATGATTAAATAATAAAGATTTGTACCTAATATTATAACTCATGTTAAATTTAAATATTGTGTTATTATTGTGACTATTAAAACATGGTAGTTTCGTGAAATACATTCACGTCGTTTTTACAACTCGTTTATATTCTAATTTTATATATTCATTCAGTTTTTCTTAAAACGTAAAAATTGAGCTCCACTTAAAATAATTTATTTAAAAAAATAAAGACTTGTTTGATTTTAGTAGCCCCTCCCTTATTCTGGCAGTCTTAAAAATGTGTAAAATTTGGTTCGAATACCTACATTCCTCTCCTGTGGAGATGTACTCACCTACAATTATACCTCGGCTAGGTTGGTAGGCGGACTCTCAATATACAACTTAAGACGCATTTATTTAGACAATCCTATAAAAACCTATATCTGATCACAACAACGCTAGCTAATGTTTTCCACTCCTATTGTGCACTCCGTGAAAACACCTAATTCTTCCAGGCACTCCTAACTATTATAGTATTAAATTTTAATTCCATTTCTTGCATGCCACCTAGTGAATAAGTAATAGTAAATAAGTTTTTTTCTTTCTTAGCAGTAAGTTGTCTTGTAAAATAATAATTTTTCCGTGTAAAGCGCCCTTGAGATGAGTATTCGCGAAAACGGCGCGATATAAGTTATCCAAATATTATTATTATTATTATCAAGTGTAGGGTGGATTCAGGGTTAATATTTTTCAGCGACCAGTTGATAACAAATGAATCACAAATTTGAGTGGAAATTAAATTTATGCGCAATTTAGGAGATTTTACAATTACAGTTAAGATAATGGAAAAAGTACAAAGGAACAATGTTATGGAATATAAAATTAAATGTTGTTTGCTAATTTCTTCAACGACAGGGCTACTTGATAGAGGTCACACTAACACATGGAGTCATGACGGCGGCAAGTTACACCCGCCGCTCTAGAGGTGGGAGGGGGGGTTGGCTCAAAGTAAGAACTATAATTCAAATAAACCCAGGGAGAGTGAAGTGTTTGTGCCTTTTCCTCTCTGCGTTGCGCGAGTACTCTTGCTTCGTCAGCGGCGTAGCGAGGAAACTGCTTTAGCATTATAACAATGCCAATTTGGGTGGCGAAGGTGTAGGGCCGGAAGCTTTTACTCGTAGAACAGCCTTGGTTCTGTGGTGAGTCCCACTTAGCTGCTTCACAAAGTAGTGCCTGGGCAATATGGTGTGTCACTTTGTATGGCGAAAAAAAAAAGTTTTTTATTTTTAAACTTATTAGTTATCAAAAGTTACATTGCATTTATAACTACACAAAAATGCAAAAAAAGTTGCAATTGAAGTAAACTTTTGGCGGGCTCTAGAGAGCCAAATATTCTGAAAATGTTGGTTTTTTAGTAATTTTTCAGAGGTAATAAAAGTGCTGTTTTCTTCTACATAATTTTTATCAGATTAATTAATTTCGTTAATATATATATAGATAATATATTAAAACAAAAATTTATTGCAAATTTTAAGCTGAATTTTTTTTTTTTTTAAATTATAAAACATACAAAATTATCCAAAAAGAGTATTTTTAAAGACAGCAAAAGTTATTTTTTAGAATTAAACATTGGCATAATTTTCCTGGAATTCTGCTTGTCTGCTATAAAACCTTCTCTAACTGTTTACCCTATGACAGAACCTGCAGCTACAGTCGTCAATTTAAGGAATCCACACAATTCCCTGCCACACACAGTCAGTAGATTTCTTTCTACTGACTGTGTGTGGAAGGGACTTGGGAAAATCGAATATTCGGACATTTCGTTCGACGAAAACTGTCCTAAGCTCTTCACTTTATAAGTACATAGCTCAAAAGAGGTAGTTCAGTCAGTATAAGTTTCTCATCCTGCCAGGAAATCATGTCGTAATAATGATCGCTCTTAAAATTGATTTATGGTGTCACAAAAGATCTCGACAATGATTTTTGCGAGGCACGAGCTTTCAAAACTCTCGTATACCCTATTCTATTACAATTGTGTTGTCATTTGTCAACATTTGATGCCTCCCTGATATCATTCAGTGTAGCCGAAGCAATAGCAGCGCCTGCTCTGTGCGATACGCCATAACGATCACATACTTCAGCCAACTTTTCGAATTTTTTTGTACTTTCTCAATTTTCTCTTCCTTTAACTATGTTTCCAATGCCTATGCATCTGAAGGTTCTTTGGTCTTCAAGAAATGGGTGGTCTTTAATCGGAACAGTTTTATTTTTTCCACATTTACAAGAAGAAGAATTTTTGCATTTGCACGCAGCAATGTCAAAAAGAATTGTTGATTTAGTTATAAAGTTTTCTATTTTATCTAAATACGATTGACTTTTTGGTACTTTGTTGAATTTTTTCGATAGTAGCCTATACTGTTTGCAATATGATAATAGGAGCTGGCTCACAATGATTGCATTTTTCCAAACTTCAAGAACGATTCGAACCACTTGAGAAGTGATGACTTTTGCTTGTGGTTCTAAACTACTTGACTGTTTCATTTCATGACGCGCCCACTCATTATGTCGTTAAACATATCCATAAGTTGGTAACATAGTACTTTTGAATTTTTCGGGATATTTCTCGAAAATACGTAATTTCGTACGACCTCTGGTTTCTTTTGAACTTGACGGATTCGATGCCATTGTGATTCGTTTCACGAATGATTTAAACACTTAAATTTATTACGTATAATATGTAGAAACTTTACGACGGTTCAAAACAAGTAAGCTAACAAACACAACCGTTCGGTATGGAGTCTGACCTAATGAGGCACGCATAACGGGAGCGCGACCCGAAACAAGCCGAAATTGCCCGAACGGAGGTAGGTATTTAAGCTAATAGATTATCAAAATGAACTTAAATATGGCGTTTTCCTTATGCTGGCTATATTATTATTAGAAAAAAACATTTAATTACTAAGACAATTGGTAAATACAAAAAATATATCGTTCTGATTGGAACGTTATTTTGCAACTTTTTCTATATTTTAAGGCCTTTTATTAAGTACCAGTATTAAGGAAAACTGTAAATACAGCATTTAATAACATATAAAAATGCAACTTTTGAGAACTATTAAACTTGAAAAATCGAAAGTTGAAAAAAGTGACACACCCTACTGGGCAATCTGTGTTTGTATCTGGAAGGCATAAAACTCGCGCTCATAAAGGCTGCGGACGAGTGGAAAGGTGGAAGTTTATCGATAGTGAACGGTATCCACCGCCTACCCAGGTTCTAAGAGCAAAAGCTTCCTTATATTTAATAACATATAAAAATGCAACTTTTGAGAACTATTAAACTTGAAAAATCGAAAGTTGAAAAAAGTGACACACCCTACTGGGCAATCTGTGTTTGTATCTGGAAGGCATAAGACTCGCGCTCATAAAGGCTGCGGACGAGTGGAAAGGTGGAAGTTTATCGATAGTGAACGGTATCCACCGCCTACCCAGGTTCTAAGATCAAAAGCTTCCTTATCGGTCCTGCTCAATCACAGAACTACTTTGCAAGGCCGTTCTGCCCTGCAGCGGTCGTATAAACCGCCGCGGGATGGTACGGCCGGCAGGGCGGCAAGTTCCCGCGTGAATGGAGGCGAGACGGTTAGGCGGCAGATGGCTCTTGATGCTGGAGTCGCAGAGCGTGCCTTTCGAAAGACCCTGAGGGACAGAGACTTGCAGGAATAGAAGCCACACGGGAGAATGAAGGGACACGTACACACGCGGTTAATCAATGTTGATTTATATAACCAGTTCAAGATAAAAATTCGCGAACGGACATTATACTTCGTGTTAGAGAGATGTTTATATTACTATTTATCTGCTTCCGGGCCGGTTACATCAACTTGGTTATAGTTGATACAACCGGGCCGGTTGTATCAACTATAACCAAGTTGATGTAACCGGCCCTGCCGCGTCCGGTCGGGAACGCGTGCGTAAGTACTTACCGTGTGCTGTTTGAACCATTACTTCTCTTGGACTGGCAACGCTGCACATGTCCATTTTTAAAACAAAAGCATGTGGAAGATTCTGGAATGTGGAGCTTGGCGGTTAATTATTGTTATAGGAATATTACGAGACACATCTCTTATTTTGGTTTATTTTCAAAATATGTGCATAAGAAAAGTCATGCTTCTTGTTCTCACTGCACGCCCCTGCAATATACCCTACTCAATATACTATTAATTTTCAGGATACCACTACGGAAATTCCAGGTTAACCCAAGCCCCGACGTGGGCTAGCCGTTCGTCGTTCTCCCCACGGGATGCAGCGTCCAAGCTGATTTGTCTATGGTTTACGAGCAGTTGTCAAGTTTGAATGACTGAGTTTGCCGAAGGATATTTCGAGTTTCATGAAAATAAATAAAACTTATAGAAATGTAAGCTTGAATATTTAAAATAATTGGAGCAAAAAAACTTTCTAATATTAATGGTTCGCGTCTTTGATAAGCCCCGCTCTTATGGTATATTTTTGACGGGCTAGTAAGAATCGGTGGTGGCTGTGTTATGTAGTTGCCTTACGCGCGTCCGAGTTTCAAGTCGTTCTCCAATCGTGTAATTTCGTTTTTTTAGCCGTGAATTTGAAACGAAATTATTGTATTTAGGTATTACTAAACACTAATTTCATGTGTAATTCGTTGTCTCGCATTTTCGCTACATTCCCCGCAACATGCCGTTTCCCGCTAAAAATGTAAAGAAATTAAAAATAGTGCTCAAACAAGAGTTTTTTCGTTGTAAATTCTGGTCATACGAGACAATATCACCGCGCAAGAGGGGAGTGTTCGTATCCCAAGATCAACGATTCAATCAGAATAAATAGATTCTGCGACGTTTAACGGTACTCATTTAAATAACTGGTCAATTTTCAGGAGGCATATAGAAGGAAGGTAAGGCAGGAACCCTGTCTTCCACACTGGAAACATGAACACGGCTAATCCATGTATTTCTACCATCAAGTCTGAACCAAGATCTCCTGCAAAGAGCGATGAAGATGAAGAAGGTGAAGCACTCTTCATCGAAATAGATATACCACACCCTGATTTCAAAACGGAACCTCCACACCCCTGCAGTTTCGAGTTCATCACCTGTGCGAAGCCTGAACCGGGAAACCCTAGAAACGACGATATCAAAAATGAACCAACAAACACGCATGTCATCAAGACTGAAGCAGAACGAGATGATAGCGTTGATATACTTGATGAGAAAATAGACACAGTATATCCAGAAACCGAGAAAGAACTACATATAAAGCCTGAACCAGGACACATCACTCAAGATAAAGATGGTGAAGTAACTCGTGTAGACGGTGATATCAAAATTGAATCTGATGGACCGGGGCTATGCTTAGAAAGAAACAGTGGTGATACGTTTTATACAAATATCGACGTATTTCATCCCAATATCAAGGAGGCATGCTTAGAGTACCACGACAATGCAGACCAACAAACCGGTATGAAAATTGTACAACTAGAATTTTATCTTGTGTCTGGCGCACTATTGAATTAAAAACAATCACTTATGGCTGCGGCAGTGCAGCTGAAATAATGCAACACAAAAGTAACTGTATTTTCCTACAGTTACTTTTGTGTTGCATTATTTCTCTCTAGGACCTATCGTTGTCGCTCCATCTTGACTGGCCCAACTCCTGCTTCCATGACTTCAGGTTTTGCTGTTTGGTCATCCTTTTTACACGATACACTAGTTTTTAAATTCTTAGCTAATTGAAAATATTACACCAGAATAGATAGAATTCGAGGATAGGCGTTAAAATTCGTACATCTCAGTAAGAAACCACGCAGCGATTATTTTTTTTTGTGTTTTTCGTTTTATTTTATTGTAACCAATTAATATAAGGTTGATAAAATCTGCCTCTACCATCAGACTCGCTCTGGAGATCATCAAGAGATGTCGCGATGCATGTAAGTGAAAACCATACCATCTTAGACGTTTCTCTTTGGTTTTGTCCTTAATTTGGGTGTTTTTAAAGCTACCTCTTATGTAATCATTTCGAACTTTGTCTAACAGTATGACACCCGCTGACAAGCGTAACATGCGCCTTTCTGCTGTATTCAGTTTATTAAAGTGTTGTTTGCTGGTCGCCCAGTATTCTGATCCGTATAAAACAGCAGGTCTAATGGCTGTTTTATATATTTGTCCTTTGACCTTAAGAGGCATTCTTCTGTCACACATTACGTCTGTGTATTGTCTCCATTTTTTTTTCTTCACTAAAAATTTTTATATCATATTCTATGTACACATTTCTATTTTATTTTAATTTTTAATTTACATCCTTAACCCCCCCTGGGCCGCGTCGCATGTATGCGACAGGCACAAAATAAATTATTTATCGACGGCCGCGTATCGAATTTGAAAAACGTAATTTTTTCCCAATAGAGAAATCCTGTTGTGACCTGTCGTTCCATTTTCAACTCAAAAACATCACGGATTATATTTTAAATCAACAATCAAAACAGAAGTTTTTCTGCCGTCAAAATCGTATAGAATTGTCATAGATGGCGCCCCGATTGCGTGTTGTGCAATCGAAATTCAAATATTCCATCGTCAAGGTCACGCGCAATGTGCGCGGGAAATACGTTTTTTTTTTTTCGATTTTCGATTTATTTGTACACTTATATACAAATATATACGATATGTTTTGCGATATTTGTCAGTTTTTGTTGGTTTATGATTCAATTGAATACTAATAGTGATTTATTAACAAAAATACACGCAATTTTGTTGCGTTTATTTTAAATATGTGTGTGTGTGAAAGTGTATCATATTTATGTGTTATGAGTGCGATGTCCCGTCGTGTGCCGTGCCGTGCAACAAAATATATCACACAGAAGAAGATTATTATTATTAATAGTAGTGTTGTCTCCAATAAACAAATAAAAAATTATTATTATTTTTCAGAAAATGTTGCGCTGGCAACATTATGGAAATTCAAAAAAAGATTATTTTTTTTACTTAAATGATAAAAAAATCATTGCATTTCGACACTTACGATAAAATAATATGAATGTATGTGTTTTTTTTTAATATACGCATGTTTTCATGGTTTTTTCGTAAAAAGAAAAATCACAAAAAATTCCGAAAATTTACGGCCCTCATCAAGTTAATATTCTGTTCTAATGTCCACTTTTTTTCAGATCTTACAACCAATACGAAACAGCATTCCGCCCATGAAGATCCACTGTTCCGAGCGGCCCCTCATAAACAATTAAATAAGCCTAAAAATAATAAAGCAATTGAGTGTCAAGAGTGCAATAAAACATTTCAATCGAGAAATAATTTAAAAAAACATCATTTAACACACACAGAAGACAAACTCTTTTCATGCTCCGTCTGCAGCTACGCATGCAATCGAAAAAACGGCTTAAAAAGACACGAGATAACCCACACGGGAGAAAAACCCTTTTCCTGTGCAGTCTGCGCTTACAAATGCAATCGGAAAGGTAGTCTTAACATCCATATGCGCATCCACACCGGAGAAAAACGCTTCTTTTGCTCCGTCTGCTCATATTCTTGTAATCAAAAAACTGTCTTAAGGCGACATACGCTGACTCATACTCCGAAGACGCCGTTTTTCTGTTCTCACTGCAGTTATTCGAGTATTTTTAAAGCAGCGCTGACAAAACATGTTTTGAATCACGCCAGGGATACGCCTTTTTCGTGTACGCGCTGCGGGTATACGTGTAACCAGAAAGCATTGTTGAAGAGGCACATGCTTACACATACAGGAGAGAGACCCTTTTCTTGTAGTGACTGTTCTTATTCGTGCAGTCAGAAATCAATATTAAAACGCCACACGCTTGTTCATACCAGAGAGAAACCTTTCTCTTGTACGCTCTGCGAGTATACTTGCAGCCAGAAGGCAATCTTGAAAAGGCACTCCTTGACTCACACTGATGTCAAGCCGTTCTTCTGTTCACACTGCAGCTACGCTTGTAACCAGAAAGAAGGCTTGAAAAGACATATACTCACGCACACAGCGGATAAGCTGTTTTCGTGTCCACAGTGCACTTATAAATGTAATCGGAAATCTGATTTAAATAGACATTCGGTAATTCATACTCGTAAGAAAAAGTAATCGTTCCCACTTTTATGGCGTGCAGAGAATACTTCAGTTTTGTCATTTGTTATGCATCGCACTGCGCAACAGCAACAAATTTGTAATGATAATAAATCTGCGTAATATAATTGCGATCCGCACTCGGCATCGCCAAGGATTGATTAAGACTATGTTTTTTAGGGTCCTAGAGTGCAACGGAGCGACATTTAGACGTGTTTTAAAATAATGCGTGTTTATATCCGCAGAAAAGGAAGACGGGGGTTTTATGTAAGGCTCTTAAGATTAAAATTTAGGTTAGATCAGTAAAACGGTAATAGATATCATATAAAAAAAGACACATTCAGTTTTTTCATACACATTCAGAATGTTTCTGACTTAACTACAGTACTTTGAGGATGTACCGTTGAGAGAATCCACAATACATACGATGTAACATAGCTTGTCTACAATTTATTACTGGTAGATTTGGGCCTAAATTTTGGGTCGAAAGTGTCCTAACATCAATAGCTTAATATCGATATTTATGGAGATACCTAAGTGTCTTCAATGTTTTCTTTTCTTATGTTTTAGCTTCTGTAAAATGATGAACGATCTTTGACAAATAAGAAATTGTATTCGCTTTAATACTACTCAAATAAAATGCTTTTCATTCGATATTAATAAAGAACATAAAATACTTGTAATCTGCAATTTGAATGTTTGTTTTATTCTTCGGCAATGCAGTGGTAAGTATATCCCCTTGCGGGAAACCGGGATACTATATTTTGTACAGGAGGTATAGAAAAAAACAAAAATAATATTTTGTCTTCCATATTTTCAATAAATAAATAAAACCAGACCTAAAAAGGATCTTTATTCGACGGGTATATAAGTAAAAAGCAATACTTAAGTAAATCTCTCTGCAATTTATGAAACCAACATCGAATTGGAAATTAGTTTTTAAAACAATAGCCACCTGTTTGTCTTTTATGTAGAGGTAGGTACGTGAGCAAATAAATGTTTAACTCTTAATTACAGATATTGGTGCTATTTACATTAGAATTTCGATATTGCTGTCGTTGCTATGATATTTTTGTCTAAAATCGACATCAATTCTCATTTTAGTTTAAAGCGGCCATTTTGTTACACAACACATTTGTGAGGATTGATTGGTTGAAGTGGATATTGCTGTTTTGTTTATAAAAGTATTCTGGAAGAGTTAGCCCTATATTTCCTGTAAAATCTTGAATTCTGTGTACATTCTATAACAGTTCTTTTAGATATTGCTGTCTTTGCTGTTATACCCTTAATTTCATGTTCTGGCAGATGCCCGGTCCCTAATCAAATATATTAGCGTGACACTTCTGTCAATATCGACATTTTCATGTTGTTTCCAAAAGTCGACATTTATGTATTTTAAATGTCATACAATACACCAAACTCCAGTAGTAAAATTATTATTGTATAAACTAGGCAGAGATTAGTCTAAAACAATGCTCTCCCGTATTCCTTGCAAAGTAAAACAAAATAAACCTATCAAAAAATAATTTTTAGTTATTGAATTTTTAATTATTTCACTATTAATGTTTATCTATACCTATATTAATTATGTTTTTAAAAACATCGCCTGAAATGCTTATTTAAAGTAAATTAAATATTAATAGATTTTTTTAACTTTTCAAAATTATTGGCTTGCTGGGCCATTCTCAAACAAGGCAGGACTGAATTTTATTAGTTCACACGCAAAGAAAATAATAATTTGTTCTTATTGTTATTATTATTGTGTGATTACACAATTGTCTTTGTAGTCACCTCCCATGTAAAACGCTGTAAGATATGTTAATAATGTCTTATTCGTCTTACTTGTTGCTCTCTCGTCATTTTCCGACATTTTTTGTAATATTTATGAAAAATTTTCATTAAAACTAGCTCTTATCCTAATTTTTTATTTGAATAGTGTGTTATTAAACTAAAAACAATAATATATCTATTATTGTTTTTTAGCTTTCCTTTGACAGCAGTAAGGTTGGATGCAATAAAAATATTTTTGTCTATGGTCTCTTTTGACAGATGATGTACCATTTTCTCAACACAGTTCTAGCCGTTGGCGAGTGTCATCTATGACATTCCGCCATTTATAGTGACGCGGTGTTCGTGTACAACAAGAAATGGTCTAAATAATAGCCGTTACTTGACGACTATCGAATAACTTCAAGGGTGAGTTGATTTAATATATAGCTGGACTTCCTATGCGGGCTTTGGTACTCGTGTGACTTCCCAGCGTCATCTGATTGGGTATTTTCGAAGACTCATTTTGAGGTTATGAATATTCCTGAGATTAAAATTTGACAGTTGTAATTACGTTTCATTATTATGTATAATTACACGCCATTGCCTGAGATTTTGATTTTTATATATATTTATCACATATTCCTTCATATTTTACCTCAACACTTACATATAAATGTTTTCAAAGTATTTTTTAAAATTCTGCACAAATCTCTCAGTAGATTTTAACACTATTGTCTTAAAAGATTGTTTTTAAGTGAATTATGAAAAAAATGTAATAAAATATGGCTTCTTGTATTATTGAAGTTATACTTCTTTTAGCACTTTTAGGTTAAAAAAAATTATCGCAACGGAAGTTGCGCCCGCGCATCGTGCGCAGCATGTAGCGGAAATGCGAGGCCAGAAGTTAGTTGTTAAAGTGAAATTTTAGTACGCAACGAAATGCGCGCGGATCCATTCTCACCAGAAGTTAGCCGTCAAAAAGAGTAAAATGTGTATATTTCATATATTGTTTATGATTGTTTACGAGTATTTACCATATACCTCAATTCAAAAGCTGATGAGTGATGACGATATTCTACATCATAGGCCTTTATTTAACAAGAAAATAATCAAGTCTACTTTTGCATATTCAGATTATTTCGAAAACGCGATATTTATTATGCCTGTACAAAGATGGCGACATTTATATTACTAAAGTACCCGATATTGACGTATTTGTTGTTCTCACTTGAGAAAAAGTCGAAATATTATTTTTTTGTCAAATTTCAAAAAAATTTCAAATTTTGTGAACTAAAATGTATTGATTTGTGCCGCCAGAAGCTTAAAATTAATTTGAATTATAAATTACCAGCGTTGTCGTATTATCATTTTCGTAAAAATCTAAAGTTTTTTAGTGTTTAGATGTTCTGGTTTAATGTTGATGGGTTCCATTAATTCTTTTTGTAATTGAACTTAGACAATCACAACTGTCGAATTTGTAATTTGTATTTACTTTCAGCAACCAAAAATACACTAAAAACTAGCAAACCGCACCGCAGCCGCGATGGAAGACCGGGACGCGGCCGAGCGGGCGGTCGCCGCGGAAGACCGGGACGCGGCCAAGCGGGCGGTAGCCGCGGAGAGAAAGCGGCAGTGGCGCCAGCGGCTGAGGGAGAAGGAGAGCCCCGAGGAGGCGGCGCTGCGGAGGGCGCGCGCCGCCGCGCGGGTGCAGCGCGCGCGCCGGACCAAGCGGGCGCGCCAGGCGGAGCAGCGCCAGCGCCTGCAGGAGGCGGCCCTCGGCCAGCAGAGGCAGCGCGCCACGCCCCGTCCGGCCGACGCCTTCGACGGTGAATTACTTGTACCGTCTGTTCTGTTTCCTTTTTTGAGGCCGGAGAACAAGGGACCCACCGCACACCCGGGGCCGTTGACCAATGACCGAAAAACCGGCCCTACACTTTCGCCACCCATTTTCGGCATTTTTTTATTGCTAAAGTGGCCGATGATTTATTTTTTTGTGAATTTTCTTAATATATTGAGAGTAATTCTCACACTACCTATTGAATCTTTCGGTGTTAATAAAACACGTCGCGCATTCCATGCTGTCTGGCAAGTGTGTAGGAAAGACACAAGATACAAACAAATAGTTAATTATGTTCACAGTCTAATTATACTTAATTAAATGCTTGTAATCGATAGAAAGCCCAAGGACGGAATGAGGCGGCGGCGGCTAACCTCTTGCGACCTCTTGGTTGGTTTGTTCGATCTCGGCCCGCGATCACGATAAGAGTTTGGTAATGTCTACTATTTTCAGGAGCTATTTTCACCTAGTACATAAAAACACTTTATTTTATTTTTTTACTTATTTTTGGTTTAACCTTACATTTATGAATATCTTTTAATTTTTATTACATTCGATAATGCGTATGCCATGTAAATTTTCCTCTCCCCGCCGCGCAGCACAAAAGCTGTTAGAACACTACAGCATTAAAACAATGCCAATATGGATGGCGGAAGTGTATGGCCAATATGTGGGATTTGCTCGTAAAATGGTCTTGGGCTTTGTAGTAGATACCACTTCACTGTATTATTGTGTATTGCATTGTAATACTATGTAAGAAATTGATCGGGGTCAATTTTACCCATCAATAGAGGCCAAAAAATCTGTCATAAACTATTGCCGAGATTGGCATTCCTCCAGGACATAATATCATAACCCAGAAAACTACTCAAAAGATTCCTATGAGCCACGAATTGTTTAGTCATCACTTTTGGCACTACAACACCTGGTGGGTCCTAGCCTCCTCAAGAGTCTTCCTCCACTCATCTCGGGTTTGTGCCAGCTCTCTCCAGTTCAGAAGCTCCAAGGCAGATATGTCTGAGAACGTTGTCACTCCATCTTAATTCCGTCCTTTCTAGGCTCCTTCGCCCTATTGGCCTTGAGTTCAGCAGGGACTTTGGTGCTTGATACTCGGACATTCTCTCCACATGACCCAGCCACCTAAGTCTTCCCAGTTTTGTAAATTTTGTGACGTTTAGCTCCTTAAACAGAGTATTGAGCTCATTGTTGTAACGTCTGCGTCAAAGTCCATTTTCTAGAATCGTTCCGAATATATGCCTCAAAATTTTCCTTTCAAAAACGTCTAGTGTTCACTCATTCCTATTAGTTAGTACCCACGTCTCAGCTGCGTACGTGAGCACTGGCCTAATAAGCGTTTTGTACACTAGAATCTTGGTGTTTCTGGACAGCAGTCTGGATTTCATCTGCTTTTGTAGGCGGAAATAACAACTTTGCGCTCACTATATGAGCGCTGTATGCACTTCTGTATCTCTGTAGTATTATTGTTGTTTGTTATCAGGGAGCCTAGGTATGTAAATCTTGGTACCGTTTCCAAATTTCGACTTCCACACGAGAGAGTTGGGATTTGTTGGGTGCATCCTACGGCCATGTATTTGGTCTTCAGCTGGTTGACTATGAGATCGATGTTTTTGGCAGAACTTTCAAGATTTATGAAGGCATTACATAAAGCATCGGGAGTTTTCGCAATTATGTCGATATCATCACAATTTTTTTAGTACAAATTTTTATTATTTTCACATTTTACAGTTTGTTTTTAGGAATAAAGACCATCAAGCTTGAACCGCGATCTCCCGCCGCGAGCGCTGATGAAGCAGATTACGGCGAAGGTCACTTCGCTGAACTAGACATATCATTCTGCGACATCAAGTCAGAATCAGTGTTCCCACGGAGTGTCGTCAAATCTGAGCCGCCCGAAAGAGGAGGCGGTGAGGCGCTCTATCCTCAAGCAGACGCACCATTGCGTCGCATCAAGAAGGAACCTGCGGACCCAGAAGCTGATGGACTTGCAGAATCAGGAGCTCCGATCAAACGAGAAGCGGCGTACCTCGATATCAAAAGAGAACCTGGCTTTGTTGCCGTGAAGTCTGAACCGAGCGATCAAGCGGACATGTCACACCGGGAACGTCTGGAGAGATCCAGTTGTGGCGATCAGGGAGCTGGTAAGAAATATGGTTGTATTTATGTATGTATTCATATTAAAGTATGTCTGTTTATGTCTTCGAAAAAAACAAATTTTAAATGTTCAAGTTTTTTGTTTGTAACATTGCGGAAAATCATTTTTAGTATTTAAAAAAAAAATTGAGGGTAAACACAGCACTCTAAGAGAAGAATATTTTATTATTATTTAATTCTAAGATCTATAGGAGATCTTAGAAATAAATAATAATAAAATAAATAATAGAAATATAATTAACATCCAGATATCACCCATAACCTCTCCACTCCTATCCATTCTAACCCCGCGCCCGACCCCCACCACCATTACACCCACCCAATCCCTATAAATTCTGTCTCGAATTATTTTTAATTTAGTTGTAAACGTTTTGTTATTGACAATGGGAGAACAATTCAAAATAAATATAGTGGAATAAAACAGTGTTGTGTTTACCCCATTTTTTTTTAATATTACAAATTTTAAGTACATTCTCCTTGGGACCTTGCGCAAAAGACAACTTACTCCTGACACTTGAATTACATTGAATGACACCGAAATTTTATTCAATTACACTCTAGTATCAGTGCGATCAAAGTATGATCATGTGAGCCCCGCTCGCTATAGGGAAATACATCACGAAAACACACAGGTTTGGAAAAATCACAAAACTCCTGGAATAAAAAACCAATATCATGCTCACTTGACTACGAGGGCTGCTTTAATTTAATACACGTATTGGGGTAGGGGGTGGAGTAGCCAGTGAGAATGAAGCGCCAATGTATTGCACAAAGATTATCTAGGCAAAATTTGACTTAGATTGGTTATATTCATAGATGGTATAAAGTCATGGTTACGTTAATTTACAACGGACTAGAGCGGACGGCAGTATATCCGCTCACTCTTTAACACAATTTCAGGGCGTGGGTACAAATGACGAGTAATCACTCGCTGGTAAGCTGGGCAAGCGCCTAGAAGCTGCTTTGCAGTATTTCAACCAACCCCGAAATCCTCCGCTGGGTCCCCAGACCAGATCCTCAGTATGTTACGTTTTAAGCCAGCTGGCGAACGCCAAAGGTTCGGAATCATGATCATTAAAGATCTCTATACGATCTGTTTTGGATTTAGGATAACGCAGAACATACCAAAACAAAGCATTTGAACATTTATTACAATATTCTATTAGTATTTTACGAGAGAAAGTATCGCCATCTCTTTGTAAAATTATGCTCGTCCTTTAGGATACTTGATATAAATATTAACCCCTTTCGTGTCTGTGTTGTAACTGCGGATGGCGCCTCTGGGCAGACTTTGACGCTGGTTAGATGTCATTAAACCAGCGCTCTCTGGGCAGACTTTGACGCTAGTTAGATGTCATTAAACCAGAATTGGTCTTTTAACGCCATTTGTTGAATTTTTTTCGAGAATAAAATAAGTTAACATTACAAATTTTAATATATTATAACAATGATAATTATTTGTGAAAAATGTCATTCATAAAATGTTCATTATTTTACAGAGTATTTAGCACAGGGTAAACAAAACCCAGACAATCAACAAACCGCAGACAAGATCAAAACTCCAGCCGTCTGTCAAGAGTGCAATAAAACATTTAAGTCGTCATCCTATTTAAAAGTACATATGCGCATTCACACCGGTGAGAAACCGTTCGCGTGTTCGCAATGCAGTTACTCAGCCAACTACCGAGGATCATTAAGAAGCCACATTCTCACCCACACTGGGGAAAAATTGTTCTCCTGTGCAGATTGCAGTTACACAACCAACCATAAAGGCTCAATAAAGAGTCACACGCTGTCTCACAAAGGAGAAAAACAATTCGCCTGCTCAGAGTGCACCTACGCAACTAATCGCAAAGGTTCTTTAAAAATTCACATGATCACGCATACGGGAGAGAAATTATTCTCGTGCGCACATTGTCCTTTTACAAGCAATCGTAAAGGCATCTATGCGAAACATTATCTTTCCCACACGGGAGCGACGAAGTACTCTTGTACCCTTTGCACTTTTATATGCTACGATGAGGCAGAATTGACGACGCATGTGATTGCGCATTCAGGAGCAAAAAAATTCTCTTGTTCGGAATGCGCGTACACTTGCAACAAAAGAGACAACCTCACGAGACATTTTTACACTCATACGGGAGTCAAACCCTTTTCGTGTTCACAGTGCAGTTATTCGTGTACTAGGAAGGGAGACCTAAAAAGTCATCTTCTCACCCACACTGCAATCAAACCCTTTTCTTGTACGCTCTGTACGTATTCGTCCAATTGGAAAGGGCGGCTTAAGATACACATGCTTTCTCACACTGGGGAAAAACTGTTTTCGTGTCCGGACTGCACTTATACGTGTAATCGAAGAGGAGACTTAAAATTACATATATACACGCACACAGGTGAAAAACCTTTGTCGTGTTCACAGTGCGCTTACACATGTAACCAAACGCCACACTTGAGACGACATATGCTTGTTCACTCCGGTGAGAAACCCTTCTCTTGCACGCTGTGCAGTTATACGTGTAATCAGAAGGGTGGGTTAAGGAGACATCTACGCACGCATGCGCAGAAGAAAGTATATTCTTGTTCGAGCTGTACTTATACGTGTAATCTTAAAGGGAGCTTGAGGAGTCACATGATAATTCACTCTGACAAGAAAGTGTTATTTTGCTCACAGTGTACTTATTCTTGTATTCAGAAAGGAGCCTTAAAAAGACACGTGCTTACACATTCTGAAGGGAAATGGGACACAGCAGATGTGTCGGAGAAGCAGACTTCGGAAGACGATGGATAATACTGCAAATTAGAATGTTTTCGTGTATTTAAGAATCACATTTAGTACTTTTGAATTGAAACAGATATTTCGATCCAGAAATAGTTGTATAATATTAAGTAAAAAATTATTATATGGTTTTAAGATCGATCTACAAAGGTAAATAGGATGTTATTTGATTGTTTTTTGGTTAGGATATATTAATAAAATTAGCATTTGAGCAAGCAATCGCGCTTGAAGATGTTGTACTTTTGTAAATGGCGATTACGAGAAACTCGTATCTGAATGTTTGGACTACTTTACCTAGACAGCGGCAACGTACACTAGATTATTTCAGACTATACAGAACCAACCTATCGATGTTATTATATGTAGATAAATATATTTGTATTTTTAATTGAGAGAACTAAGGTAAGATCCGGAAATATTACTCTACGTAGAGTGTAACTCTTTCTTAAATTCCATTTAATAATATAATTTTTTAAATTAGATTTACTAAAGCCAATTGATTTAATGTATTATGTATTTCGTAGGGTGATATGTGTTTATATGATTACAATAAATATATTTGAATTAAACATAATAATCCATTTTTATGAAATATGTAATGAAAGATCTCTTATTATTCTTAAAAATTGTTCCACGAAGACATATTAAGATACAATATTTATATACCTAAAAATCTTTACCGGATCAATAAGATCTCCAAAACTATTTGACAATAAGCTCTATAACACTAATCTAGTGTATTTATCCCTTGTGCCGCAATGATCAATCACTATAACTAGATATCATCCAGAAACAGCAACCTAGATATATTTTTCATGACTCAGTCTCAATTCAAAAGCTACATATAACTATAATACTCAAATTATATATAACCTTTGTTTTTCTGCCCAAAAAAATGAGTCACTTGGAAATGCATAGTGGCTGTGCATGCATGAATTTTTCTTATCTCGCAAAAAGTGTCAGTTGCTGGTAGTCAGCCTCTTAGGGCCGGTTGTTTTAAGTTGGATTAAAGTATGCGTTCGTTTAAAGCATAGATATTTACGAAAACGGATCGTCTGATTGGTGGAGAAAGCAAAAATCTGCTTAAACGAACGCTTACTTTGATCCAACTTGAAACAACCGGACCTTAGTGAAGGAGTGTCGATCGCTGTGAAATGACTTAAGCAGCGACATCGCATTAAATTTTGCCAATACTTTACACACGAGTGGAGACCATTAGCGAAGGATAAAAACTACGTTTCAAAATGAAGACTACAAAGTGTGTACTACCGAAACGTTACACACTTTAATAAACTACATGAAGTGAAGTAATTGAAGTACTACAAAATTGCATCTGCTACAATGACCTGCAAGAAGTGCGGCTACAAAATCTTCAAATATATGAGAGGGAGGGTTGTTTCAGTTTCCAGCAATTTTAACATTTTATTCAAAACCATGGGGGAGGGGGATTGTTTCAGTTTCCAAACATTATTTCGACTATTTAATAAAATCTAATCTGGGCAGTTTGGCATATGTATAATGTAATAAGTATCAAAAAATAAATAAATATGGAGAAAGAAAAAAAAGTGTGCAGTTTGAAGTTTATAGTGTGCAGTACGCTTACAAACGTGTGAAGTGTGCGCTTCATTATAATGTGTACTACATTGTAGTACTTAGTACAGAGCGGACTCATCACTAGAAACCATGCGGAAGATCCAACAGACATTCGGGGACGAAGCTACGACCATCTCATGAATAAAAGAGTGGTACGACTATTTTAAAGATGGTCAATAACTAGCCGAAATAACAATGTGATTGAACAATCCGGGACTTTGTTCGTGTGGAATCGTAGTATCATAAATAAAATCATTTTTTGCATTATTTTCAAACAGACTATTAAATAAGGCTTGTAATATTTTCATGAACACGTTTAATAAAAATAAGTATTTTAGCTTATCCTAAAAAAAATACGGGTAGAAATGACTAGTATAAAACAAAATACATAGCGCAAATCCTATTTAAAATATTTATATTTGATTCGCGATGTTTTTGCAAAAACATCGACAGTAACATGAAATCGTAACTTACATCTCAATAAACAATTTTAATTTTGAATTCAATACCCAATCATTCGTCAGCTTTTGAATTGAGTCTTAATGTTTGGTAAATTTTTATGATTGGTACTCGATTCAAGATGGTCGACAATACATTATTTATATTCCTGGAACACTCATTTCAAATTAATAAATTTTTGACAGTTTAATGGATGCGTCCGCATTTCGTGGTCTCGCATTCCCGTTTCATGCTGTTTCCCGCTACAATGCGCAAGCTGCGCTGTGTAGCTTCCATTACAATAAAAAATTTACACTCAAGCCGGCACCACACTGCGCTGATCTTTCGTCCCGGAACGCCGCTACATTTCTTTCCAAACAATGTGCGTTTATCAAATACACTGAGCGGACGATTGGTAGACCCATTTGCTTTGCGCCAACAGAAGATAACTTCAATAACTATCTTTAATGGAAAGATTTTAAAGAGGAAGATCATTATGGATGGGACATGATATTATAATAATTAGCGTTTTTCACTCATAATTCCAAGCAAAAGTATGAAGTTAATTACATACCATTTATAAGATAATAATTCGGTCGCCGTGATCCAATGGGTTCAGTCCAGTGATTCCTCTTCTACTAGAGTTTCCAGGTTTCCTAGCGATGTCACAATACATCAATGTGATTTTTTGAAGCCCGAATGTTATTCAAATGAATTTTAAACTGACATTTACATTATAAAATTGTAGGGCACAGTGAGGCTAGAGCATAACGAATAAATCAATTAAATTAAATCCTACGCCAAATATTGTCTCTGTCCTTTCTTCGACCCACTCATCAATTTTGGCCTTTTGCAACTTTAGCCGTTCCGCTATCATTGTCTATGGTGTTCCGCTATAAAACGACACGATGATTTGTACTGGATGGGCCTATTTATGAATATTCCTGACATTCATAAGGTCGTCTAGTTCATAGGGAAGTTTTAAAAATTGTTAAAATGGTTATATGAAGATGTTTGATGTTCATTCAGCTCATTCGGGTATTTCAATTGTCGAATTATTGTGAACATTACATATTTTGAAAGGATGGTGTGTTATGCATTTTTTTACAGCAAAAGTAATGCATAAAGAATTCAAGGAATACGGTGTAAGTAGAAGTAGTAGATGTGTAGAAGTGCAGAAAAAACAGTGTTAGTAACTAACAGTGAAGATGATCTGAAGAGCTTGATTACTAGTGACCTCGATTACGCAAATTTTTATATTTATGAATGGGACATAATTATCTAAGGTGCCTCATAGAGACGAAGCTTATTTATATGGGGAAGTAGGTATGGAAGCCTTTTTGGGAATTCATAGGGACCTATCGTACGGCTGACTAGAGATCACTTTACACCATGTAACGTTCACCAATTCCATCCATAATAGACTACCACATCCATCAGATTTTGGAAGTTGTATATATATGTTTAACTTGCACAACTTGTTTCGTATGTGAGTTGTATTTTTACTACCGCCACCTGCGGTCGAAAAGTTTTTCATTCCCATAATACAATACAGATGGCACGATTGATGAGATTTATATATATATATGCAATGTCTTTTATATAATTATGTCAAGTCAATTATGATGCGTGAATGTGGGATATTCTCTCGTCCTGCTCATTTATAAATAACGCTTAAAGTTTTATTTTAAATCTGTTCAATCATGTCGATGTATTATTTTGGTATGGGCTCCAAACTGCCATTTATATTCTATTTTTAACTTGTGAACAGTTAAGGCAAAATATAGACAGTTTCATCATCTCCAGATATGAATCTGTATTAATTTTTGTCCTAGATTAGATGTATACACTCATTGTACAATCTCCTTAGCTTCCAGGTGACAAAGCCTTGCCTTTCGAGCCGCTGTAACAGAACTATGGACCGTGTTGTCAAGTCTGAACCTGCTGCTGTGAGATTAGATGCTGAAGCAGATGAAGCGCTGTATACTGAAGTAGACATTTCACACCCCAATATTAAGAAGGAATGTTTGGAGTACTCCAAGAATGCAAACCTGGAAACTGGTAAGGAAATTGGTCATTTTAAATAGGTAATATCGTATATGCTTTTTTTATTTGAAAAATGAAAGCAAATCAACATTAGTACAAATGTAATATTGGAGGAATATCTACAATGAGACTGTCATTCAGGAATAAATCGAAATTTCAAAAGGCTATAATGTACGATGCAATGAAAATCTTCAATGAAAGACTATGGAAAACAAGACACGAACAAAATATATATCAATTTAAAATATTTTTCCGAAAATATGTGTTGTGTAAGTTTGTGGTATGTGTTGTTTTTAAACTAGAGTACATGTGTATATTTAGACATGCATTATGTTATGAATTATAATTCAATATTTTTAATTTACTTACAGAAGTTACAACATGCAAGAAATTGAATAGCGATACTGATATCTCTGATGGACAACTAAACACAAGAGAAGTAAAAAAGCCGCAGAAGAAAATTACTCGATTGAATGCGGCGTGTGATCAATGCGACAAAAAATTTAAATCACTGTTCTACTTGAAGGATCACATGCGTGTCCATACTGGGGAGAGGCCGTTCTGCTGCACACACTGCGGTTACGCTTGTAAACGTAAAGGAACTTTAACCAGTCATATGCAAATTCACGCAAACGTAAAACTCTTTTCCTGTTTACACTGTACCTACACGTGCAGTCAGAAGAGCAACTTGAGGAGGCATTCGCTTATCCACACAGGAAAGAAACAGTTTTCCTGTTCATACTGCAAATACACGTGCAGTCGGAAAGGTGATTTAAAAAGTCACTTGCGAACCCACGACGCATTGAAACCTTTTTCATGTTCACTGTGCACTTATTCGTCTAATTGGAAAGGGAGCTTAAGGCTACACATGCTGACACACACTGGGAAGAAGCTGTTTTCATGTCCACGTTGCGGGTTCACTTGCAATCGGAGAAAGGACTTGAGGTTACACGAATTTACGCACACTAGAGAAAAACCGTACTCATGCTCGTCCTGTTCCTACATATGCAGTCAGAAAGCACATTTAAGCAGACATATGCTCATCCACTCTGGAGAGAAACCCTTCGCCTGTCCACACTGCCCTTATTCGTTTAATCAGAACGGAGGTTTAAAGAGACATTTGCATACGCACCTTGGAAAGAAATTTGACGTTAATTCTTCTAGGGTTATCGAGTAACAGCTGTAAGAATGCATGCCTCGGATACATATTTTGAATATGTTTTCGGATGGGGTTTTTTGTTTGCAAAGTAAGCGTACACTTATGTAAACGCTTTAGAAGTTAGACTTCTTCGGCAAACATAAAATAAACACCGTTACACTTCTCACAGTGCAACCGCCAAAGTATAACGAAATGCAGAACTATTTAAACGTGAGGTAGCGCGTTGAAAAGAGGGCCAACTGAAGAGATATTCGCAGATTAAATACTCTTTTCTACATTGGCAAAGAGACGGACGTCAT
The DNA here is from genome assembly GCA_016648135.1 of Agrypnia vestita. Taxonomy (NCBI): domain Eukaryota; kingdom Metazoa; phylum Arthropoda; class Insecta; order Trichoptera; family Phryganeidae; genus Agrypnia; species Agrypnia vestita. The sequence continues at coordinate 139,362 of JADDOH010023947.1, forward strand.
TTAGCGCAGCGGTGACATCTGTCAAACTTTGCAGATATCGAGATCAAAATCATCGGGACGATTTCGCCAGTTAGCGCTAGTAAAGTTAAAAACAGATTTTTATTAAATAACTTCGTTGTGAGAAAACTTCCGTCGCATTATAGGCGAACATTTTACCTCACAAAATTTAACCTTAAAGAAGTATCATTGAATTTCTAAATGGGTATTGTACTTCTTTTTAGTCACACTTGCTCAAAAAATGATTCATAGTTTGATCGTTTGCTCGGAGTCTCAAACTCAAGGTATGAAAATATCAGAGATGTTTCTCGTTTCAAGCCACTATTGATTCTACCACATTCGATAATTTTCAAAAAGGCCTTTGAAGGAGCCCTCCTACGATTCCATAAATTATGCGAGCGCCATCCGCCAAATGGTGTTCTAACACTAGGTTCTTACAAACTTCAGAAGGGGAAACTATTTTTAAATATATTGTTCATATATGTACAAATAGTGTGATGGAAAAATTGTAATAGTTTAATTAAATTTTATAATATACCACGTATGAGTAAGTTTATATACCATTACATGTTTGTATAAAGTTCTTTGTTTTATGTAACGTTTCTCCAAAAATTAAATGATAAGAAATCGGAACTATTTTCTGTATACAATGTGTTTCATAATTGTAAAGTATCTGGATGAACGTCTTTCGGAATGAGATAGACAGAAAGTATGAGAGAGTGAATGGGTATAAATAGGGATGTGCCGTATTGACGCGCCCTCTTACAATTAAACTTCCACGTCAGTAACAACTTTTTAAGCTATCTGTAAACCGTATTAATATTATCGCATTGAACCACACTGTTAAAAGTCAATAAATTACATTCAAGCGAAACAAAAAAGAGAACATCATAATATGGTTATGGATATAACCGACTTCAGAGTTTGAGGAGATGTATGAACGTGGCCGAAGCAAAAGTGGCGTGCCAATGTAGAAGACTGTGGCGTTCTATCCACCCGATATCTCGGTTATATGATAAGACATTCAGAGAAGTTGGACATCTTGCATCTCATAATGCAAGGAAATATTGCCATAAGTCAGAGCCCTGAAAGAAGGGAAGAACATCATATCTGAAAAAGCTAAGACATTTATTTGGCCAGTATACCGCAGAGAAATTTCGAACAGCAGTAAATAAAATTCTTAAAGCCAACGTCTGTTGAACGGATAGGGCACAAGAGGGAAGAGAAGAATCCTCTCTGCCTACTCCTAGCTTGTTTCCTTTTTTCAAAAATCTGTAAATCAAGCGTACACATTTTGATTGACATCTTTAGGTCTCTGGATTTATACTTGGGTACCGAGTAGATCTTTTTGTATCCCAAAACTACACCCACGTCCAAATTGAGTTTTTCCTATTGTATCTACAACTCTCTCTGAGTAATTCGTAGGAAGATCTTTAAAGCGTGACATATCAAACCGATTGCGGTAGCCGCAACTCTTTTTAACTTTTGTTTGGTTTTTTTGCGAAAAAGAATGACTTTAACCTATCTGACAGAATGATATTTGGCTCAAATATAAAGTTTTAAAGCGATTGTTAGACCGTTGTTTTAAATGATTACACGTATAACTATTATTTGATTATTTCGGTGATTGAAAATTGGGTACAGATGGTTGACCAACAAATTGCAAAAAAACCGTTATCAATCATCGATACAATCAGATACAAATAAAAGGTATTGTGTAACCAATTGAAATACCATCACTTGAGCTTTTTTAATACCTAATTCATATCGCGGACACTTTTGGCTGCAGATGCCACTTTTGTGCCTATAATTTATATTAAACGAAAACCCTGCAAGTAGGACCAGACCATACATAAATAATATCTTTTGTCTATGGCTCACGAATCTATGGTATCTATAAATTACCACATTAATAATATAGCTCACGTATCTGTGGTATCTATAAATGAAAACATTTGGATGTTAATCAAGAATCGTTCCTTCTCATTTTGACTTCAAGAACCATGAATCTTGCTGATCAAAGAGTTATTGCCTTCAAGTCCGAACCAGGGTCTCCAGCTGAGGGTGGCGATGAAGGAGAAGTCAGAGTTTCCTACACTGATATAGATATATCGTTTCCTGATATAAAGCAGGAGTGCGCAGAGGATTCCAATAAAACCAAACAGCATGAAGGTATGCAGTGGATTGCAATTCTTATTCGTAAGTTACGACGAATTAGTTTAATTTATTTAGATATTTTATATAAGCGTTGACCACAATGACAATTATGCAATCAAATAATTATAACAATCTTGTAGTGCCATCTCCAATGGGAGGTCGGCTATTCACCGTCGCAAGGAAAAACTCAGTCTAGTTACGTTTTTATAGGTACATCCGTAAACACCAACACAACGAAACCAAGCGCGCCGCACGCACGGCTTACACACACTAATTCCATTGTCTTTCTTAAATGGAAAGACCGAAGTCTCCTAAAGCTGCGCAGCTATTAGATGCGGTATTTTCTTACGCTTTTTTTTCCACTTATTTTCCCCTGTATGGAGTGCACGTTGAGATTATGGTTTTCTCGTATTATGTCCGAGATTTTTAAGCTTTCTTATCTTGAAATACCGCAGCTCAGCCTTTTTCAATAGGACATAGAGGACTTCAACATTCGCTACTCTATCCACCCAGGAATTTTTCACTACACGTCCATAGGCCCACATCTCAAACGCCTCAACTTAAGGGATTTATATTTGACTTGTGAGTGTCCATACTTCCGCCCTGTATGAGAGAATGGGGAAAATATAACATTTAACCATAAGCGTTCTAGTTGCAGACCTAGGTCACGGCTAACCCTGACCTAGGTCTGCAACTAGAATGCATTTATTGTCAAAACAATAAATGTCTCATTCTGAGAAACGTAGGTACTTGTTGCTATTTCTATTCCAGCTCTTACTCCTTGAAGTGGATTCCATTTCTCGTTCACCTGTGCAATAATAACAACATGAAAAACGTAATTTTTGTATAAAATAAATAATAAATAAACGTAATTTAATGATACTTTATTAAATTATCTTTCTGATTCCGCGCCATTGAATTTGAAGCAAATTCGAACCAAAAATAATTTTACTGTTGCAATTACAAATATTTTTACATTGCAGATCTCTCGAAACTACAAGAATCTGGTTTGGTGAACCCATCTTTACCTCCAGCCACTCCTGAAACAGAGCAAGAATTGAAGACAACTATCCCCAAAAGTATACTATCTTTCACCGGAAATAAGCAGTTTTCATGTTCACAGTGCACTTATACGTCCGATAGGAAAGGCTCCTTAAAAAGGCATATGCTCACGCACTCCAAAGAGAAACCATTTTCATGTACACAGTGCGCTTACAAATGTAGTGAGAAAAGTGGGTTAAAGAAACATACGTTAACACGCTCGGGTATAAAGCCGTTTTCCTGTTCACAGTGCTCGCACACATGCAGAGAGAGAAGCAGCTTAAAAAAACACGTGCTTACTCACTCTATAGAGAAACCATATTCATGTTCTCGGTGTTCGTGTAATCAAAAGAGCTACTTGAGAATCCATATGCTGACGCATACGGGACAGAAACTGTTTTCATGTTCTCAGTGTTCTTATTCCTGTAATCAGAAAAGTTGTTTAAGAACCCACGAGTTCGCACACACTTGGAAGAAAATGTTTTCATATTCACATTGCACCTACATGTGCAATAATAAAGGCAAGTTGACCGTCCATACGCTTAATCACACTGGATAAAAAGAGTATTCACGTTCACAGTACAGTTGTACATATAATACGGTTGGAACTTATGACGAAAACACCTCATGACTCGAGCCCCGTGATTGGCGAACGTCCCAAGTTGTGCCCCGGCGCCACTCAAACGCATTGTTTAATTGAATAAAAAAAGTAACCCATAAAAACCAAGTTTTTATTATACTCCCTTTCTTTTTAAAATATAACAACAATCAAAGAGGAATTAAAACATATAACATAACACTAAACTTACAGTAATTTAATATATTTCTAAAATGTCAGATGTTTTCAGCTTTGATAAGACACTTCATGCTTTGAAGATTAAATTCTAAAAACATTTGTCAGTCAATTTAGATTTTCGACATTCGTAGAGAAGTACCTATTACGCATACCGACGGAGTAATTCAAATTTAGAAAATATTCCGCGACGTTATCGGGCCGCCGTAATCAAACTTTTCTAATGATTCCAATTAGAAAAAAAACAATAAAATTTCTAAAAATCCGAAATTATACTATAATTATTATTTTTTTAACGAAAATTTGATAGATCTTCTTGAACGTCGCCAAGAGTCTACTTGCAAAGTTTCAGCTCGATTGGATCACGGGAAAAGGGTTAAAAATCGATCCAAAGTTTTTTCGACGGCAAGCCGGCAAGCAAGCAGGCGCCATGAGTTAAAAGGAAGTAAGTATAAAAGAACGCCTATTCCTGCAATACCGCTCCATTACGAGCTTTTGCTTATAGAATGGTCCTGGGCAAGCGGTTCTGCTGCATCCCGTTTTGCTTGATTAATCGCGAGGCAATATGGTCGCACGGCACCATATAATATAACCACAACCAGCGGTGACCATCATGAATGCCTAGCTCAGACCTCCGCTCCCGCCGGGTAAATTCTCCCCGTGGCACGGATGAGTACCGCCGGAGCGTGCAAGTGTCGCGTCACTTTCCCGTCAACTTTTATGTGTATACAGTGCTGGGTGTCCTATTCTATAGTGAACTTAAGTAATTGGACAGGAGATAATGTGATTATTGTTTAACTGGACAGCTATTGTTGTGTTATCTTTCTCTTTCACCCAGACTTGGCGTGTCCATCTCATTGTAAATTGACTTCTCTTTCTTCATTCGCAGAGGTTCAATCAATTGATTCGCTTCAATTTAATTGTTTAATTATGCCAATATCTTTTCAATAGGCATTTTTTAAAATAGATACCTACAAAAACTTTGCAAAGTATTATGTGTTTGAAAATCATATTGACGATCATTCAACGTTGTACTGATATGAATACACCTTTTTCTTCTGTATGTTGTTCTTATAGATTTATTTCTTTCATATACCTACAGATATGATCGTCTATCAAACATAAATATTATGTATTTTAAATGATTATTCCTTCTACTCCTGTAGAAATATTAATAAAAACCACAAATAATACTAGATTTTTAATACTCGTAACTGTCATCTCATAAAACAATTCCCATGATTGTTTTATTTTTCTATACTTTTACTTACTGGATGCTTATCTTTATGTTTAATCGTAAATCATAATCATAAAAGGGATTGCATCCACCCATCCCGGGTGTCATTACCTGGCTGAATAATTTGTTGCTTGTACGGTGTTCTGTTCAGTTACCGATCCGCAGTCTGCAATACTCGCTTATCTATGGATACAGCAACAAGAGTATAATTAACATTATGGCCACTTTAAACTTTTGAATTTATTTAAATACCTATTTGATATTTATCAATTGTATGAGTACGCCAACATCAATATGAGTACACGGCTAGTAATAGTCAGATCCATATTCTAATATCTATGATATTCTTTTTATTATCTACAACTCTTCCGTCTACAAAACACTCTCATCTATGGATGCAACAACAGAAAGAAAATCGATTTCCAGACCCTGCTGCAAATATAAAGGTAATCTTTCGATTTTATTTCGAAATGATGCATATTATTTCTATAATATTCTGTCTTTGAAATAAATCCACGCTCGGCAAATGGAATGCTCAATTCTCAGGTGATCCAAGTCGTCATTTTAATGAATCCGTCACATCTTGACTGCTGCCAAAATGCAAACATATGAAATAACCGAAACGTAAAATTGATTTTGAATATTAAAATCTTGAAGAATGTATGATCTACACTTAACCAAACAGTTTTGTCATGTTTTGACACAAACGAAAAGAGAAAAATGGAGGAGTGAATACTCATTTACATGCAGTAAACATTATAGGCTTACTGCTTTGGTGATTGTGATAATTAATATTGGTTAAAAATGTTATACGATATCTAGGGATATGATAAATATATCTCACGACGAATTGAAGACAATTGTCGCCGCAGCATCGCAGACATATGATGCGACGAATCTAAAAACGTATGCATTTTCAAAAAATCCTAGTGCCTACACATTTTCATGTATTATCCATTTTCGGTCTAAAACAGTTCCATATTCAAAAGTTTTGAAACTATACAATTTTGACATTGAATGAATAATTTTTTTTTTTGAAAACGAATGTCTGACAATTAGGTCGTTTTTGCAAAAACATCGACAATAACATGAGATCCTAATATACACCTTAAATCGTTATTCAATAAACAGTTAAAATAATTCTAAAGAAAAAATGACTACCCAATTACCCAACTATACCTATTCAGAATTCAAAGTAACAAAAATAATAAATATATACAAAAATATTCAAATCTAAATTTAAAAAAATAAAAATACATTAAACACATGAAGCGATTTTCGATCTACAAGATTTAGAGGTACACTTAACACAACAAAATTTATTTTACCACAACCCAAAATCCTTTTAGTTTCCTTGGTATTAAATCTTTAATAACCTATCCCAAAAGTTTAGATTTTTTTTAATTGAAACAAAAAAATAAGCACATAATATAATCATGACACTGTTTTGAAATGCATATTTATACCTTTACAGTAGCCGGCAAACATCTTGAAATTTTACGGCGTAGTGGGGGGAAGTTTGCGCATGTACCATTCCACCAACGAGACCCAAATTTTGTCTTCTGCGCATTCCCCCACTACGTCAAAAAATTTCAAGAAGTTTGCCGGCAATTGTACCTGTACTATTCTATACACGAGTTTTCTGAGTTAGTAAAATAAATTGTTCCCATTTGAAATTTTATATGATATTAATTTGTAAGAAGAACAAAAATACTTCCCGCTGCATGCAATACGCGCTATATTTATGTTATACACTTCCGCTACAATAAAATTTTACCGTAAATGCGACAAAAGAAAATTCATAACTTCAAAATTTTCTTAAACAGTAGTATTTAAAAAACATTGAAAGAGAAATGTTGCGCAATGTGTATAAATGCTTAGAAACAAATTTTTAAGGCGCAATTGTTGAATACGTTATATTTTGTCGATTTTATGGTGTTGATGAATCTGTGGTTACATATCTGTTGTATTTTCTAATTGTAATTTTGTATTACTGAAATTGTTTTACTTCTGGTTTAAAAACCGCATATCTCTTCCCTTTACATATATAATTATTCTGTACGTATGTATGTCACTGAACTCCTGCTAAACGGCTGGGCCGATTTTAATGATTTTTTTTGTGTGCGTTCGAGTGGGTCCTTGGATGGTTTAGATTCACAACTGGATCCGGTAGATGGCGCTGCAGTAGGATTCTAGGATTTTTTATTACTAGCGGATCCGCCAGCCGTCATCATGTCTAGAGAATGTTCAGACGTAACAACGTCTGGCGAGTCCGCTAGTTTTTAATATGTATTGTAACGAGCTGTTCGTTGACATTTGACAGTTCCATAGAAAAGTGTCACATGCGCAGAACGGCGGGCCGGTATGCCCAGTGGTTGAAATAAGAACTAACATGATTAATAAATAGCGAAGAAATGGAAGGGTTCTTACCCGAGTAGAAAAACAAAAGAGAGCTGTTCTTTTGGGTTTGAATAAAAAAATAGAGTAGTATTGCGTTGCGAGCGATTGTAAAATGTTAGAGATAATGTACAAGCGATAATAAAAGATTTATTTTACGAGTTGTGCCATTTCATTTTTCGAGCGAGCCACGCCACGTAACAGTATTCTATACATACAGATATGTTGTATTCTCTAAGTTTTGTAATGGAAATGGTATTTTTTAATGGTTGAGGTAATTAAAAACATTTCAGTTTGCGAGTGAAGGAGGTAACAGGGTGCGGGAAATATGGATGGTGAGCATCTTGCCGTTGTCAAAATTGAGCCCGAATCTCCAGGTTATGGAGACCTGAGCGACGGAGAGTTCTACAATGACATCGAAATATCGTTCCCCGATATAAAGCAGGAATGCTCGGAGTACTCCAGGAATGCCGACCAACAAGCCGGTAAGGATTTGATAGTCTTACTACCACGTCATACCCTCGGAACAAGGCATCGTATAAACAATACCTTTCTTATCTTCTGTATATAATAGTTTTAAACCTAAGTTTTCAGATTCAGGCGTCAAGTAATGAGTCCTATTTTCGTATCCATATTTTTTAACAATAAAAAGAGAATCAATATGATGTGAATTGTTCTTTTTTTTGTACCTTTTTAAATTTCTTCCTTGCAACCAAAGCAACAGCAGCTCGAACAACAAACGCGCGTCGCAAGGCAAGCAAGCAGAATTAATTTTTTTATGCCTAGCATCAAAACCTCTTTTGGACAAAGATACATTAATTTCATTGCCCTTCGTGACTTTAATAAGTTAACTAACGAAACAATAAAACTCAGCTATTTTAAATATCAAATAATAATTTGGCTAAAAATATCAGGGAGAAAGTATCTTGAGGATGTGGTCCACCCATAATCCAATCTTTTATATATATATTGTCACGTGTAGTGGCTGCAGGAAGAATGAATGAAAACACTGAAATTAATTAGCGATTTATTAATTAATTAATAATTTATTATTCAATGTTTAAAGTCACTTAACACCAATTAAACTTAATGCTTTTCTTTAAATTACACTATTTCTCAGTACATCATACGTAAATGAACACTTTATTATCACTGGGTAACACGTGTTTAATATTCACTAAAACATTCCATCCAATTTCGCTCGTAGTATTTGTCGCATTTATTTATTTCGCAAATTAAGTACTTACTTTGCTTGATAATTCGTTTTATTTATTGCTTTTCAATTCACGACTGGCCACACTTCGTCTCTCGCTCACGCGTACTTCGCACTGAATTGACCTGTCAAACACGACAACTGAACTCGAGCCACGGCTCCGTTCCGTATTTATACCTAAATGCTGAGATTTTCATACTTTCTAAATTATTCTAGGATTTAGGAAAAGGTCCTCGTCGCTTCTAGGCTTTTCCAGGTGTTTCTCGAATGTCGTAGCTAATTCGAGAGTGCGGTAGTGTATTCCAGAATGTAGTAGAAGGTCCTAAAGGTTTCAAGGTTATTGTCACCATTGACATATTACGGATTCTGTACTTAATTTCTTTTGCATTTGGTTACAATATTTTTTCTTTTTTGTATTATTACTCCTGTTCTTATATTATGTAATTTAATCCTTTTTCTTCAATATATATTATTTTTCTATTTCATTTTAACTCATTTTCTAACATTATATAATTTGATGCAACTAAGAATAAGGAAACTAGTAAATTTTTAATTATAACTGCACCAGAACAGGTTTCACCTAGTGGGGCATTATAAGTTATATGTAAAAAATGTGTAATTGTAATAATACATAAATAAAAAAAGAATAAATATTGATTATTTGTTTGTAGAATTATTCATCACTTCCAATGTGTCTTCTTGCCTAAGCATCCACGTGTCAGAAAAAGATCTGACATTGGATTACCTTCTCTCTGCCTATTTATAAATGTATGTTCTTGTTTATAAATAATCAAATAAAGTACAAATATTATTTTATTTGCAGATCTCTCGAGAACGCGAGATTCGATTTTGGCAAACTCTGCAAAGCCTTTGAATACTCCTTCGACGGAGCCAAAATGGGGTGCCACAAAAGCCATAAAAGTTGAAACACTTCCTCGCAATGAAAACAAACGATATTCTTGTACGCAGTGCACTTACACATGCGACCAGACGGGCAGGATGAAATCCCACATGCTCAACCATACAGAAGAGAGACAATTCTCATGTACACAATGCACATTCACATGTAAAAGAAAAGGAAGTTTGAGCAGACACGTCCTCACTCACAGTAAAGTGAAACCCTACGCATGTCCACACTGTTCTTATACCAGTAATCTGAATGAATACTTAAAAGTTCACATGCGCACCCACACAAAGGCAGACAAATCATTCTCATGTTCGCAATGCAATTACACATGTAACCGTAAAGAAAACTTAACTAAACATGCTCTTACACACACTAAAATCAAGCCTTTCGCGTGTTCGCGATGCGATTATAAGACTGTACGGAAATTATCTTTGAAACTTCACATGGTTACGCATACTGGAGAGAAATTGTTTTCATGTCCGGAATGCACTTATACAAGTTATCAAAAGCACTCTTTGAAAATTCATATGCTCACGCATACTGGAAAAAAGTTAGTTGCATGTTCGCAATGCTCTTATACTTGCTATTATAAGGGACAGTTGAGTAGCCATATGCTTAGTCATACTGAAGAGAAATTGCTATCATGTTCACTTTGCACTTTTGCCTGTAAACGTATAGGTAGCTTAAGGAGACATGTACGTACACACACAAGAGACAAAAAGTTCTCATGTTCGCAATGCACATGTACTTATAGTCGTATAAAGGACTTACGACGTCATAATCTCACACACACTGAAAAGAAATCATACTCATGCCAACAATGTACTTTCACGTGTAAAAGAAAAGAAAATTTAACTACACACGAATTGAATCATGCGTATATTCTCACGCAATCAGGAAAAAAGTTATATTCATGTTCACAGTGTACTTATACATCTAATTGTGTTGCATATTTAAGACGACATGTTCTTAAACATACTAAAGAAAAACGCTTTTCGTGTATTCGCTGCACTTATAAATGTAATCAAAAAAGCAGCTTAAAATATCATATGTTAACACATTCAGAGGACAAAGAGTTTTCGTGTGCACAATGCGACTACACGTGTAAACGAAAAGCAAACCTAAGAAGACATATTCTTGTGCACAGTGAAGAAAAGCCGTTCAATTGTCCTCACTGCACTTATACCTGTAATCACAGCGCATATTTAAAAACTCACATGCGAGTCCATACGGAGAAAAGACATTTTTCGTGTACGCAGTGCAGCTATACGTGTAAACGTAAAGAGAATTTGAGCAGACATGCCGTTACGCATACTCAAGAAAAACCATTCGAATGTTCAGAGTGCACTTTTAGATCCAATCGAAAATTTTCCTTGAAAATTCATATGCTCACTCATACTGGGGAGAAATTATTCTCGTGTTCACAATGTAGTTTTGCCTGTAACAAGAAGGAGTCCTTAATAATCCACGTTCTCGCTCATAACGGACAGAAATTGCTTTCATGTTCACTCTGTACTTATACATGTAATAGGAAAGGAAGTCTGAGTACGCATATGCTTAGGCATTCTTAAGTTATGAATAAACCTCAAATGCTGAAGAGACCCTTGACCCTCTGATTAAGAAGGGTCCCTTTATGTAGCGTTACTTTAAATCTGTTATGGACAACCTCAAAACAATTTAACAATACCGAAGCACATCCAGAGAAAAAAATAAGACTGGTCAGAATTCTCGTTTCACGAATCTTTCTCTATATACTGCCTCTGAGAGAACGGAAACGCGAGAGAATAGATGCCCTAGAAATGTGATACTGCTGACTTACCAGAGACAGCCTATTATCCAAATACTTCGATCGAAGAAGAACTGAATATCGAGCAACGTCTAAACAAAAGTTGGTGAGCCAATAAAGGTTGGGAGACGATGGAAAGACCTGGTTAAAATTTCATTACAGAGATCATTCCTAGAATGTATAAGACCGGAATAGATTGTGACTTCAGTAAGTTGTAGCAGTTCAAAGATTGCGACTCACTCACAGAGAGTTCAATCATGGAAGAAGAATCTTAGTGTGATTATTCATTATCAAGATCATCACATCACAGACCTTAGGAAAAAAACATTTTGGCTGGGGGTGGCTGACGCCAAATTCCGTTTCTCAGAAACAGAAGAAAAACAGATTGTATATAGAATTAAAGCCGGAGCATGAAGTGGCTTTTCTCTCTGGGCTCACCATATTTATTAAGTACCCAAGAAACAATCCCGGCTCTGACTAAAACTAATTTTGATGGGTTCTTTTCAAGTTAGTAAAATGTAAGTAAAGTAAAATGACTACATAACAAAGGACCATTTTCAGGGCCGCCAGTACAAATACTGTTATCCTGTATGGCATAGATCCCAAAAGGATGTCGATTTCTTGGTAGATCCAGATTGAGATGGAGTAATATCAAGTGATAAAAACAAAATCATTACAAATCTGGTTGTATATATTCTTCTTCTTCTTCATGTGCCCTGTCGGGTCCCCCCGACGTCGGCGATCATCTGGGAGAAAGTTTCCCTGTCCAGAGCAGTGCGGAAAGTTGTATATACACAAGTACTTGTAGTACATAACCTCCTTTTCTCGAGCAGTTAAACGAAACCAGCACAGCAGTGCCTAGTCGTTAACGCACAGGCTGGATGCATTCACTAGCCCTCCACCTCCAGACGCAGCATTCGTTTCGAACTCCGAGCCATATATTTTATAGTGAATATCACCACACTTAGTCTAGTAACTTTCGCAAGTTCATTGTAATAAATTCGATGTAGCCGTGTAAGTATGTCGTTTGTTGATGTATTTGTGAAGACACATATAATGGTAGTTATTCCTATTTTCATAGTATAAGCGTATATTATAGTTTGGAAAAAGTAAGAAGTGTGATGTGACACTTGTTTTACATACGCATTTTATTAATCCCTCCCTCATTCCTCACACTAAACATTTTGATGTTCACGAGCACGAATGAAAAGCTGTTTTTCCAGTCACAGCCCTATCATCAGTGCCTGCCGGCCTCACACAAAATATAAATGAACACCCTTCTGATGTGTACGTCGCACCCTTTAATTCATCTCATTTAATGATGAATACACATAAATGTCACGATTAACTCGAGCCCGATAGGAGCTCGTCCACTCATTTCACACGATTACACATTACGACTTCACCATTCGCTCCTCTGCCATGGCACCGACGACAGAGCGGATTCTACTTAAGCAACCAGTGTAAATTCGCTTCAATAAACCACTTGATATTTTATTCCTCCGTGCCTCATTTGCATTCTTTTCTTTTTTACGTTCGTAGCGACAGTTCCGAAAACTGAAGGAACAGGATAGTAGATGCGGACTCCATCGACCTTCTGTAAATTGTCGACCACGAATCCCGTTTAGATTGGTAAATTATTTTTCTGTAATTCTTTTTGAATATTCAAAATAGGTACTACTAAACACAAAATATCTCTTATAATAATACTTGCTGTAACCCCTCAAAATGACGGTACTCTTACATGACAGTTCCTAAGAAATAATAAATAATTATAAAATTACTATAAAGAAAAAAAAATATGAATAAGAAAACAGAATTATAAATAATAAAAAAGAGTCTTGTGATTAGAACACTCGCTCCAGCCAGCAGGTTAGTCCTTTGAAAATAGTTAGAATATTAATGTGACACGTATTACGTGTTCGCATCTCTATTTAAAAAAAAAAAAACTACATAGAAGTTACAGACGTTACGACGGACGGACAGACAACGAAATTATTATAATTGGCATGTTTTTAGCTCCAATATGCCCAACACTTATTGAAAATCGTTCATTAATAGAAAAATAATTATAAAATGGACTCATCATATAATATTATTGGGTAGAGATCAATTGAAAGCAACGCTATCAAATATTTCTAGTTGAGTAAAATACAAAAACTAAAACGGATAATAAAATATCAAACAAATTTATTATATGTGGAGTATAATAGGATTACTAATTACTAGTACTAATACTAATTTAAAATGTATTTAATTCGAGATTTTATAGGAAAATAAATAAATTTATAGGAAACGTGATTTTTGAAGGGATAGACACATAAAATCTATAATTCAGTAGATTTTATACAAGTAATTCTCAGTGACTACAGTCAAAAAAAAATTTTAATTTCAAAGTTTGCTCATGTTCCGCCCAGCACAATCGCTAGGGATTAAAGTTTAAAATTACCATTAACTGCCGGCTGGCGAAATATTAAAAAAATCAAACCTTATAATTTCGTTGTAGGTCCGTCCGTCCATCTGTCTGTCCCAGTAATTTCGTGTAACGTCCGTAATTTAGTTCGAATTCACGGTTATAAAACGGCCGGAGATGAAGATTGAACCTCAGGCCACCAAACCCGAACCGGCCGTTTCACGCATGTTGCCACGGAGCGCCAAAAAGATGCTATAAATATACATTAGGGCTTAGCAAAGACGCGAATTTATGTTCCGTCATTTTTGACGGGTTGCAGCCAGTGTTCAAATATTTTGATGAAAGTCGTTATTACTATTTCGTGGGTGTCGGCAATAAATAATTAAATACTTATTCTTTAGGACCGTCTGCAATAAATTCATGTGTCATAATTATTCTCCGAAATATTCGTAAAATTAAAAGCAAGTAGGGGTCGATCAAATACTTTAATTTTCTGTCCACACAGGGCGCGGCAATTCATACAGCCGTCATTTGTCTTCGATCTACTTTCATCTATGGTTACCGTCTGACGTTTATTATCGCAAATACATTGAGGTTATAACGTGGGACGTGTCAACGGAAGATCAAAATGATGGAAAATGATGTACCTATAGTCAAAATTGAGCCTGAAATCAGTGGCGATGAAGGTGAAGGTCGCGAAATGGTTTTCTCGGCTGTAAATGTGATGGAAATCGCTTTCCCGCAACTAGCTGAGGCTAGTAGAATTGAAGAATGCTCTCAATGCACAGGCCTTGAGAATGTTGGTGTTAAAACGGAAGAGGACGTTGCTGTTGTACATTTTCCTGTGGTAAAACCTGAACCAGTGTCGCCTTGTGACAGCGGTGGTGAAGAAGAAAGCCGTGATCTGTTATTCTCTGCCGCAAGTGTAAAGACAGAGATTGTCGATGAATTTGATTCAAGAACTGAAGGGTGCGCTCAATACACGGGCTTTGAAAATGTCCATGGTAAAGTGGAAGAGGATCTGGCTTTAGTGAAGCTCGAGCCGAGGTCTCCAGCAGGAAGTGGAGACGAAGGAGTAACCAGTGGAGCGCCCTACGCTGATATAGACACGTCACTCCCTGATATCAAGCAGGAAAGCTCTGAGTATCTAGAGGACGACCGGCTCACTAGTAAGAAATTTATTTTTTATTATTATAAAAATTCTCTGCTTAGTTGAATGCCCTAATTTCAAAAATTCGAGATTAGCAAGCAAGTTTTAAAAGAGTTATTGCACAAATTAACAATTGGAATTTTTCATAATATATATTTAGACTTTTAGACATTTGATACGCTTCTTTTAAAAAGATTGATTCGGTTGAGGATATTAGAAGAGTTATTTCGTTTTAATGTTTCGTAATTTTTATAATTTTTTTTGACATTTGAGAATATCCATAGATAACACTGGTTTAATCAAATCATAGATAAGAGAAACAAACAGCAACTGGAGCTATCAACTAATTTTGAATTCTCCACGGAAAAGTATTATTCCTAGATCAGCAAACAGATTTGCGGCCCGATTCTGAAAATAACAATGTCTGGATCTTTAAGATCTTTATCCCAACACTTAATCGACGATAATAAAAATTAAAAATGTCCGGAGCGGATTTTGTAATTCTACGGCTCAAATATACTGTATTGAAAGATGATATAAGAAAGATTGTTTCTTACAAACGTATTCATTTCTTCATCCACAGCGTCCAGATGAAGTATCATGGCTAAACTTGTCGAAACCGCGTTCGGCGTTACCGCGTATTCAAATCTTCCCATCTTGACATTTTTTGACAGATATGTCTGGATCTTTAAAATCTTTATCCCAACACTTAATAGACGATAATAAATATTAAAAATAAACGAGACATAGCTTTACGTCGGTGTTTGTTTCTGTAAGTTTCTACATGAGATAGATATAGAGGGAGGGAGAAAGATGTAAATTGTTATCTGTCAAAAATCAAGTGAAGATTTGAATACGCGGTAACGCCGAACACGGTCATGACAAGTTTAGCCATGATATTTCATCTGGACGCTGTGGATGAAGAAATGAGTACGTTTGTAAGAAACAATCTTTCTTATATCATCTTTTAATACAGTGTATTTGAGCCGTAGAATTACAGAATCCGCTCTGGACATTTTTAATTTTTATTATCGTCTATTAAATGTTGGGATAAAGATCTTAAAGATCCAGACATTGTTATTTTCAGAATACGGATGTTGAGCAGATAGACTTACAAGTCACTGATTGAATTTAATTCTAACATACTTTGAAGTTATACTTCTTTTGACGCATTTAGGGAAAAAATATTGTAACGGGAGTTGCGCACGCGCAGAGTTCAGAGCATGTAGCGGGAATGCGAGACCACGAAATGCGCGCGCATCTTTTAAACTGTCAAAAATTTATTCACTTAAATAAGTGTTCCAGTAATATAAATAATGTATCGTCGACCATCTAGAATCGAATACCAATCATAAAGATGCTCAAATTATTGAATTGAAAATTAGAACTGTTTGTTGAATTACGATTTTAGCTAAGATTACGAAATGCCAAAAAGGGGCTACAAAGGTTTTGTCGAATGTCTATGTTTTATAAAAAAAGTTTTTGTTGTCACCATGGCCCAAACGATTAAAGGTGATATTCGAGAAATTATTTATTACTAAAACGTCGTAATTTTCTGATATTCGTTTTTAAAACAGAAAACACATTCATCCATTTGACATTCAATGCGGCTGTCAAAGTTGTATAGTTGCGAAACTTTTGAATACAGAACAACATCTCCATAACGGAGCCATGCTGAATTCTTATCAGCTGTGAGATTTTATGTACTTGCGTGTTTACGAATGTTTCAGTTGTTTTTTAAGAAAGTTTTTGCCCAATTATTTTAAATATTCGAAGTATGAATTTTAATTCCTTTCATGAAACGCTACAATGATCGGATAGATGATAGATTTTTACAACTCAGTACTTTGAGCGTCAATAATACATAATTTTGTCTTTATTTTATTTTTTAAGTATAACTTTTACCGCGCGTACATTAGTACACGCACGAATTTTTTTAATACTTTGTCGAAAGAAATTCTTCCATTTAAATATAAAATATGAAATGTGCCAATAAATGACGCTGTTGCCAACGGCATTCTGTTTTATAACGATGTCATTTATTGGCACATTTAATAAATAATAATGAAGGTATTTTTAATAAAAAAAACTAACTTAACTCAAATACGGGAATAAATAGATTATACTGTTAATAATCATCTCTTTATATGAATAAAAAGTATTTTAAAATCAACAAAAAACGTATAAATTTTTTTCGAATTTAAAACATTATAACTTTATTAACATTGAACATTTCTTAATTATCTTAGTACGAATTCAAGATAATGAAGCAAACTGAATAAAAAAACATATGATGCGTTCATTTAAATATTCATTAAAAGTTTGCCTCGCCTAGGACACTAAAAACAGTTTTTGTGACCGCGGCCTGTCGATCAATGCTTATATTTATTGCCCTAAAAAAATTGCTGTCTTGAATATACATTCTGATATAAATGAATAATAAAAACCCACACTTGCATAAAAAATCGCCGAAATATACGCTTGCAGTGTCAACCTTAAAAAAAAACACAAATCTCAATAACAATTGATATGGGACAATGTTGCTTTCAATTCAATTCAATTAAATTTATTTATTTTTTATATAACATTTACATTACAAACACAAAATTTAATTCGTAAATGTTATAAATAAGTTAGAATTATATAATCATGTATAAACAAAAGCAAATATTAAACATATACAGAATCATTCACATCAAAGGTGTAGGAGAATCCTGCTTCGGAATACCCCTCAGAGACATGGAACAGATCGGTATCCAGAGTAATATTGTTCATCATAGCAGTAGCTCTTCCAACAGGCAGACCCTTGGCAGGTTGGTCCTGTATATTGGAATGTGAAACAACTATGCTGAAGCTGTCTTAGGAAATTATCGGGAACATACAATCCAATGCTCCGCATACTTTCAGTATTAAGCCATGTATTCACTAGGGGACAAATCGCGAAACATTCCGCTCGGCATGTCGCATCAACATCTACTCTCATGTTTCGGGGACAATGACGCGGCCATTTGACGTGTACACACCGGGACTCGCATATCTTGTCGCGGAAATGTCACCCGATGAGCTTATGTTGACAGCTGCGGTATCTCATTTGGCGAAAACGGGGTTCCGCGCAATTCGAAATGTTTTTTTGGGTCGCAATTTCAAATAAACGAGGTTTTACTGTAGTAAATTGAATATTATTAAAAACAAGGTCCTTTTTGCAAATAATTATTGTTTTCCAGACGTCGCGGAAATATATCGTCCTATGAGGTTATGATGATAGCCGCGTATCTGTTTATGTTAATGAGTTTATCGAAAAGTAAGAGGAGAAAAAAGAGGAGAATGCGAAATTATTTACTGCAAAGAGAAAGAAGGACAGACATTCTATGCGATCCTCGATCGATACAGCTCGATGAGTTCAAGAACGATTTCGTTTCCCCGCATTGTCATCTTGACAGATACAGCGCATGCGTATTCACTTGTAAACATACCACGTGGTACTGACGCTCCGCGGAATGTTGCAGTGAGTACGCTCGGGTTCCGTGCGCATGGCAACGTTGCCACGGCACGTAGAAATGCCGCGCTATGTTGTGCGCGAGGTCGCGGAACAGTGCACGACGTTGCAACGTCACGTAGACTCTATGCCGCGCGTGCTGTTGAGGGACAATTTGTCCCCTAGTGAATACATGGCTTTATCGATCATACCGCGCAACAATGGACAAAAATGCGTAATCAGATACACATTCCTTCTAGTCTCTAAGCTGTTATAGCCAAGCATACCCTGGAGGAACTCGGTTGGGTAAAGCCAAGGATAATGCCCGTACTCTCATGTATCTTAGAAACTTTTTTTGTACTTTCTCTACCATGCGTGAGTACTCATGCGGCCCCCAAATCATCGAGCCACTCTCGATTCTACTTCGCACCAAGGAGTTGTAAATCATTTTCGACTCATAATTAAGATAGAAAACTACATGTTAAAACTACATGTTAAGGACTAGCTCTGTTACGCCCTGCAAAACAAATGATTAAAATATTAGTCTCCTATTCACGACAACCGATCAGAATTCTAAATAATTCTTTTTTTTGCATTTTTTGTCCATCAACCCTGTCCTTCATTTTCCCGTATTCTTGCTGCTCGTTTGTGGCAACCCTGTTAGTGCGGCATATCGCTGGTTAGCCCTGATCAGGTCTTATCTCGTGGCCGGTCCTGTTTGCGGTCAATTGCAATGATATAATAAGCTGTAGATACGTTATAAGCGTGTAATATTGCCTTACTTCCATTCGTTATCGAACGGGCCTTCGTTGTGATCAGGCGCGACGCCACGCGGAAAAAAGTAACCCATTAAAACCAAGTTTTTATTATACTCCCTTTCTTTGTAAAATATAACAACAATTAAAGACGAATTAAAACATATAACATACTGTAATTTAATATATTTCTAAAATATCAGATGTTTTGACGTAAGACACTTCATGCTTTGAAGACTAAATTCTAAAAACATTTGTCAGTCAATTTAGATTTTCGACATTCGTAGAGAAGTACCTATTATGCATACCGACGGAGTAATTCAAATTTAGAAAATATTCCGCGACGTTATCGGGCCGCCGTTGCTAGTAATCAAACTTTTGTAATGATTCCAATTTGAAAAAAACAATAATAATTTGATAGATCTTGATCGTCGCCACGAGTCTACTTGCCAAGTTTCAGCTCGATTGGATGACGGGAAAAGGGTTAAAAATCGATCCAAAAAATTTTCGACGGCAAGCCGGCAAGCGAGCAGACGCCACGAGTTAAAAGAAAGGACGTAAGAAGGAAGGAAGAACAGAGTATCGTACACTACTGTAAGAATGGGCATGTTATTTTAGTCACCGTGACTTCAAATTACCTGATTTTTGTGCCGCAATTTGTTGTCTCTTTCAATGCAACATTTGCTGCACATGAAAGCCGGCTAGTGTGGGAGTAACGTGTCTATATCGTAATACGTCAATGGTCAATTGTTTTTTTTATGCTCTTTATGACTTGTGGCAATCCTTGATTGTTAATTGATAAATTACCAATGTAATACAACCGTGCTGAGTATTTTAAAACTAACAAAACCGACTCTATGGAAAAACGCAATCAATTTGAATATCCATGGATATATATTTCCCGAGGTGAAATTCGGGTATGGTGACTCCTTCATTGTAGCAGCTTTCTACACAACTTACATAAACAGTGGGAGCCTGTTAACTGCCACCACACAAATGTATTTTTGTCTGTAATCATAGATATTTTGAATTAAGATAAGGTATAGACGTCTCACGGAGACGAAGCTATTTATTTTATAAAGTAGCTATGCAAGTCTTATTTTGGACGTCTACAGGGCGGCAGTGATCACACGTTCACCGATTTCACCCACGTTCGACCATGACATCTATCAAATTTTCAAAGTTGTATATGTTGGTTATAAAGTATGGTCAGGGCCCAACAAGTATTCCTCCAGTTACTCTGAACGGTGTGGTCCTGAAGGTGACCGAAAGAACGAAATATCTAGGACACATAATTACAAATAATCTAATGGACGACGACGATATTGACAGGCAAAGACGAGCTCTCAGTGTGAAAGCGAATATGCTGTGTAGAAGGTTTCGTCTTTGTAGCACCGCTGTAAAAAGAACGCTCTTCCTTGCCTTCTGTGCAACGTTATATACATGTGAACTCTGGACAAATTATAAAAAGAGCAGCATAGAAAGACTTCGCATACAATATAACAACGCCTTTCGTATGATGTTTGGCCTTCCCAGATATTGCAGCGCTTCCGGTATGTTCACTGAGGGGCGTGTTCCCAACTTTGCAGCCCTCTTAAGATCCAGGGTGGCAGGGATGAGGGAAAGGATATACAGCTCCGGAAATATCCTTATCCTGGAAGCCCGTCTTACTCCAGAATCCAGCATCGATGCACACTGGAGAAAGATACTGGCCCCGCATAATTGACTTGCCATCGCTCGCTAAAGCCGATATTTTGCCGTATATTTCTTTTGATTACTTTTAATACTTCTCTTCTATTTTATATGTTCTTCTTCTATTTTACTATTTCTCTTTTGTTTTTATATAATATTTTTAATGTGTGTATTTTCTTTTATATGGAATGTGTGGGATTGCACGAACCTCCCCACATTCTGGAATAAAGCTATATTTATTTATTTATTTATTATTTATTTATATATCATGAGTGGAATCGGTGAACGTTACATTTTGCAAAGTGTTCACTTGTGCCAGCCATACGGTAGCTCGACACCCTAAGATTTCCATAAATGCTTTTCCATATAAATAGTTTCGTCTCAGTGAGATATCTATAATGTACCTCAATAAATTATGATCCTTTCGGGGACAAAATCCAGTAATTGTGTTTTTAAAGATTTGAACATATTTTTGTAGATATCTATTTTAAATTAATTATAATTATTTACACTAGCTGTAACCCGTCAAAAACTACATTATCAATAATTTCGGTTTTATATTATTCAAAAACATTGTAGATATCTATTTTAAATTAATTACAATTATTTACACTAGCTATAACCCGTCAAAAACTACGTTATCAATAATTTGGGTTTTATTTTATTAAAAAATATTGTAAATATTTTTGTTCATCGGATCTCCTAATAAAATTGTTCATACATTAGAAATGACGCTTTATTTATTTTAAAAATTTCAAAAAGACTTATTAATGAAACAAATGTGCTACAAAAACCAATGTGAATATTTATGTAATTTTTTTACTTTATTTCTTTATTGTTTTAAATGAAGAATTTTATTAATTTTTTTATGTGGGAATTCGTTTTTAATAATAATTTGTTTTAGAAGTCTTCCACCTCCGTTGCCCGGGGCAATTCATTAATTTCAAAACTGTCAAACATAAAACGTCAAAATTGGCGGCATCACAATATTATACATGACTATCAAGATATAGAAATAGCAATATTGCTTAGTTCAGAATTCGCCCGATTAATGCATTTAAGTACTTTAAAGTCCATGATTTTTATTTTCTTCATCTAAGATTTAAAATAAGGATAATAATCCTTGCTTTCTAATTTTCAAAACGTGAATGTTGAAAAAATATAAATTAGAGAAAAAACGAGTAAGCCTTACAGTAGTCGCATATGTTTTTATATGCGTTTCGCTACAGTAATTGGGCTTCATTGCCTGTTATATGTTAAAAGATGTATTGAAAGATTACTAGTATTTGTCGAATTGGACTTAAATAATTGATTTGTATTTGTATGTATATTTTTTATTACATCAAGACTTTCAAAGCTAGTGCTATATCTTTTCACTCTACATTATTACTTTTTTGTTTTTAAATTTCTATTATATTATGTTTTTTTTATGCTTCTGCTTTTTATATACTTGCTTTTTACTTTATATTATATTTATCTTTATATATTTGTATCTGTATTTTAAGTATTTTCTTTCCTCTTTATATCATTATTATGTTTACATGTTATTATTTTTTTTCTTCTTTAAACTATATATTCCGTTAATGTGCTCTTCTCCTAACTGTTGTAAAAGCCCTATAGGACATTAATAAATAAATAAATAAATGTCATTAAAAACTGAAATTATGTCAAAACATTTTGTGATACTTAAAAAAGTAGCGGCGTGTACATTGATGCGTTGCACCAAACATAGTTTTGTTAAAAAATTAGAAAGATTATATTGCTTAGTTATGAATTAGTGAATATATGCCACTTGTTTAAATGTGCTATTATCGTTTGAAGTAATTTATTTGTGTGTTCATAACCCCTTTGAAAAAATAACTAAAAACAAAGAGACATCTTTTAATATTGAAAACTATCACTGTCTCAGAATCTACTGCGCGTTTCTTTTTTAAGTAGTCAAACTGTCGTGGAATACATCTTCAAATTCACTGTACTCATTGCCTAGTCTATAGGTCTAGGCAGTGATGAGTAAATTCGGTAGTTTGTTGCATATTATCGTAAAAGAATTTATCTTTTGAGCGCGTTGACAATGGATTTCTAAGACATGCTATAGATAGAAGATCTGGGCTGTCAATTTGAGAATGCAAGATTTGAATCACACAAAGATAATTGCGGATAATATTATTTACTACCCACATATGTTATAATACATACAAGATCTTTATTTTCTTTTCAGATCTCTTGAGGCTGCGAGACTGTCCTCCGGCTGCCACCAAGAGGGGACGCGGAAGGCCGCGAAAAACCATAAAAACACCAATAATTCGGAAAAAAGGCAAAACCAAAAACAAAAAAGTGAAAACGTTTTCTTGTCCGCTGTGCACTTACACATGCAACGCCAAAAAAAATCTGAGAGTACACAAGCTTATTCATTCTGCAGAGAAACCTCTTTCGTGTTCGGAGTGCACATACACTTGCAAAAGGAAACCAGAACTGGCGCGACATCAGCTCACTCACACTGGAGAGAAATTATTCTCGTGTCAACAGTGCAGTTACTGCTGTAATCAGAAAGGTTCCTTGAAACGCCACATGCTAACACACTCGGGCGAGAAACCCTTTTCGTGTGCACAGTGCTCTTACACGTGCAGCGAAAAGAGCAGCTTAAAAAAGCATATGTTGACACACACAGCAGAGAAACCTTTCTCTTGTACACTCTGCACTTACACTTGTAACCACAAGGGCAGCTTGAGAAGACACGTACTCATTCACACCGCAGAGAAGCCAATCTCTTGTTCACACTGTACTTACACGTGCAGCCATAAAAGCAGTCTAAGTAGGCATATGCTCACGCACACAACAGAAAAACCTTTTTCATGTTCACATTGCACTTACACAAGCAGCGATAAGAGCAGCGTGAAAAGGCATATGCTCACACACACCACAGAAAAACTATTTTCATGTTCGGAATGCACATACGCTTGCAATCGTAAAAGCAGCTTGAGGAACCACATGACGTCTCACACGGGGGATAAACAATTCTCATGTTTGCAGTGCACCTATATATGCAATAGAAAAAACAGCCTTAATAGACATATGCTCACTCATTCTGGAGAGAAACCCTTTTCGTGTTCGCAGTGCCCGTATACGTGTAAGATGAAAGGAGACTTGACCAGACACGAACTTACCCACTCTGGATTCAAACCTTTTTCGTGTCTGCAATGCAGTTATACAAGCAGTGATAAAAGCACATTGAGAAGGCATATGCTGACCCATACTGCAGAGAAACCCTTTTCATGTTCGGAATGCACTTATGCCTGTAACAGAAAGAGCAGCTTGAGACGTCATATGTTAACACACTCTGCAGAAAAACCCTTTGCATTTGCTTCAATGTATTTTGAAGAAACCTATTGATGAGAGAATTCTTTTTAAGGCGTGGATCTGCAGACAGTTTCTCAAAATAAGCTGGATTGTAATGAATCGGATGCAAAATGAAACATCGGTACGATCAATTGAAATGCAATATTTGCATTTTCTTTTTTTTTGGGGGTTTACCGTGAGCTATCATCAGCAAGCTGCGAACAGAAGAAGCCCTGAAAGACGGAAAACATTCTGGTCGAAAGACAATTTCAAGCTTCCGCAAAGAATCTTATCAATAAGATCAAACTAAATCATACAGATCAGAAGAAAAATTCAGAAGCGACACCTCGTTAATCCGAATATTTCTAATTTTGAGATTTGAACGCCATTTGTAGGTGAGAAATTCAAACCTTTGGCACGCATCGACTGTTTTTTTTGGCGGTCGCTCGTTATGAGTGTGGCGTCTGTCATGTCTCCAAGGGCGGCTGATGAACCATATTCTCCAACCGCACACCCTTTCTGAAGTTGTATTCGTGCATCTACTGAGCGGGGGGTTCTGAGGGATGGACATTAATCCTTTTATTTTCTCAGAAATTGCCGCGATTTACTACTTTTCAGAATTTATCCCACATCTCCTCGGATTCACCTTTAGAGTGCCTTTGTATCTTTTTTCTGCCCGTCCTGTCTTCATTTGCTATGTCATAACGGAGCAAACATAATGTTTGGGAGCTGCGTATCGGCCATACGCATACCGTAGTACTTCTGCTCCGTCAGCGGAGTAGCGAGGAAACTGCTTTAGCGTTAAAACTGTCAATCTGGATGGCGAAAGTTGGCGGCCCAGGGTCTGTGGTGGGTCCCACTTGACTGACCATCGTTATTGGTGCTTCAGGACCGACCAGCTAGAGCTCTGAAACTTTATACATTTACGTAGAGTGGATACTGGTACTATACATAATTAAATCGTTTTCGACGTGATTTTGTTATTATTTAGATTAAAATTATTAATCACATCACTGACAAGCAAGAGCTGCAGAAACAGCTTCGATTTTTTTTTATACTTTAAAAAAGTGTTTAATATTTGGATACTGCGAGAGTGATTACGAATACAGGGTTATTTGGAAAACATTAATAACCTCGCAGGTTATAATGTTTATATTCCTGCCTTGATGAGTCGAAAATGTTCATGCAGCCATGACCATATCAATAGTTATGGAGATATGCAACAACAAAGTTTGCATTTTTTTAAAAATATTTTTTACTTATTTTTTGTAAACATTGGACTATGATTACAGTAACCTATATCGATTACGAAAATTTCATTCGTTTCAATACAAATTAAATAAAACGATAAAACCCTGAAAAATTTCCGATTGGAATTCGAAGGTTTTTATTATTTTATTTGACTTTTATTAAATGAAACAAATTTTTCATATTCGATATAAGTTACTGTAATGATAGTTCTACGTTTTACAAAAAATAAATCAGAAATATTGAAAAAAAATGCAATCTTTGATAACGCATATCTCCATACCTATTGATATCAGGTCATGATAGCTTAAACATTTTCGACTCATAATCAAGGCAGGAATATAGTCCTGCGAAGTTATTAATGTTTTTTAAATAACTCTGTATATGTAAAGAAAGCGTATAAAAGACGTAACAATAGAGCACATCACAAGATCACCATGTTTGAAAAATCACACGTGTTTTGGGACCTAACCGTGAATCAAATCGAATCAAAACATTGTCAAGAAGTCTATACCATTGACCTACGAAGGCCACAACGATTTTAAAGTTTTGGGTTTTTCTTATTGACTTTTTTATCTCGACCATAATTATGACGCTATTCTAATTTTCTACAATCTTCTCTAGAATCTCATCTCAAAAGATTCAAGTCGCCTTAGCATTTCTTCAGTAAGTGTACATGTCATTCTATAGAAATCTATGAAAATATATAACACCTCACCACTTAATTGAATTACAGCTAAAAAAATTGTATTGATCATAATTTATGTGATACAGAAGAGCTTTTTCTTATTATTTTTGTAATGAACTTGCTCAATTCTTATAGACTTATTTCATATATATTTTTATTATATTTATTAACGCAATACTTACGATCTCTATCTGTAAACAAAATATACTATTTACAAAACAAAAATTGTATAAAGTAAGTTTTAAGATCAATTTACTAGATGTATAATATATTAAAATTGAAAAATATTACTTTGTTTTTATTCGTGTTGCTTTCGACACGATATTGTCATTTTTAACTCTTAAAAGACTGTTCTAAAAAATTTCTTCGGGAACGGTGGTGTAACACAGCGTTACCTGATTAAAAATCGGCATAGTTTTTAATATGTGATAAAATATACATATTTACGATACAGATAAGACTTTTTAAAGATCCCTTTATATAATTATGTAAGGTAAACCATACATATTTGCATTATTTTAGTAAATTATTGTAAAATCATGACATGTCGACTTTGCGTGCGCTACCGCAGACGTATCATTACCAACTGAATTCAACGACGCGGTCGCCAGATCGCCTGCACACCGTCTTTGTCTAACACGTGTTACGCGACTCTACCGTACTCTTTCTATATTGTTTTCGCTTTCAACGAAATCCAAGCAACCCCCATCTCTGTCTTACATGAAATGTATGGTATTGTCGTGCTCTATCTTGCTCGATTTAACTGCGATGTGCAATATTCTGCTCTCTTTTACACACTGGCCGAAAATTCGAGAGTAGTGAATAAATATTTTTTAATTAAAAAATCCGAACATTCGTAACAGTTTAATTTAGTCATTTTGGTGTGAAAATGTCTATTCGTTGATTACAAAAAATGTGACGTTTTAGTTTTCGTAAATAAGGTAGATATTTCATATTTTCTATGACATGTAGACCTACGTTACATCACCGACACGCAGGAGTTAAGGTGACACGATTTTGCTTAAATTTTCTAGAGGATGTTTATGATGGTGAAAGTTTATAAAGGTTTAAACTCTTGTGAAAGGGCAAGTGTGTTTGGCAGATAGGTTGTTGAAGTCACAAAACTTTACATGTTAGGAGAATGCGGTTACAACAATATACGGAGCGCGAGTTCGAGCGTGGTAACGCGGGCAGCGGGCGGTGAGAGAATGAGTTGCTACTTTGTGGGCGCCTCGGGCTTCTCGTTGGGCGATGTCCCTCGAGCGCGATTGGTCCGTTTCTCACGCTCGAGGGGCTAGAGTCCAGGCAGGTTACACTTAAAAAAGTTACACTTTTTAAAACCACGTAGGTACTATGCAATAGGGTGTCCCGTCTATGTATGAAAAAATATATATTTCGAGCTACACTATCGCAAGAGGTATCGAAATTTGCGTAATTTTACACAGATTACGAAAAAGCTAAAAAACTAGTGCTTGTCATCTTGAGGGCTCTACCAATCTTTGAAGTTTTGTAAATTTTACGTTTTTACAGACATAAACCGTATGCCTAAAATAATATAAAAACAAGTTTAAAATGTATTTTATTATTGAAATTGATGAAACAAAGCACAAGAAAATAAAATCAACAAAATTGAAATTATGATTAATGACAAAAACTGCAACCTGGTTCTAATAAAGCCATCTCTAGAAGTGGCGTCAGTTACTCTTTGTGAGGCCTCTGTAACCAGTTTAACACATCTTTCCTCAGATTGTGTGTGACAAGGAAAGTCAACAATTTCAAAACTATCTTTTGCCATGATTTGAAGGTCCTTATTAGAAATATGTCGAAGAACCGGAGGTGCTGTAACCTGACATTCCTGCCACATAATAATTTCGGTGTAATCTCTAGCAGAGAACTTGATTTTAGGTGGTTTAAATATCCTGCGTTTAGTGCTCCTTTCAACTTCTCTAGCTTTTATTATTCTTCGCATTGCCAGCTCCCGAATGTGGTCTCTACCGTCAAACTACATACTGATAAGTAGGTTTTCTGGGTGCGCAAAAAAAGCATTTCTTTCGATAAGATTTTTGGGTAAAAATCAAGAGTGCATAATCAGTTGAAAATGTGTTTACCTCCGTCCTTAAAAGACGTATTTTGCTCGATTAGGAACCAAATCGGAGCGTTTACTTTAACCACGTAGTTGACAAGCAATTGCAAATTTTCTAATGGATTCAGCGTACTTACGTAAAGCCTGAGTATACGATTAGCAGAAGTAAGCCATTTGCGCCATTTTTCCAGGCTGACAGTTTACCAGCTTAGGAGTACAGGAACCAATTGATACAGCTTGACTATATCTCATAAAAATATTTTGTATTTACCTCATCGACCACATTTTTCGGCAAGTCAGGCATATTACCAGCCACCGCACAAAAAGACACCGTGCTTTTATTTTCGCAACCAGCAAATTATTTTCCAATAGGTCCGGAATATTCTCTAGGACCCGAAGTGTAACCATCTAAACTCAATAATAAATGTCGAAAAGGTAACTCATTGACATGAAGCATGCAAACACACCATTGTAACGGTCTCTCCAAATACGCCTCTATAAATAAAATTATTAAACTATATTACTTGTATAAACAAAATATCCAATGAAGGACTCAAATTACTCGGCTTTATTATTCGCACTTCACAAAACTTTAATAACATAGCACATACCTATATAAATCTTGGTATGAAGTCAGCTGGAATACTGTAATCAATTATGGTCACCACATTATGCGAAACACACAGACATTAGAAAAAGTTCAATTAAAATTTCTACGATACGTGAATTACAGGTTAAGAATTCCGATGGAACACATCAATTATAATCAACTTCATATTTAGACTAATTAAACTTAGCGACAGACGCGTTATTGCTGATCTCATATATCTATACAAAATAATTCATTCCTATAACTTGGATTCTCCGGAACTTTTATCATCCATATCTTTTCATATACCGGCCAGAAATACCCATTCACAAGTATTCTTTCAATGCAACAAAAGCAACATATCTCACCAAAAATACTCCACGATCAACAGACTTTCCATCCTAGGAAACGAGTATGCACAAATTGCAGATATTCCCAACATTAACTTAAGCCGTTACTGAAATCTCCTTAATGAACATTTTACCGTTAATTTATTTGATTAAACTTTGCTAATACATATATGAATACATGTCTTTATTCTTACTGATATACACTTTTAATTGTCTTTACTTAATGTGTGATTTATGTACTTATACAGATAGATATTGTGTTATAAATTTCATATGTATACATTTTAAAATGATCATGTAAGTAGATCACTGTCATCTAGATATATATGAGTTTCTTTTATTGTAATAGGTGTAAACCGTTGATATAAAATAAATAAATATTGAATCACGCCACCCTTCCAACCGGTGTTAGTTGCAGTTCAATTTTAATTTATTTATTTTATATATAACATTCACATCACAAACTCAAAATTTGATTCGTAAATGTTATATATTTATAACATTTACGAATCAAATTTTGTGTTTGTGATGTGAATGTTATATATAAAATAAATAAATTGAAATAGAACTACAACTAACACCGGTTGGAAGGGTGGTGTGATTCAATATTTATTTATTTTATAATAAAACCTAAAATACATAAAATATAACCTAATATAACCTAAAATATATAAAATAAATAAATTGAAATAGAACTACAACTAACACCGGTTGGAAGGGTGGTGTGATTCAATATTTATTTATTTTATATCAACGGTTTATTAGTTAGAATTATACAAGCATATATAAACAAGCGAATATTAAACGTGTATAAAATAATTCACATCAAAGGTGTAGGAGAATCCTGCTTCGGAATATGTCCTCTCAGAGACATGGAACAGATCGATATCCAGAGTAATATTATCCAGCATAGCAGTAGCTCTTCCAACCTAGCTTCCAACGTAGCATAACCATTGGCACGTTGGTCCTGTATATTGGAATGTGAAACAATCTATGCAGACGCTGTCTTAGGTAATTATCAGGAACATAGAAACCAATGCTCCACATAATTTCAGGATTATCGACCATACCGCGCAACAATGAATAAAAATGCGTAATCAGATACACATTCCTTCTAGTCTCTAAACTGTTGTGGCCAAGCATACCCTGGAGAAACCCGGTTGGGTAAAGCCGTCATCTAAATTCCTACCTTGATCCTCTAATAAAGTTGTGATCGAAGTAAGAATTCCCTTTGCAGTGCCACGACTTGGCGTTGTGTGTCCCAAATAAATTGATCCAGGTTCTGCTAAAATTGTTATGCGCTCTTCTAAAACTTCTTTGCGATGGTAACGATCCCATATTTTCTCATTTATCAGAGTCTTGTCTTTTCGTCAATCAAATACTTTTTTATAACAATACCTCCAATATCTTTTGAAGCTTCTGTCCGGGCTTTAGAGACAGCTCTGTGGATCTTGTTTTTATCAATAACTAGAGCTAAATCTGTGGTAAAAACCAAGCCGACGTCAGCCAAAACCGCAGAAGCAACAGCAGCAGCAGATCGCGTCGATAAACCGTATCTATCACAGACCTTAGCAACTGTTGGCAACGACAATTTTTTCCGATTGGCTGTTGAAGTCGACAGTGTCTCTGTCGAGGGCGTGTTTGTCGGGAATGTCTTTGTTATCGGATAAATTTCCGGGGAAGATTCACGCACCGAATCTTCATCACAATTTGCTGAGACTGAATCGTTTTCTTGAGTAGAACACGACTTTCTTGCTGCCCTTATTGACTCTTCAATTTGTTTCTGTTGTCGTTTTATTAATCTAGCCGTTTATTTCTTATCAATACCGCCTGTAACCATTTTCCGGTCATTTCTTTGATCCAACAAAAAATTTCTCTCATTAACGGGAACTTTCCTATAATTTAAACACGAACAAAATTCAAATGAAGTGCATTTACAAGCAGCAACGTCGAAAAGCTTCTCAGAAAACTCTAAAAAATATTTCAGTTTGTTTTCAAAACTATCATTTCGTTTACTTTTGGGGTACCTTTTCAACCTGAGGTACTTTTCGAAATAGGATTTCAATAATTGAATAACCCGTTCCTTAGTTACGATTGGAATCAAAGCTTTGGTCCAAATATTGTTGATATTTTCAAAAACAATCGCATATACATCTGAATTGGATGGATCCTTTCCATTACACTTCAATTTCAGGTCGTTCTTGACAAATAAAATAAATTGAATGACGTCCCTTATAGTTGGTAGCTGCCGATTGTCAAGTTCTTTGTATGGTCCCAATATAGCGCAAGTATTCTCACTACGCCTCGAATTCATTATTAATAACACACAAAATCCGCTTAACACTATAAAAATCGCAACTTTTATGGCATAAAAATACTTTGGCTACGATGAAAACACTCGCGAGTCACGTCAAAGTAATCCTCGAAACAAGTAGTGATGGGTCCGCTCTGTACTCACTACTACAATACATTAAAGTGCACACTTCGCACGTTTTGATGTGTAGTGCACACTACAAACTACAACATTCATTTTTTACGTGAAATTTTTGGGAAGATGATGTAGATATATGAAGAAATCTCTGGAAACTGTAACAACCCCCCTCCATGGTTTGAAAAATTTTGGGATCCATAAAGAAATTTTTGGGAAGTTGGTGTAGCTAAATGAAGAAATCTCTGGAAAGTGAAACAACCCCCCCCCATGGTTTGAAAAATTGTTTGGAATTGAATGAAGAAATCTGGCTGGCGACTTTTTTATTTTAAATTAATAATAATAACCTTAAATATTTTCCTCGTTGACCTTTTTTTTTTTAGCTTGCCAAATTTTTTATTCGGGAAAAAAAGAAAAAATATTAACTCACTAGTACTACATTACTTCATTTCATAACACTTCACTTCATTAATACTACAATTACTTCATTTCATTACTTCACTTCATTAATACTACAATTACTTCATTACTTCACTTCATTTACTTCACTTCATTTCGTAGTATAGTCCGTCCAACTTATCTGGAGAATAAAGGAGGGCGTCCCAATCGTTGTGGTGCTGCCCATAGTCTAAAAATTATCTCATTTTTAGGGAATTTTTTGCAAATTCATTTTTTCTTAAACAATTTATTAAGCAGTATACGACACGATAAAAAATCAAAAAATGTAAAGTAATGTACAAATAAATTTACCAAAATATACATTCGCAAAATACACGTCACCAAATTGCGTTTTTTCAAAATCAAAGAAAAATACAATTGTCAAAAAAAAAAAACAAACAATTATTCTTTTAGGCCGGCGCCACATTACGCAGATATTCCGCTTTTTGTCTTTTATTATCGTCTTTTCCGTTGCGCCAAATCGGCAAAGCAAATAGATCGACCGATCATCCGCGTAGTGTGTTTAATAAGCGCATATTGTATGGAAAGAAACGTAGCGATGTTCCGCGACAGAAGAGACGCGGCGGAAGATCCGCGCAGAGTGGCGCCGGTTTTATTCGGTGTCTCATACGTAATGATCTGACCTCCATGTTTAACTCAGTAACACCTAAGGATATCAATCGGTTTAGGGCCGTTGTATCAACTTGGTTTATAGTCATCTTTCGTTCAAAGCATAGATATTTTGCGTTTTCCACCGATCAAACAACTCGCTTTCGTAAAAATCTATGTTTTAAATGAACTATTGCTATAAAGTAAGTTGATTAAACCAGTCTTTAATGTGTATAAATAAAAAAGTTTATTTTTAAAAAAAATATGTTTATACTAATGAACACGTTAGTTTCCCCTCCTGCATTGACAATTATGAAGCACTGACCTTTAGATACGGGTTTGAATACACCTTCGACATCTTCACTTTGCCAACATTTGTCTGCTGTTTGTGAGGTATGTATATATGTTTCATCTAGATGTATGACTGGCCGCCGATTCAAAGAAGTTTCATTCTTCCTTAATTCATACAAGAATTTTGCTCTCATGAAACATATTAATTATATCATTGCGTTCTATAAGCACTTTACGGTTACTTTTAGTCTTCCGAAAACAAAAACCTAGCTTATGCAGTAATTTACGTTATATCTCACGATATCCTTGAAAATTTATGTTTTCTTTCAATACCTTTTGCAGTTTACTTAATGTAAGTAACTCTTTCTTAAAAAGTATAAAAATCATGTACCTTTCGCCTGATGACTCCCAAATCAAAGTCATCTATATCAATTTTTCCACTTATCCTTTTTCTTTTTTTTCCGGGTGTAGATATTTTAATGCCCATTTCCACGGCCGCTTTACCTTCTTTAACTATTTTGTAAATTGCCGATTCAGAAATACCTGAAGAAATTGTATAATAGTACAATAAAAAACTAAGTATGGGAAAATCATTATAACTGCATGGCAGCACTAACCTGAAGCGGCGGCAATTGGCGGCAATTCATCTATGAACAAAATCAAACGGTATAATTGGGGCTTTTAGACGTTGTTCTTCTACAAAAAACGTGTGCATTTTCAAGATTATTTCCCGAACACCGCTTTTAATGGTTTTTGGCATGGTGACAGTCTAAAATTTTCTTAAAAAACTATCGAAACAGTCATGAACCCCTCTGTAAACAAAGTCCGTCAAAGGTCTGTCAGCTGTAGATAATCCAATATGGCGTCGTTAGTTCCAAATTTGGCCATTCTTCAGATAAGTTAGACGGACTATACTACAATTACTTCACTTCAAGTAGTTTTTATTACAATTGTAGTGTACACTTTGTAGTCTTTAAACTGGTGAACGTGTGTGTGTTGTAGTCTTCATTTTGAAATGTAGTTTTTCCCTTCGCTAGAAACAAGTGACGCATTTGCGGGTTGAAACCTAAAGGCTGCCATACACGCTCCGGCACATCCGGTACGAGGGGTATTATTCGTCTATGCCTCGCTTGTGTCTATGATCGGCTGACGTTAGACAGTCGCCATTTGCTAATCGCATATCAGCCGAGCGTGCTAGAACCATGGATCGTGCTGACCAAGATGCTCCTACCGTCAAGTCCGAGCAAGGGTATACAGCCGTAAAGTTAGAACCAGGGTCTGCAGCCGTTAAGTCCGAGCCAGGGTCTGCAGTCATCAAGTCTGAACCAGGGTCTCTGGCCGAGAGCGGTGATGAAGGAGCGGGCGGTGGAGCACCCTACACGTATACAGAGATACCGATCACCTACATCAAGCAAGAGTGCTCGGAGGACTCCAGGAGAACCGACCAGCGCGCCGGTGAGCAGTTGCTTCATTATTGATTGATTATTAACATGCGCAACTGACCTAACTGTTAAAAATGGATGAAAAGAAAAATGTCATTAGTTTGAACAGATTTCGGAAATCCCAGCACATCCCTTGTGACGGATACTATGGATTATTTGCCTACTATAGATGGATTTTTCGTGAATTGAACTTGAATTATCTTGAACTGTTCAGGGTTAAATTGCACTGTAAGGTTTGGATCCAGATCTATTAGAGGGTTTGTTCCATGGTAATAGTTGTGTGCCATGATTTCAAAAATGAAATATATTCATTTATAGCTTTAAGTATTAAAAACGTTATTAGACTTTTAGTTTTTAAATTTTAACTTTACATTTTGACATTTGAGAAGTTTCATCTATGGTCAACATCAGGTTACGCAAATCATAGATAATAGTGAAACACAATACAGGGTTTTTGTTTTGTCGACAGACTTGATTTTTAGTACCTACTTTGAATACATTATTTTTTTTAAATAAACGTGAATTACTATGCTATTTCATGGTGTCAAATAGATAACTCGAGAAAATTTTCCATTGAAAATGTATTTTTTGGTTTTTTAAAGAAAATAAAAAATTCAATTAAAATATATTTTCAGTTTAGGTTAGTTAGTTATTATATTTATTCCAGAAGTGGATTCCAGCAATGTTGGGTGGGGAAGTGCGCAGGGAGGTGATGTGCAGACAGATGAGGGGTCTCGAGGGAGCGGCGTTGAGGGAGCAGGCGGTGGAGCGCCCTGCACTGATGTAGACTTATCGCATCCTGACATCAAGCAGGAGTGCTCGGAGTACTCCAGGAGGGCCGACCAGCGCACTGGTGAGCCGATGATTCCCTTCTATTTTCAATCCGTGAAGTAAATCCCACAAATGGCATGACCGTTACATGATGAAATAGAGATATACATCAAATAGTTACGGAAATATGTAATATCAAAGTTTGCATTTTTTTTTCATATTTCTGACATATTTTTTGCATGAAGTTGAACTATTATTTGGTATTTAAATATAAGATGATTAAATAATTTTTATTTGACTTAATAATAATATGTATAATATAAATAAACGTAATCCACATTATTATCAGGCAATGTATTCAGATATATAAAACATTTTAAATATAATAACACTTTGTTTATTGAGTAATTACTAGTTTTGGCCCAGAGCTGAACCTGCATTTTATTTAAAGATTTTATGTCTCACCACAATGTGTTTGCTTCGTGTGAAAGTTTAAAATATTGTATTCGTGCAGTAAATATTTGCACTGCTGATTCTTTTTCAGAGATTCCAACTGTGTCATCACCCGCCCCTGGAAAGCAACCAAAATTGGAGACCGTCTCCAAGACTAAAAAATCCTCAAGCAGGTGCTCGCGCACTCCCGCTGGTAAGAAAGTGTTTTCGTGCTCCCAGTGCCCGTACACGAGCAAGCAAAAAGGTTCCTTAAGAATACACGAACTCTCACATACGGGGGAAAAGCTGTTTTCATGCTCAAAGTGCAATTATTCGAGTAATAATAAATCTAATTTAAAAATACATATGCTTATGCATAATGCGGAAAAATTGTTTTCGTGTTCGCAGTGCAGTTATTCCTGCAATCAAAAATCAACCTTAAAAAGACACATGATTAGGCATAATGCGGAAAAACTGCTTTCGTGTACACAGTGCAGTTATACGTGCAATTATAGTTCGTACTTGAAAAAACACATGCTCACGCATAATGCAGAGAAATTATTTTCGTGTTCGCAGTGCAAGCATTCGTGCAACCGTAAATCATATTTAAAACTCCACGAACTTTCACACACTGGGGAAAAACTTTTTTCGTGTCCGCATTGCAATTATTCGTGCAATGATAGATCTAACTTTAAAGTACATGTGCTCACTCATAACGCATCGAAACTGTTTTCATGTTCACAGTGCAGTTATTCTTTTAATCAAAAATCAAGTTTAAAAAGACACATGCTTACGCATAATGCTGAAAAACTATTTTCGTGTTCACAGTGTAGTTATTCAAGCAACTATAAATCGTACTTAAAAGTACATATGTTAAAACACACTGGAGAAAAACTTTTTACATGTTCACAGTGCAATTACGCCTTCAATCAAAAATCAAGCTTACAAAGACACATTCTTAGGCATAAAGCAAAGAAAGTGTTTTCATGTTCACAGTGCGATTATTCCTTCAATAAAAAATCAACCTTTAAGAAACACATGCTTACACATAATACAGTGAAACTGTTTTCATGTTCACAGTGCAATTACTCTTGTAATGATAAGTCAAACTTTAGAAGACATTCGCTCACTCATAATGCAAAGCAATTGTTTTCGTGTTTACATTGCAATTATTCTTGCACTCATCAATCAAACTTAATATTACATTTTCTTACGCATACTGCAGGGAGCCCAGTTGGCATGACACTGGTTTCTCACGCTGAGGGTTCCGGGTTCGATTCCAGATGAGGTCTATGAGATATAGGAGATATGATTAACCCAAACCTGGATGTGTTTCGTTTCAATTATTGGGCATCTTAGCCTGTTAAAGCGTAAAAAATGACATATTTTTCATGCTGACAGTGTAATTATGTGTGAAACCTAAAATCAAGATGAAAAAAGACAAGTACAAAGCTTACACAGAGCAGAAAAACTGTGTTCATATTCAGAGCGCAATTATTAAAAGTACATATGTTTTAAATGCTTGCAATAAAAAAATCCAGCTTAAAAGTGCACGCGCTTGAACACACTGGAGAAAAACTGTTTTCATATTCACCGTGCAATTATTTTTACATTTATAAATCATGCTTATAAACCATATTCCTACAAATAACAGAAAAATACACAGTTCAATTATTCGCAATCGTAAAACACATTTTTAAAAGTACACGTGCTAGATAACATTTGCATATTTTACACTATGCAGATGTAATCTTACTGGACTTCTCATGCATTAGCATGAAAAATCCAGTAACTCGGCGCATTTGTTCATTGGAAAAGAGCGCTACCGTGCATAGGTAGTGATTGAAATTCCGGGCAATCAGACATCGTTCACAAGAACCGTGCCTGTTCGGTCGTTTTTGAAGATTTTTGCAATTTGCGTTATGAACAAATAATTTAGAAATAAGATGCAGATAATACAAGCTGTTCAACCGCACAGACGAAGAATGGCATCGCAATTACAGAACTGTAAACCATCGAGTTTACGGACCTTGATTTTAAAGACAAAATTACAATACATTTGTCCTTTGTGACAACAAACCAATTAATTTGCTTTTAATTAAATTAAAATGCTATTTCTTTTAATTAGTCATATGTAAGAAAAATATTATATAAATTTTAGATCATTGTATATTTGTTTTGTAACATTGTATATTAGTTTTGTTTAATGTAATGTAAATAAAACAAGTTTTCGGAAAAAAATGTTTATTTATTTCGATTTCAAAGGTTTCGATATTACAGTATCAAAACTTATTCTTCTCCTTTTCATTGTATATTTGTTTTGTTAAGTGATTTATAACATTTTATATTTGTTTTGTTAAAGTAAAACAAGTTTTCGGAAAAAAATGTTTATTTATTTCGATTTCAAAGGATTCGATATTACAGCATCAAAACTTATTCTTCTTCTTTTCATATCCTATCCGTTCAACGGCTGGCTTGGCTATCATGTTGGCAAACATTGGCTATCATGTTGGCTATGAGGACTTTGTTTGCTGCGGCCCGGAACAGCTCCACAGTAGACTGGCCAAACCACTGTCTCAGGTTTTTCAGTTTTTTTCTTCAGGTCTCCTTTTTCCAGGCAATCTTTCCCTGCATTATGAGATGCAAGATCTCGTACTTCTCTGGATGTCTCATACATGTCCGAGACATTGAATATTTTTCTTTATTCATCCGAACCGTAATATCTTCATTTATAACTCTGGCCATCAAGCTTATTGTGAATATTCTTCTGTGGATCCACATCTCAAATGCGTCAAGTCGCCTTTAAGGTAAGCTTCCATGCTTCCATTACATAAAATAATACAAAACTACGGTGAGTATACAAAGAAATACTATGTGTAGAAACTTTTTACGGAGTTTTTTGTCAGAATTCCGAATTCAAGTAATGAAATAAAACACTTATGAAATTGTTTAATAATTATAAGTAGTTCAACTAGTAAACAAAATTTGGGTCTCTGGTGAAACGGTACATGCGCAAACTTCCCCCCGCTACGCCGTAAAATTTCAAGATGTTTGCCGGCTACTGTACGTTATATTAAAGACCCTCATAGAATTAGCTTCGTCTCTGTGAGACTTCTATAATTCATCTTAATTGGATGATAATTCCGCAGTAGACAAATCCAGTGTTCGCAGAACATACACGAAATATGATTCCAATTTCGTTTACCAACATGGAATTTTAAAATTCCTACCTATTAATTAATTATTTAGATAATTCGTCTATGGCTTACTCGTGTCTATGATCGGCTGGCATTTATCAGTCGTCATTTGATAATAGCGTTTTTTGCTAGCTTGGAAAATATTAGAAACATGGACCGTGGTGACCAAGATGCTCCTGCCGTCAAGCTCGAGCCAGGATTTGCGGAAGTGGGCGGCGATGAAGGAGCTGGCGGCGGGGCACCGCACACTGATGTAATCACATCGTATCCCAACATCAAGCAGGAGTGCTCGGAGTACTCCAGGTGGGCCGAACAGCGCGCTGGTGAGGAATTGGTTTATTATTGATTAATTCTCAATGATGTTTATCGCGAACACATGATCTAACAGTTAAAGATAGGAGAAAAGAAAAAATTCTTTAGTTTGACCTACTTTCGCAAATCTTTGCAAATCGCACATTTCTTGTGACAGATGCTAAATATCATATGCTTGCTAGAGACGGATCGTTCGTGAATAAACTGTTATCTTTCAACTGTTCAACGTCCCGAATAAATTAATTGTTCAGGGCTAAATTGTTTCGTACGGTTTGGGTCCAGTTCTTTTCAAATGTATGTTCCATGACAATAGTTCATTGACCCGATTTTCAGATTTTTCACCATACATTTTGACGTTTGTGACATTTCATCTATGGTTAACATTAGTTTATGCAAACTACAGATAGGAGAGAAACATAATAAATATATACGAAATCTTTTGCAGTAGGCTTAGGTAATTGTCATGTTAAATGACGTATACATTACGATGCTTTTACTAATTTGTTGAATTAATAGTTTTTCCTGATATTTTTATGACACATGTAACTCATCAAATGTTCAATTAAAATATGATTCAAAAAGAGCATTTTGTCGCCATTAACCTTCGGGTACCGGAAGACCGAAATAAGGATCGGAGGCCGAAGCGGGGTACAAAGTGACCCCAGTCGAATTTGCGTTTTAATTATATTAGTATTATATTATAGGTTTGAAAATGAACTATAATATTTTTATAATTATATTATAGGTTTATATTATAGGTTCTAAGTATTCTATTATAGGTTTGAAAATGTTCTATAATATTCTTAATTACATTTCCTATACAATGCAACCAAGATTCTACTAAATTTGCCATTATTTTTAAAAAAAAACGTAGTATTTTGTCGTTTCATCATTCACAGGTGTCCGACCAACGGAAGCTGTGCTGGCAGAATATTCTCTTATATATTGTCTGTACTATATAGAATATTCCCTTATATATTGTCTGTACTTTATAGAATATTCCCTTATATATTGTCTATGGAAATACATTTTTTTTGGTCTGTCTCACTACGCATTATCATTTTATTTTCTTTAGATGTTGTATTCTTTGGGATATTTCTGAAGATTGCAAAGAACACCATTAATAATTATAAAATATTAGTGTATATTGTAGATATCTCACAGAGACGAAACTGTATTAATTATGGGAAAGTAGGTATAGAAGTCATTTGGGTGTAACAGGACTTATGACCTGTCTTTTGGTAGGCTTAAGTGATCACTTAAGCCTACCAAAAGACAGGTCATAAGTCCTGTTACACCCAAATGACTTCTATACCTACTTTCCCATAATTAATACAGTTTCGTCTCTGTGAGATATCTATAATATACACTAATTGATTAATAATGTCTCTGTGACATAAATCCAGCACTGTTCTGAAAGATTTGAACAAACTCAAAATATTCTGAATTATAAAATAGTTTTCAAATAGTTTTTTTGGGGTTATGTTGTGCCTCGTTCCAGAACGGGAGGTTTAACCAAGCGATTGTTGATGCAACAATCACATCGTTAAACCTCGGCCTCCTTGTGCGATTTTGTACATTTGTACATTCTGGTCTCGTAGAGAGTGAATACGAACGGCTTCGTCTAAAACGACTTGATGTTGCGCTCGCAGACGGTGCGCGTACCAGGTGTTGTTGATGACTTAAATATAATTGATGGTTTGAAAATGTATTTGATGAGAATGATTTTGTTGTATCATCGTGCATGAAGTTTATAGGCGCGTTGTACCTTTGCGTGTTTTTGCGCTGAAGTGAATAAAATAAAATATAGTATTCTTGGGTTAGTTAGATTTTTTAAATTAAAATGCATTTACAAGTTTGGTTAGAAAAGAAAAACATTGGTGAGTTTTGTGAGGTTCTGTTGGAAAAGAAACCATTGGGTAGATTAGGTTCGTTAGCACAATTCAATGTTTTCCTGGTAAACGAATGATTACGATGATCATGAGTTCTTGGATTTTTTCGATCGTAACCAAATGATTTTTCACACGCGCGTTTTGCAAAATTCTCAGTAATTACCAATTTTTATTGTCTTTTGTTTGCATCGGTAGAAGTGATTTAAGAACTGGATGTAAACCGTAGGATGCAATTATGCCCTGTTCTTTTCATTTCCACCAACACCCGTCCATCAGTTCAGTAGGATTATTGTTTTTGATTCCAGAAGGGGGTCCCAGCAGTGCAAGCTGGATAAGTGCATCAGGCGGCGGAGCGCCCTACTCTCATGTAAACACGTGGTATCCTGACGTCAAGCAGGAGTTCTCAGGGAGGCCCGACCAGCGCACTGGTGAGCAGTTGATTCCCTTGGATTATCAATCCGTGAAGACTGACCCAGAAGTGGATCCCGGCTACGCGATCTGGGGACGTGCAGCAGGCAGTGGAGCTCCCCACACTTATGTAAACACGTCCTATCCTGATGTAAAGCGGGAGTGCTCCGAGTACTCCAGGGGGGCAGACCAGCGCACTGGTGAGTTGACTCCATTGGATTATCAATCTCCGAAGGCAATTCCAGACGTGGTTTCCAACAATGAGAGATATGAAAGAACAGCAGGCGGTGAAGCGCCCTACACTTATATAAACACGTCGTATCCTGACATGAAGCAGGAGCGGTTGATTACCTTGGATTATCAATCCGTGAATAGGGTTCCAGAAGTGACTTCCAGCAATATAAACTGGGCAAGGGCTGCGGACGGTGGAGCACCCTATGCTTATTTAAACACACCGTATCCTGCTATCAAGCAGGAGTGCTCTGAGTACTCCGGGAGAGCCGACCAGCGCGCTGGTGAGCAGTTGATTCCTTTGGATTATCATTCAGTAAAGAGGGTTCCAGAAGTGGGTTCTAGTAATGCGAGCTGGGGAATCGCGGGAGACAGTGGAGCGCCTTACACTTACATAAACACACCGAATGCTGACATTAAGCAGGACTGCTCGGAGTACTCCGGGAGGGCTGACCAGCGTTCTGGTGAGAAGTTGATTCCCTTGGATTCCGCGATTCCTGAAGTTGGTTCCAGCAATGCAGAGTGCGGAAGAGCGCCCTACACTAATATAAACACATCGTACTCTTATATCAAGCAGGAGTGCTCGGAGTACTCCAGGAGGACCGACCAACGCACTGGTGAGTATTTGATTCCCTTGGATTGTCAGTCCGTGAAGAACTCTAATCCCGCACCTGATGTGACCGTAATGGGATGATATGTAGATATAAAAAATACATCAGCGCGTTCATGTATTTTCTACTACGAAAAAGTAACACCACGCGTATGCATTAACTCCCCAGTTATATCCCCAGAATTCTGGGAGTCCATCTTATAGCATCCTGCCTTGCAACATGCCGTGCCCATTGCCATTTTAGCTTCACTACACGATCCATGATATCCACTATTCTAGTTCTGCGCCTAATTTCATCATTTTTTATTCTATCTCTAAGGCATATTCCAAGCATGGATCTCTCCATGGATCGTTGCGTGTATTTGAGCTTTGTAAGAGCCATTGTCTCCACTCCATACGTCATC
The DNA here is from genome assembly GCA_016648135.1 of Agrypnia vestita. Taxonomy (NCBI): domain Eukaryota; kingdom Metazoa; phylum Arthropoda; class Insecta; order Trichoptera; family Phryganeidae; genus Agrypnia; species Agrypnia vestita. The sequence goes on from JADDOH010023947.1 coordinate 182,134, forward strand.
ACTGGCAGTATGCACGATTCAAAGACTTTTCTTTTTAGACTAATTGGGATCTCTTTGTTCTCGAAAATATGTTTGAGTTTGCCAAAAGTAGCCCAGCTCATTCCTATTTGTCTTGGTTCTAATAATTTTGTTTGGTTTTCTTTGTTCATTTTTATCTTGTGTCCCAGTTATATATATAATATATATTCATCTACTGTTTTAATATTATTGTTATGTACTCTTATATATTCCTCCAATATTAAAATATATTCCGGGTTTGTTTTCGAGATCATTATTACTTACACGTAATATAGATTACTATCCAGTACTGTATTAAAAAGCATAAAACATAATATTCACACAAAAAATATTTACATTGCAGATGTTTTGAGAATACAAGATTCTTTTTCGGAAAAACTTAATGTGTCTTCATTTGTCCCTGGAAAGCAACAAGAAGTGGAGACCGCTTCCAATGCTAAACAATCTTCAAGCGGATGCGTGTTAACTTATGCTAAGAAGTTGTTAACATGCACTCAGTGCGCGTACACGAGCTACCAGAAAGCTTCCATGAAAATTCATGAAGTGTCACATACCGGGAAGAAACTGTTTTCATGTTCACAATGCAATTATTCGTGCAATTATAGTTCAAACTTAAAAGAACATGTGCTTTCGCATAATGCAGAGAAATTGTTTTCTTGTCCACAGTGCAATTATTCCTGCAATTATAAATCAAGATTCAAACAACACATGGGTACGCATAATGTAGAAAAACTATTTTCGTGTTCGCAGTGCAATCGTTCATTCAATCAAAAATCAAGCTTAAAAAGACACATGCTTAGGCATAATGCAGAGAAACTTTTAACGTGTTCACAGTGCAATTATTCATCCAATTATAAATCAAATTTAAGTGCACATATGCTGAAGCATAGTGGTATAAAACTATTTTCATGTTCACAGTGCAGTTATTCCTCCAATCAAAAATCGAGCATAAAAAGACATACGCTTATTCATGATGCGGAAAAACTGGTTTCTTGTTCACAATGCAATTATTCTTCCAATAAAAAGTTAAACTTAAAAAAACATATGCTTACGCATAATACAGAGAAACCATTTTCATGTTCACAGTGCGACTATTCGTGCAATCGAAAATCATATTTGAAACTCCATGTACTTTCACACACTGGGGAAAAACTTTTTTCATGTTCACAGTGCAGTTATTCGTCCAATCGGAAATCGCACTTAAAAACACACTCGCTTACACATAATGCAGAGAAACTGTTTTCATGTTCACAGTGTAAATATTCGTGCAATCTGAAGTCATATTTTAAACTACATCTGCTTTCACATACTGGGGAAAAACTTTTTTCTTGTTCACAGTGCAATTATTCCTGCAATCTCAAATCATATTTAAGACTCCACGTACTTACACATACTGGAGAAAAACTTTTTTCATGTTCGCAGTGCAATTACTCGTGTAATAGTAAATCGTACCTAAAAGTCCATGTACTTTCACACACTGGGGAAAAACTTTTTAAATGTTCACAGTGCAATTATTCGTGCAATTATAAATCAAACTTAAAAGAACATGTGCTTTCGCACAATTCAAAGAAATTGTTTTCATGTTCACAGTGCAATCATTCATGCAATCATAAATCGAACTTTAAAAGACACATGCTTACACATAATACAGGGAAACAGTTTTCATGTCCACATTGCAATTATTCCTGCAATCATGAATCAAGATTAAGACAACACATGCTCGTGCATAATGCTGAGAAACTCTTTACATGTTCACAGTGCAATTTTTCGTCCAAATATAAATCAAACTTAATATTACATTTGCTAAGGCATGCCGGAGAGTGATTATTATTTTCATTTTTACAGTGCAATTATTCTTGTAACAGTGATCCAATATTAATAAACATGTAGTTATACGCAAAGCAGAAGAATTTTTATTTATTTTAGTAGCTTGTTGGTCTTGTGGTTAGGACTCTCGCCTCGTGATCCAAAGGTCGCGGGTTCGAATCTCACTCCAGACCAGCAAATTAGTCCTATTTTCATAGCACAAGCGTTTAGCTTAGTTTGAAAATAGTAAGAATATTGATGCGACATGTATTCCGTGTTCGCATCTCTATTAAAAATGTATATTTATTGATTAACGCCCTTCAGTGCTTTTACAAACAATAAGGTACAGTGTATATTAAATTAATGAATACCTTTAACAATGCACAGTGATAGCCCATGGAATATAAACAAGAAAATATAATAAAGTGGAAAGAAAATACATAGCAGTAGCACAATACTAAAAGATAAATATGACGATATGAAATAAAAAGCAAGTATAAAGCAGAAGCTTAAAGAAAGCACGATATAATAAAAAATATAGAAAAATAAAATAATAATATAAAGAAGAAAGCAATAGCACAAGTTTAGTAAAGCATAATATTATAAAAAATTTCACATAACAGTTTGTTATCTCACCTATCAACTGAAATACAATCCACTTATTTAAGTCCAATCTGACGAATACCAGTAGTCTTTCAATACACTTTTTAAAATATGTTTAAATATTATATAGTTGGTGGCAAAAACGTCAAGTTGTTCAAATTTGTTAGCTAATCTAGGAAGCCTTTGCAGTGGGGAATTAAAAATATAGTTGGTAGCTGCAATTTCCAAGGCAAAACCTGCATGGTTACACATAGTTACGCGAGATGGAACACGCAAGCAGATATGTACTAATAGATATTCCGTTTATTAATTTGTGTAAAAGGAGAAAATCAGTCAATAATTAATGAAATTATTTTCTTGTTCGCAGTGCAATTATTCGTATGTTAGGGGGAAACTATTTACATGTACAAAGTACAGTTATTCATTCAATCATCAAACACATTTGTATAAGCAAATTGATGGGCCTAGGCGTACTGAGGAGAAACTGTTTTTACATTGCGCATAATATTGAAGTTTAATAATAGGAGAACCAAAATAACAAAAATGTTGAATGCCGAAAGAATAAAGTATAATGTATTGATGCAAATATTTAAAATTAAACATGGATTAGTACCTAAATACTTTGATGACAGTAGGAAGCTGAATAGGGATTCTCATTCTTACAATATAAGAGGAAGCGACCACATAAGACGACCGAAGAAAAAGAAAAACACCTCACAAAATTGTATGATGTGCAAAGGTCTAAAAATCTTCGATAGCCTGCCAAAGGAAATTCGAAACAAGGTTAATATAAGGAGGTTTAAACAGAAGTGCAAAAATTTTATTGTAAAAACTTTTAAATGACTACATGGAATACAATATGTTTAAGTGAAATCATGTATTAGCCCACACAACATTATGCGTGGAACTAAATAACTAAGATAAATAAATAATTCAAATTCACAGTGCACTTTTAAACAGGTCATCTTAACGAGAATAGATTTCATTTTACTGTTTGAAATTTCTGACAATTTTGTTTCATATTTTATCCCTTTAGAGGTAAAACTCACCAACCACAAAATGAGTTATGAATACCAAAATTCTTTTATTTCCATCTCTATTCCAGCTAAAAATTAATAAGTGTGAAACGGGGTGCTTTGTTTCAAACTATGTGTGCAAGCGACAAAGGCGTGGAAATAACTAAAAAGTTTATTTTTAACAACAATTTATTAATAGTCAGTAAAACACAAATGTACATACGTAGCAGAAAAGAACACACAGAAATATAGACAGTCAAAATATAAAAGAGCACACAGAATATAAAATACAATTAGCACAAGCACTTAGGTCTCTGGCGTAGTCACAAATTAATTAAGGCGGAATTCTGGATCTCACTTCACAGATTCGGCGGAGGCTCATGCCGGAAAAAACTCGACAGCAAGAGCGATGGCGAAGATACTTCTCGGAGGTTAACACTCGACGAGACTCGAGCTTCACATAAGCTCGACTTGATACGGCCCGGCAGGAGAACACTCGACTGCGGCAGCGATATCGCTTTCTAGGTTCGCCAGGAATCTCTCCCGGACACCTCCCAGGCGAGGACTGTTGGAGCCTTCCGAACAGTGTATCCTGGCTGGGAGTAAAAGCGCACTGCTTTTATAGGTGTTCGGCGGTGGTGGGGATGGATTAACGAACAAACGTTTATTCCCTGTTGCTAGGCGGAGCTGCCGGCAGCCAAATTCATTGGAAATATGCACCTTTGGGAAGCCTGGCAATTTTGCAGCCGTGCGGCCGGGTTTAATGGCTTCCAAGAAATAGCCACAGATACGGGATTTTCGTTTACTCCCAGGTGCACATATCAATCGCCCCGTCCATTTTGAACGAAAATAGCGCTCTGTGTCTTCAAATTTCTTGTTTTGTTGCCGATTGATTATACGGTAAGCATTCGGTTTACATCGCATAATTTCTTGAGCAGTAGGATCAATATGGTCTTCGTCTAACGCCCTCGAGGCTTCTGATTCAGACTTAAGCGGGATGTCGATTGAAGACTCAATTCCAGTTTCTGCCTTGAAAATATTAGATTTATCGTACGCCTCATGTACGATATATTGCGAAACGTCTGACAACAGTGCGCAGAGCTTTTCGTCTTCTATCAGGTTATTGGAAGTACGCGAAGAGGTTCCGCTAACTACTTCTTCTTCTTCGTGCACCTCATTTACGATATATTGCGCGGCTCCTACGCCAAAGCCACAAAAATCTCTGTCCTCTGTGATGGAATTTGCGGAAGGCGGCGAGATGTTATCTTCTCCATCGGTGTCATGTGTGATCTCGAAGATATCTTCACAGCGCTGTCCGTCGCTGGAAGTAAGTGGTTCGACATAAACTTCTTCTTCCTCATGCATCTCAGGTTCGATGTGATCTGCAACATTAGCGCTCATTTCACAGCGCTTGCCGTCCTCTGCGTCTGCAACAGGTGAGGGCAGAACCACAATGCCTTCTTCTATGATAGTGACTTCGATATCCGGTCGCTGCGGCGGAATAACATGCCGGAAATGCGACAGAGCCACTGTGCGAGCGCAGAATCATTGCCTCGCTGGTTGGCAATCTCGTTGACTTGTTTCATCCATGCCATCTCTGTGAAGCACTTATTATCGTGGGTCTTTTTTATTTCACGAATCTTTCCCGCACCGAAAAAGCAGCTCGTGATCTTTGTTGGTTGTTCTGGACCTCCGAAAAAGTGATTGAATAACATCAAAAAACTTTGCCAATCTAATCGAAGATATTCATTTCTGCTATACCAGTCGAGCGCCTTTCCGCGAAGCTGCGTGGCTGCTATTCGCACCATGTCGTCTGGATGCGAATCGACTGATATGAAATAATTCTCGCAGTTTTCTATGAACAACTGCGCTGTCTCGTCTCTGTATCCCCAAAATTCTACTGTCAGCAGTAATCTCTTGAGGATATCACTGAAAGTGGGCGCCACGAAATTTTCTCCCGAATTTCGAAACGGTGTAGGCTCCGGCTGGCTCTTGTACGCTGACAATCTCCACGCCTCGTCTCTTGCGTAATAGTAATGCGACTCCTCTTGACTTGTATACGACGGCGGTCTTCGCGAATCGTAACGGCGGTCAGGTTTCTCCTGGATTGTATACGATGCTGATCTCCGTGAATCATAATTTTCGTAACGATGATTTGTCTCCTGGCTCGCGTGCGATGACGTTTTCTGTGACTCGTAACGGCGATTCGGCTCCGGCTGGCTTCTGCGATGCGTCGATCTACACGTCTCGGTGTTAGCGGAGCGATAATAATAACGGGACGACATCTTGAAAGCACTGACTCTACACTTCACAATTATTTTATATTTCCACGGTCACTTGCACAATCTCAGGGGGTAGATTCTGGCCTTCCCTCCGCTGGAGGTGTCACGCTGACGTGAAGGCTGCACCGTTGGGCGACAATTGAAACGGGGTGGTTTGTTTCAAACTATGTGTGCAAGCGACAAAGGCGTGGAAATAACTAAAAAGTTTATTTTTAACAACAATTTATTAATAGTCAGTAAAACACAAATGTACATACGTAGCAGAAAAGAACACACAGAAATATAGACAGTCAAAATATAAAAGAGCACACAGAATATAAAATACAATTAGCACAAGCACTTAGGTCTCTGGCGTAGTCACAAATTAATTACGGCGGAATTCTGGATCTCACTTCACAGATTCGGCGGAGGCTCTTGCCGGAAAAAACTCGACAGCAAGAGCGATGGCGAAGATACTTCTCGGAGGTTAACACTCGACGAGACTCGAGCTTCACATAAGCTCGACTTGATACGGCCCGGCAGGAGAACACTCGACTGCGGCAGCGATATCGCTTTCTAGGTTCGCCAGGAATCTCTCCCGGACACCTCCCAGGCGAGGACTGTTGGAGCCTTCCGAACAGTGTATCCTGGCTGGGAGTAAAAGCGCACTGCTTTTATAGGTGTTCGGCGGTGGTGGGGATGGATTAACGAACAAACGTTTATTCCCTGTTGCTAGGCGGAGCTGCCGGCAGCCAAATTCATTGGAAATATGCACCTTTGGGAAGCCTGGCAATTTTGCAGCCGTGCGGCCGGGTTTAATGGCTTCCAAGAAATAGCCACAGGTACGGGATTTTCGTGTACTCCCAGGTGCACATATCAAGTGAATATTCCGTTTATATTTATTTAATGGTAAAACTCATAATTTAAACATTTGAAATAATTTTAATATTAGTTGTTGAATATTTAAACCCCATTATCTTAAAACTACTCCAATGTTACTTAGTGAGTTATGCCTCTAAAGAGAGGATTCGACAGATGCGACACAATCATCGTGGAAAGATACCCCCATAAACAATTAATTTCAATTATTAAAACTACTTACCATCACACCGTTTCCCCGTGGGGGTTGGCAGAAGATAGACCGCCACACTCTTCTGTCCTGACATACAACTCTCACCTCATCCATATTCATACATCTTCGCAAGCAAGCTCGTCGATTGTTGAGGCTTCTATCGAGACCATCTTCCAATATCTGGTTAATCTGGTCATGCCACGTCTTCCGCGGTTGCCTTCGTTCTTTCTGGCGCCATCAACACTTGAATTATACAGGGTGTATCAGAGCTAGCCGCAGAAACTTGGCCAGTAGATTCCTGCCTTTGTGATGAGTCTAAAATGTTAGCAACCATGATCTAATATTATCAACAGTTATGGATATGTACAATATCAAAGTTTGCATTTTTTCTTCAATACTTCTGATTTATTTCTCACTCTATCGACCAATGATTTTACAAGCTCGTATTAATTTTTTTAACCAAGTGTTGGCACCATATGTGGTACAAAATAGTGGACAAGGAATTTTAAGTTGGTTCACGTTTATTCATTTTGGCAACATTCCTCAGTTGAAAGTAGTTCTGCAGAAAGCATCCAACCCAAAAAACATGGAACTGAAAAAATGACTTGTAAAAATTTGAACTTAGAAAAACCTAATACGTCGATATATTACTCGTATTGCATATTTTTTGAAGAGGACTCAATTTTAGAGGTGTTTTTTAATGTAATTATATGAAAAAACTTTTGTTTACGAAGATATGACATGAATGCACTGCACTAAAAATTGTCACTTTAAGGGAAGAGGGAGGGGATGGAAGAAGTGGTGAACGTAGTCATGACATAAAAGATTCTTAAACCCACCGATGACCTGTTGCTTCCTCCATCTCTTCCCTACTCCGTGCGGCGGGCCCGGATTTGAGAACTCTGGTCCCTTTCCGGTGAGAATGTGGAGGCTAATTCTCACATAGACTTGGATTATTTCTTCAAAATGTCAAATTCTACAAACTATTTTTTTTTCTATGTGGGTTCTATAAATTTGATTAATCGGTCTTGTGCTGCCCGTGCATAGTGTGGAATGTACGCTGTCTGCTGCGCAATTTCACACACGATTGCTGTTTTTTAGACACTTTTTTGTGATGGTTATATTCATGTAAAAATCAACAATAATCGATAAAAAGTTTCAGTTTCTGGTTTCTCAATATACAGACCATTAATTACTTATACTTCAATAATTACTTGTACAATAATTACTTATTCATTAATTATGAAAATAAGTAACGAAATTTACTGTCAGAAATGTACGCACATGTTTATCGAATGAAAGTATGGAAGCAATAACACTAAAGATATTGTATTTCAATATTTTCATTCTAAATATATCAAAGAATATAAAAATACTTCATTTTAACGCTTTTTATTTAAAAAAAACACTTTTTTTAACATATTAATAACACAATTGATGCGCGGTTCGAAGACGACATTTGGAATGATTTTTTGTCCGGTTTACGCGGCAAATGAGATTACTTGACGAATGGAACTCGTTCATTCATTCAATAACTTAAGATACAACCAATAATAAGCTTTAAAAACCCACAAACAGAGGCAAAATAGGTAAAATTCGCATACATGTCTAGAGAGCGCATATCTCAGCTCCAGCATACAGAGGGTACAAAAATAGTCACGTAGATCTACGCTCCGGCATACAACCGTTGACCGTGAAGCAAAAAGTATTATCCGAAGTGTAGAAATATTTTGTAAATGTTTTCTACAAAATTATTTTCATGTAGTAACAATAGGATTAAAATAGTGCACGAACCATCCATACCACATGGATGTTTTTAACCTTTTTTTTTTTTTGCTAAGAGTTTATAAATTTGAAGATGCAGAAAACAGTCGAACCTCTTTTTTTAGTTTAAGAGTTAATTTAACAGAGATGGTAGTGATTTGAGTTAGAAAAATATTGAATTTATAATAAACTATAGCAATTAGAGCTTTGACATTTTCAGCACATAAAGATATCGCATCGAACTTATCACTCATTTTTAGCATTTTGTGGGTTGGTCGCTTTCTGCGCGACTACATCGAATTATGAGGTCTAGAAACATTTGAAAAATTTAGAATTATGTTGAATTTCAAAGTGACTAGGATTCAGTAGACTGTAATTGTGGATGGAATCAAGTAAAACAAGTGTCTGTATAACGGTAGATATTGTAATTGAAAATTACTTAAATATATATATATACGTACATACATAATTTGTTCACATGTCATCTTTGTGCTCACAAATATTTACAGTAAAACATTGAGAAATGAAAATAAAAAATAAAGCCATCGTTCAAAAGGATTCCAATATCTTTGGTAAAGTAACATCGCCACAAACGAAAATACACGATTCGTGTTAAGATTTAACTATCGACTATAAAATATAAACACGTCTCCCAACGTAATTCTAACTAATTCAGAGTCGGGTCGCTACGGACAGCATTGCTTTTTCACACATAAACACTAACGCCGTTACGCGTTTCTACGGATCATGCCGTCGGATGGGAGTTCACAACACCCAGGAGTAGCGATCTCAAAATGTATGTCACCAAAATCACGTTCATTCTGCAGATTTCATTTTTCGTTTCGTGCGTTATCTATTTCGAAAATCTCACCATCATTCGCTTGATCGGTTCAGCTGTAGGTCTACAAATTGGCTCTACAAACCCTGGTGGGTCTTGGCCTCCTCCAATCGTCTCGATCGTCAGCTCTCTCCATTTCTGGATCTACAAAGCAGACTTGTCTTTGAGAGCATTTTCGCTCCGTCTTGGTTTTGGCCTTGCTATGCTCCATTGCCCTGTTGAATTGAATTGAGCCGGGACTTTGGTGCTTGTTATTCAATCATTTTCCCCGCATGACCTAGCCATCGAAGTCTTTATTGTAACGCCTGCACCGAGTCTATTGTCATTTATCGGGTGCTTTCAACGGCCATTTATAACACCGAGTGACACCGGATGACTGCCTCGTACATTTATAGGTAACTGTGACTTAGTTCGTTAAGCAATCTACCGGCATTACAGATTTCCAGATTCATATTATCTCGGCGGTAACTTGATTTTTTTCACATTTCTTTAAAAGTGACATTTAAAAAAAATAAACTAATTTTACAAAATGCACCATTTGAAAACATACATTTTGAGATCAAAAGTACACTTTTTTCACTTATCATTCATTTCTAGAGATTAGAACATTCTAGAAGTCTAAAAATAAAACATTTACGAGAAATAGGTTTCTGCAATATTAAAATTAAGTCGATACGAAAAATTTTAAAAGAGACTTTTTTAAAATAGTATTCTTCAAAATGTACATCGAACATGATTAAAATTGAAGAAAATCTGTACCATGGAATCGTCGATTTCTCGCTATGAATCCAGATCACAAATCCGACAATAGAATCGAATGCCGGGTAATCGAGATGACACTGATGATAGTTTCTACGACTATGATCAGCTAACTGACAGCGATGGTGGTCGGACGCATCTTTCACATAACGGGTAAACGAACACTATGAGAAAAATTCACAAACATTAAATAATTCCGAAATGTTTTTTTTACGAAGGGTCATTATTCAATTGATTATCGGGTATTTTTAATTATATCATTATACGTTATTATCGTGTTGCGTTTCAACAGGTTTGGAATGAGCGAGTCATGTCTTTAAATGCGCCATCGGCAGCGCTAAACATCGGCACGGCTTCTAATTGGTGGACGTCTCTTTCCTCGCCGAAAATGAAACGATGGATCGTATCCCCTTGACGGACGTCTAAAAAAGAAAAAATATTATAACATACAGTACTAAATACATGGGAATCAATAATTTTAAGAATTTCAACTGTTAAATGGCTTCCAAAATGTTTCACTCTTTTGGATTACATTTTGTCAAGTTTGAAATCAATAGTTTATTTACACAAACCAATATATATATTTTATTTCCAAGCCAAAAATACTTGACGATTTAAAATTAAATATCGAATACTGCATTCACGATACTGGTATTAATTTATTGGAAGAAGTCTTAGACTATTGGGTTCAAGGAATTCACTTCTGTAAACGAAGTCGAGGTGGCCATTTGAACAACGTTTTATTTAAAACGTAATGTAATTGTTTGTGCATCAAAATAAAAATAAAATTTTGGCTGTATCTTTTGTATAGGCGGCCTGTAACCCAGCTCAAGGCTACAGGCTGCCGAGATGGTATTTCTACGAGGAATAGCGGGAGTTACCAGAAAGGACAGAATCAGAAATATCTCAAAGTAGAAACCTTATTGACGTTTATTGAGAAATCAGTTACGTTGGCTGAGACATATCTTGCGGATGCCGGCAGATAGACTGCCAAAGCGAATATTCCAGGCAAGCCCAAAAGGCAGAAGACTAAGAGACCGTCTTAGGAGGAGCTGGCGGAAACAGTAGGGGGACTGCTGCGAAGCGAGGTTGCAAGTAAATTGAGCTGACATGGAGAGTGAAGCCCAAGGCAGGAAAAGTTGGAACCTTTTATTCGGTGCAGGGATCCTGGCCCAATAGGATAAGGAGTAGAAGAAGAAGGTTGTATCTTCAACTGTTTTTGTGTTTTAAAATCGTATTGTTCTTATTAAAGAACCCTTCTAAGTCCGCAAATTATTCATAATCATAGATCGGTTTGAATCCCAGTGGTATCTTTCTAATTGATTCATCTTATTTAAAGATCCAGTCCCAATCTGCATAATATGACTGATGGTAGTAAGTCTTTGTTCAAATTGGACTTTGCTGGGCGGAAAACGGATGTCTGAGATTGAGGGAATACTGACCTTTTTCTTGGAGCCATTGAGGAAATCCTTGTACATCTCCGAGCGCAGGTATCGCGAGTAGCTGTCCGATTTCATCAGGTGATACACGTGCGCCTGTAGAATAAAAATATCTCATTATATCAATTATATCTTGTAAATGAAGACATCAAAAAGAAAGAAGCATCAGGGAATGGAGACCCACCGCATTCCCAGGACCGTTTTATGAGTGAAAGCTCCCATACCGGTCCTACTCTTGCATCGCCAGATTGACATTTTTTCTCCAAAGGCAATCTCCGTGCCAAGTCGTATAAAGGGCGACCCGGCAAGGAGAGACCCAATAAAACTACACTCACTGTCTCACTCCAACCAAATGCTCTTTATTAGGTTATTAAAAAAAATATACAAAAACAAAAATAGAAAGGTAAATCAGAAAACAAAACAGAAAGAAGCATCAAGAATGATGTATTCAATATATGTCTCAATGCTTGCTCTTTATTAGGTTATTAAAAAAAATATACAAAAACAAAAATAGAAGGGTAAATCAGAAAACAAAACAGAAAGAAGCATCAAGAATGATGTATTCAATATATGTCTCAATGTTTGCTCTTTATTAGGTTATTAAAAAAAATATACAAAAACAAAAATAGAAAGGTAAATCAGAAAACAAAACAGAAAGAAGCATCAAGAATGATGTATTCAATATATGTCTCAATGCTTGCTCTTTATTAGGTTATTAAAAAAAATATACAAAAACAAAAATAGAAAGGTAAATCAGAAAACAAAACAGAAAGAAGCATCAAGAATGATGTTTTCAATATATGTCTCAATGCTAGTGATGCAACGAATACTACTTTCACGAATACAATTATTAAACCTACTATTTGGCGAATACAAATAATTCAACAAGGTAATAAATAATACACCGCTATTCTTTTTTTACTAAGAGATTTAATAATTAAAATTAACCACTGACAAATTTTTGTTCAAAAAGCACAACATTTCTTTTATCCGTTTGCACATTCCTGGCGATTGAAAATAAATACAAATTTTTTCACGCCTACGTGAGGTCATGTTATTAGATTTAATTTGAAATTATTTTACAAGAGTTAACACTTTTACACACAACGGAAATAAAACGGAATGAACAATACGTATTACAAAACAAAAACTAAATGAAATGAGCACCTAACCTTATTATTAACCCAACGAAACTAGATGAAAGAACTCATGTTATGCTGTGAAACAATTGACAACTTGAGTACTCAACAAATCCATTCATTTAATGTTAGGGATATCCCCGATAATAGAGTGGGTAGGTGTGTAATATTCGTATTTGTTGCATCACTACTCAATACTTTCAAATAAAGAATTGAAAAAGAGCAGAAAAAGTTGCTATGTACGTTGTCCTACAGAGCTGGTCAACACAACGGCCATCTTCACCCTCTTGCCTCTTGCCGACGGAACATATCAGTATTACACAACATAATAGTGCAGAGTACACCCTATATTTAAACACTAACAGTGTAAAATTAACTTTCTAATAAAGGAAATACCATAGCCATAACCACGATTTTTATGTTTTTATTTCATTTTAAAGTTCTGCACCTTATATATCCACAATTTAGACTAAACGCATCTCTCTTCCACAAATTTACTCTACAAAATCATTGAAGATTGACAAGCCGGCGTTACTAGTAAAATGCAGAAGGGAAACACTGGTGTTTACTCGCCTGGGCGTGGTCGAAGCTCCAGCGGTCCGCCCCCGCCTGCACGTTGGCGTGGCACGCCCCGCGGCTGGCCGAGTCCACGTTGATGGGGCACGGCGCCTCCGGGGAGAGGTACTCCTTCCAGATGTCCTGCGCGCGCACACGCACCTGCCGCTGGGGGAGGGCCTTGAGCTCCTGCACGGCCTCCCAAAACCTTGACAACGGATGAGAAAAATTTGATTTTACTTAAGTGTTCAATAAATATTACCGTGTATTTTACAGAGAAGCAAATCTCAACGTTTCGCTGAAGTCTTATTCAGCTCATCAGGAAAACGTCCTATCTAAACTGATTATTTCTTCCGAGGTAAATATATGCACTTTGTCATGGAGTGTTCACTTCTTCTACGATAGAGGTCGCCAGTGTGCAATATGTACTAATTACATCTTCGGGTTTTCTGTGACGTCTATTTAAGGTGAAATCAAAGCCGTGAGAACAGGGCGCCAAATACTTGATAGTTTGTGACTGTCGTCTCTATTGAAATGAGAATGTTTGTATGTTTCTATGGGCTCTCTCACTAACCTAGGTATATGGAGCGAGTCTGTAGATAAGAATTTTGTCTTGTGAAATCTGATGAATTGACCGAGATTCCCTTTGGATGCATGTTCGCAGATTGCCGATTTATTGGATTGAATTGAAAATTAAACTTAAATCGTAATTTAAAAATGCTAATTAAATCTTGAGAAGAAAATTTTCTACCAGTGAATATTTTTAATGATGTAAATCATCTAAAAATACATTTGACAGATAAGCATATTCATTACTTTGCCAGTTTAATCTATTTACCTATTAATTATTAATTTGATAAAACAAACAAACTTTGAATAACTTTTAGTTCGATACTGAACTGTATTTTCGTCAGGACAGAGAGTATTGAAACGGATAGACATTTAAAACAATCAGTGTGGTTTATACGAAGTTTGTTAGTTTTCTCAAATTAATAAAGCCATGTATTCACTAGGGGACAAATCGCGAAACATTCCGCTCGGCATGTCGCATCAACATCTACGCTCATGTTTCGGGGACAATGACGCGGTCATTTGACGTGTACGCACCGGGACTCGCATATCTTGTCGCGGAAATGTCACCCGATGAGCTTATGTTGACAGCTGCGGTATCTCATTTGGCGAAAACGGGGTTCCGCGCAATTCGAAATGTTTTTTTGGGTCGCAATTTCAAATAAACGAGGTTTTACTGTAGTAAATTGAATATTATTAAAAACAAGGTCCTTTTTGCAAATAATTATTGTTTTCCAGACGTCGCGGAAATATATCGCCTTATGAGGTTACGGTGATAGCCGTGTATCTGTTTATGTTAATGAGTTTATCGAAAAGTAAGAGGAGAAAAAAGAGGGGAATGCGAAATTATTTACTGCAAAGAGAAAGAAGGACGGACATTCTATGCGATCTTCGATCGATACAGCTCGATGAGTTCAAGAACGATTTCGTTTCCCCGCATTGTCATCTTGACAGATACAGCGCATGCGTATTCACTTGTAAACATACCACGTGGTACTGACGCTCCGCGGAATGTTGCAGTGAGTACGCTCGGGTACCGTGCGCATGGCAACGTTGCCACGGCACGTAGAAATGCCGCGCTATGTTGTGCGCGAGGTCGCGGAACAGTGCACGACGTTGCAATGTCACGTAGACACTATGCCGCGCGTGCTGTTGAGGGACAATTTGTCCCCTAGTGAATACATGGCTTAATTGTGTCCAACCACAAAATTAACGCTATAAACACCAGAATGTCTAAATTATTCACAAACTAACCAGCGGTGATAAATCTTTTTCTAACACAATATCATGTTATTACCAGCTGACTATTTGAATAGAATTGTGCGGTAAAAGCCCTCACTTGAGATTCTCCCCGGAGAACTCCTTGTCCAGGAAGCGCGTGAAGTGTTCCCTCCCCGCCGGGTCCTGCAGCAGCTCGCGCAGTCCGAAGGCCCAGCGTCGCACCCTGCGGAGCGGCACCTCCTTGCTGCAAACACACTCCACATTTCACTCTACTCCAATTGCGCATCGGATAATCAAAAATAATAATCTACTTACAAGTACCGTGCAAAAGAGAGAAATATCTAAAAAAAATTTAATGCAGTTATTGAGACCTACTAATTTATAATGTACTGAATTCGAGATTTTGGAAGGAATTGATACTAGGAATACATTCGATACCGACACCGATATAGTGGGTTTACTGATATATTGGAATCGGCGATATTAATCGGGCTCTTTCATAATAGAAACGTTAGACTTATTTCTATTATGTTTGTGAAGAGTGCTTGATGATATGGGAATTCTAAGTAAGGTGGAGGACTTATATTATGGACCTGGAATCGATGATTTTATGTAAGTTGAAAAATTTTGCGACTTATTCATTGCTCAATTTTCAAACTCGCTTTACTCAAAACCATGTTGTGACCAAAATATCTAGGCAACCACTGAACCGATAACTTGAAATTTCTAGTGGTTATTCTATACATAATTATCTAGTCTCTGCGTAGGATTTTTAAGTAACTTCGTTTTTTTTATCGGCATAATAAACCTGAACTTTTCCCTACAAATGCTATTTTAAATTCAAAAATTTTGTCAAAAATCAATATTTCCAAAAAATGTTACGTCAAAGACTAAAATTATAGTGTCAATTTTGATAAGCTTTTTGTTTTATTTTATTCTGTGGAATGGTCACTGTGAAAGACCTTTTTTTTCAGCAGTCGACAGAACCCAAGAATTTTCCGCCAATGTTGAATATTTTTTAATAATTTTTTTTTTACATATTTTTAAAAGTATGGTCTTTCAAATAGAAATGATACCAATGCCATAATTCATATAGGTTTCCTCAAAAAAATTCACAAAAATTGCCCTTTTTCGCGCTTCATAGGTAGGTATTCCCCCTTAATGAAGAACCTTGTGTGTCAGTGTAAACAAGGAGCGAAATATGTCATATTTATAAAGAAATTTGAGATTATTTATCTTTCACAATGTAAAATAGCGCCGCCCGTGGGGACAGACTCAAGTTGTTTGCCGTCTAAAGGTTCAAACATTTTTCTGATACGTTTCACACGGGAAGCCTCCGATACGGCACATCCGATGATAAAAAATATTAATGTACATATATAAATGTATAAAGATGAAGGCAGTACCTCTGCTTGTCCTGCTCCCACAGTTCTGTGGTGTCGGCCAGCCAGGGGTTGGGCCACTCGGGGGGTGTGAGGAAGGCGTCGTACTCCACGTACTGCTCGTAGTAATTTATACACCTGCAACACAGAGCTTCAGTTCAGACCATAGCAAGGCATAATCTGTATATGAGTAACAATTTAATCGGCTATGGTCATCAGGCGGAATAGCATCAGGTCATCAGGCCACATAGGCAGGAGTAGCATCAGGAAACTACCGCAGCCTACCGATGATTCTAAATTTGTCATAATTCAACTTTAAAAAAAACAAGATTCAAATGATGATTTTATAGTTGATTAACCCCAATGATTCGTAAAGAGTAATAATTTTTATTCAAAATAATCTAAATATAATAATTTTGTTGACCGTCTGTCCCGTAATTTCCTGGAATTGACGGATGAAAAACGAAAATATAGTTATTAAGCGTGTAGTGGGAGACGGCATGTAGCAAAAATACGAGGCAACTAAATGGCATAGCCAACACCATTTCTCCAAGGCCCGTCAAAAACATAATACAAAAGCTTTTTATTATGCATAATAATAATATAGGTATTTAAATTATGTCCCATGATTTTACACAGGTAAATAATTAGACCCTGCGGCATAATATTATGTAATTTGTGGTAATTCATTGCAAATTAAATTAAACACAAATTCACTTAAACCACTTGGTTTAAATCACTATATTTTTGGCAACACCAACTGCTTTCGGAGCCACCGTACCTTCTTCCGTGTAAACTACAAATTAAACATTACAGAATATGACAGCTAGTTAATTAATATATTTTTTTAAATAGACAGGATGTTCATTTTCACATGTTAAATCACAATAAAAACAAACTAGAGTGAAACTCACGCTTCCGCCACTTTAGAAACTTTGATGTTCCTCCGCTCCATGCGCTGCTTCAGGAGCGAGACCTGGCGCCGGGCCGCCTCCAGCCGGGAGTCTGTCGTTGCCACCCTGCAACCGTTACCACGTTACACATATGGAAAAATACAATTACCTTTGTCATTTTTGACAATAGACAGAAAAAACAAAACGTTGCATGTTGTGATTGTAACAGAGTTATTTCTAATATACCTGGAATCCGTGGTAGGTTGGGCAGTCCCGGGGGCCGGGACCGCGTTGGTCGCTTCGTCCCCCTGCGCCGGCGCAGTCACGGTCACAATCGGCATCGCCACCTGCACCCAAAACGTAATTTATCATTTATAATAATTCATTATATACCAAGTCTCGCCCAAGGTTATCTGCAGGAGCAAATAAAGATTGTAGCTATTGTGTATCAACATACCGAAGTGGATTTTGCGGGGACGGATGCGATCTTGGCTCCGCAGCGGCAGGCCTTCTTGATGTCCACCTCGGTGGTGTTCACGCAGCCCGGCTGGAATGGAAGCAACCCCACGATTACGCAATGTGTCCACATCACAGATTAAACGTATCGCATCTGACTTATGCAAAGGTCTTGGCCTGAGATTGTTTGTCTCTGGTGGCAGATATAGTTCTAGCAGATTTTAATAAATTGGTTTATTTTTTCACGATACAGAAAAACCGATTCGAAATTCATCATAAAACATTTTTAAAAACACAAGACCCAAAATGTTTATTTCATAGTTGATTAACACCGATAATTCTGAAATTCCTGTAATTCTCAATAACAATAAGAGTAGCTTGTTGGTGTAATGGTCAAGACGCTAGCCTTGTGATCTGATGGTCGGTAGTTTGAGCCCCATTCCAGGACATCGTCAAGTTAATCCTATTCTCATAGCACAAGCGCTTTGCTTATTTTGAGAATAGGAAGAACACTGATGTGACATGCATTCCGTATTCGGATCTCTATTTTTGCATTGGTATTTCAATTTTTTTTTTGGTATCTTGAATTTTGAATTAACGGGGTTCCGCATAATTCAAAATGATTATTTTGGGTCCCTTGAATTTCTAATTAACGAGGTTCGATCATATTAAGATAATTTTATTTTTTCTTTCCATCTGTACAAACTTTGAATATGGTCCGCCTTTACAGGACGTACAAATTGATCACTTTTACCAGAAAAAAATATAAACATTAGTTTTGCAACATGGCTCACATTTGAAATACATCAGAAAATATTACCATGGGCCGATGAACGTCCCAGAAGGCACGCTCCTGACTGTCCAACACTTTTCTTTCCAGCTTGTCGCGTTTCTTGTCCACCTGAAACACCAATGTTACGTTACTCTCCGGTAATTTGCTCACACTGGACCGAGTAATGCAGTAATACAAATCAACATCATGACTTCGCAAACCCTCAGAATCCGACAACTATCGATAGAACATTGCTGTATCAACAATTAAGACCTTTGGAAGTCTTTGTGTTATTAATATATGCGCGGAACAGGAGAATATCCCGCATCCATGCACCACGAAGACCCGTTGACAGCATGCAACTACCGCGGCTTCGAGTCGCGAAGACAGGTAGGTCTAGTGATATCGGGTATGAAACACAATTGACTTTCCGAAATTACTAGAGAATTATGGCCTATTCATATCAAATGGAATCACGTATTATTCCGTGAAGTAACAAATAGGCACACCATAACGCATAGTGTGAGACTTTTAAACAAACCAGGCGATGTATTTAATGACGGCATTAAAAGCGTCAGGCAGACAAACGCTTCCTAATAAGATAATTGATCTGTAAGTGAAGCAATCTCTCGAGCATTATACTTAAATAATAACAGTAAAATTGTTTCCCGTTGTCTGAGAGCATTAGAGGAACATAACGACGTTTACCGACAAAACCATTGACATGTTCTGAAAAGGGTTGTGGTATTTTAAGCGGGAATTCATCAAAAATCAGTCAGTTCTGACAACTTTGCTAAAATTTGCTCCGTATAATCGTGCTCCTTATAACCGAGAACGATAGTATGGGAATATGCGCAAATCAAAATGAATTCACAGTTTTGCTCATTATCATTATAGCCGAGATCTCCTTATACCCGAGCTCGTTATAACCGAGTTCGACTGTATTCAATTTTTCAAAATTTTTTTTTTAATAAAATAAATAAATACTCATTTCTTAGGAACCGATTTGTAAATGTACATGTTGGTTACAGGGAGGGTAATTATGCATCGAACTAATAGTATTAAAAATGTTGTGGAAAGTGAATGTGTGTAAAGTCACCTTGCTCTGAGCCTCGGCCTGCATGAAGATGAATTCCCATTTCCTGGAGAACATCTTCTGGAGGCGCGCCAGGCTCTCCGCCTCGTAGTCCGCCAGCTCCAGCCGCGTCTTGTTCTGCATGGTCCGCTTGCACAGGTACACGGCTGCGCAAGCCATATTGTAAACCAAAACATTCAAAACTCACTACACGTCTCCGTCACGGGCATCACACTTTTGAATACTTAAGAAAAATTAAAACAAGATTACGCACCTTTTGGAAAGAAAACAAGATCGCCAAATAAACCATGCGGTGGATTGAGGTTGTAAAATAAACTACCGGGGTATATAATGTACAGAAAAAGGTGGGTGAGCGTACATGCGTTAGAGGTTATAATTCTTTGGCAGGAATTAAAAAACCATGTATCAATTAAAGCAAAAACTGTACAAATGTAAAATTAACACAACCATAGCGACTTCTTCTGAGATTTTGCAACGGACGTCTGTGTCTCCATTATTAAAAACCTGATGCCAATAATCGCATTGTAATTACAAGGTTTTACCTGCGGATATTTCCAAACATTCTGTCAAATGCAGCTGCACGCAGTCAAACTTTGACAATAACATGGAATACAGAAATTTGTACGAGAAGCCCCTTTCTGCCATTTTGATTGACATGGCTAAAATCGTGATTCAACAAGCAGTTCTAATTTTCAATTCAATAACCAATCACTAGTCAGCTTTTGAATTTAGCACGTGTATCATTGGTACTCGATTCAAGATGGTCGACAACACATTATTTATATTACTGGAAAACTAATTCCAAGTGAATAAATATTTTACAGTTATCAACAACATAGGTGGGGTATAAAAGCAAAAGCAGCAGTATCCAAAAAATAAATAAAAAATTTGAATGCACTCATCAAGAATTACTAATTTAAAATGTACTGAATTCTAGATTTTATCTATCTATCCTTTCCAAAATCAAGTTTTATTTAAATTTATAGGCCATGTTTCCTATAAAATCTCCAATTTCGTACATTAATCCATAGTAATCCATAATGACTGCAATAAACTTTTTTTGGATATTGCTGGCTTTGCTTTTATAACCCATATGAAATATACACATTTTATTATTTTGTTGCATACTAAAATTTCACTTTCATGGTCTCGCATTTCTGCTACATGCTACGTACACAATTTCTGTTACAATAAAAAATTTACCCCAGATGCGCCAAGGAAGATTAACTTCAAAAAAAGTGCAAGTCGCTTATCTCAGTAACTATTGATATTAAGATATTGTTCCTTGAAGATTTTCAACTCATACTGGGGATTAGCAAAACGACAATTGCACTTGCTTGGCGTGTGAGAAGCACTGCGACTGATACACGTCACCAATTCAAAAAAGTTTTGGACTGTGCGGTTGTACAAAACCTCTCACCGTAGTCTGTGTTCTCCGGCTCCCAGTGATTGGAGGGCCAGAAGTAGGGGGTCTGGAAGCGGTAGTGGGTCCCGTCGTTCCTCACTGTCAGGCAGTGGTCGTCCACGGGGAACAGGTACCCGTGGGCCGCCAGCAGGTGGGCCAGGTGCAGCGCTTCGGGCCCGTCCTCCAGCGGCAGCGAGCGGGACAGCCAGGCAACCAGGTCGCTACCCGTGAACACCTGCGTCAAGCAAACGGCTCTGGTCAATACGGCTCCAAATCCTCACATATGTAGTGATAGTCATCAGACTGATTAACATCAGTTAAACAGAAAATAAGTAAGAAATATTGGAAATAAAATGCAAAAATAGTTAAAACCAAATTAATTAATCAATTAGAAAGACATACAGAAAAATCAATACCACGAATAAATATTTGGCTTCTACCGGGAGTCGAACCACGGATCTCCTCCTACCCAGAGCAGGCGCGTTATCCAATTACGCTATAACAGCCTTGTACATTTCCGTGAATATATCGACCTTATCTGTAAGTCTCATTTATTAATTGATTAACATTTATTATCCATTTTAAGAGCAATCCACTTTATCTGGTACGGTAGGCACAAATTACTTTGTGTTACTGCCGCTGCTTTTCTTCATAACAGTTGACATTTCACCCAAAGTGTAAAGAATATTTTCTATTCAATATTCAATGTAGAAGACTCCACAGATATTTTTGCTACTAGCTCCGAGAATAAGCAATAATCCTGCATAAGCAAGCTGAGATAGGGAGAATACGAAACAACGCAACTTACAGAGGGAATCTTGGACATGAAGCTCTTCACCGTCCTCACCGGAACACCGGATATCTCATCCTGCATCTTTTCCACGAGAGCCTCCATCTGAAACACGGTCTAAATCAGCTACGGCAAATCTCTTTTCGCAGTTCGGTTAAAGTTGTGTGTAGATGTGCTTTTTCATATTTTAAATTTTAAATTTAAAAACAAAGCACACTGAGTTATCCTGCCAAAATCAACCAGCTGTCATGCCTCATATATTTAGTTTCAGTATATGTATTAATTTTTTATTGTATTTTATTCAAATCTGTACAATAGTACATGTAAAAATTATTGTAGCATGCCTGTCTCGCTAGAATAATCACTGATTATTGTGATGACAATTGTGTTTCATTAAATGTATCCAAATGTTTTTCTGTGAGGAATTCGTAAATTATAAAATATAGATATAAACTTAGTGTTGAGGTAACAATTGAACAATTGAATATGTCGGTGTATTTTGAATACCTTCTCTGTCCTTGTATTATGATGATTTGTCGAAGGCGACATTTCCAGCCACATCCTGGCGACCAAACGACCGGTAGTTTCGCATCAATTATATGTTCTCACGACACCGGTGATAAAGCAGACCTCTGTGTGAATATTGATAAGACTGAGGCGATGATAAAACAGGAAAACTTTCTAGCGAGTAGTGTCGGTACAAAGCAAATGAAGAGTGGCCAATTTCAATCTAATTTCAGCCTATTATAATCAGATTTTTTTTACCTATTGGAATACTTATCGGAACCCTCGGGCCAGTGTCACAACTACTGGGCTAGTAAGCAGCACCGTTGGATTCATTATCTGCTTTAAGAAAGTAACTGCAATGTTTTGCCATTCATTATAAATCATAAAAAATATTTGAAATCAAAAAATATCAAAAATGATGATTCTGTTGGTGAAGTACTAACTTTTTTCGATAAAAATACACAATTCCCTATGTAACAATGCCCATCACTAATGCGACCAGATGGCGCAAACAATGATGACATATAAAAAATAATGATGTGCAAAAGCTTGAAAAAATGCATTATTCTCCAAGTAACAATGTCAGTCACTAATGCTACGCTGGATGGCGCTATACTAACAGCCTTAACTCGTGGCCGAAATATAAAGTCATATTATACAGAAATATGATAAAGAATATTATTGATAGAACTATGAAAAATACATCATTTTGACGGTTCCTACATATCTGTCTAATTTATAAAAATTGATTTTCATTTTACTATCTAAAACTTCACATTTAAATGTAGTATTACCAAAGAAAAAAATTGCACTAATCCGTATAAATAAATATAAATTTATGTAAACATTTTCATAATATTGTCATCCATATAACATGATTAATTTTTTTTTGTTATAGTAAGGAGAAATAAAACTATCCAACAGCATTATTTTAGATAAAAATTCCTTCATATAGTATTTCACAAGCAAAATGAAATATTAAAATGATAATTTTATGAAAATATGGACATGGAGATTTTTTAAAATTGGACATCTAAATGGAATATTAGGTATTTGTATTGGAATCTTACCTTTTTATAAACAAGATAATTGGGGCTCTCCTCCGCCTGCGGGATCTGCACCGCAGGTGGGCCCTGCGTCCCGCTGGCCTGCCGGGGCCTGCCCTCGGGCCCCGCCGACTTCTCGCCCATGGTCACCATCCCGGCGGCGACGCGGCCGGCCCCTCACTGCGCGTCCGCCATCGCACTCGACCAACGGACCGGTGTCTCACTGTTCGCTCGCCATTACAATAATATATTCGGGGAAAACTAATGTATCACTGCGCGCGTCGCGGCAACATCTCGCGTCAATTTTAATACAAATTTAATGGGTTTTTTTCTCCGTATGCTCGTGTTGCGTCTCACTGTACACTCGCTATGATTTTCACTGCGCTTTATCACTAAGAATCAGGTTTAAGTTGTATCTATATATTACTTTAATTTAAATTAGATTTTTTTGATAGAGATAAGTGACACTCTTAATAATTTCACTATGTAGTAATATTATTAATTTGTATATCTGATATTATTGCAAAATTTGATCGATTTTTCTATAACTACGAATTATTTAAGTAAATATGATTCGCTTCTTTGGTTAGCAGTCCTTTTTAAGTACATACATACATTCTTTGGTTATTATATTTGAATTAAGTATCTTTAAAGTGGACTACGAATGGGAATTAATCCATTATTCATTTCTGCAACCTGGAAAAATAAAGACAAATATATTTTATTTTATTTTTCAACAAACATACCCTCAACAGGTCATTATTGACCCCAATAGATTGTCCTAGAGTAACATCAGAGTACAAAGTATGAATATGTTATGAACATTTTGAATATGAAATAATTACACAGTACGCTTTTTATGATAAATTAATAATAAATTTCCTAATGATAAAATAAATTGTAAACAGTATTCGGAGCAAAATAAAAACTGTCGCTAATCAATAAATACAATTTAGGAGTTCTACAATAACGAGTTTACGGCGAGTGCGCAGGTTCCGAGGTCAACACCGTGTGTCTATGACGAGACAAACATGTATTACACGCTCAAGCGACCGCCAATCAAGTTTATCAATGTTTCACTTTTGAACTGAACATATATCGTAAATAATACATCAAGGACCCGTAATATATGTACGGATGATATTAAAAAAGTTCATTTACATTCAATTTTCTTTTTATGTTATTCTCTTGCACAAAGAAAAATCTTTTTTTTTTAATTCTTAAATTTATATTTCTTATTATATACAATGTAAAATATCAGTACATATCAAATTTCTAATCAAAAGCATGTATCACGAACTTTCTTAGTTTTTTCTTAAAAATTTTCATATTTTTTCGTCCCTAATATCCCCTGGCAGACTCACATACAACTTCATCCCACTGTACATCACAGAAGTTTGCGATCTTTTTTTCTTTCTGAACGGCAATCTTATTTCATCTTTTCTTCTTGTACAATGGTCATGTTCGTATTGGTTTTTTCTTATTTTTCTTAATAATTCAAATCTATTGTTGTGTCCATTAACAATTTTGTATATAAATACAAGTACATTAAATTTAATTATTTGTCTAAATGTCATTATTTGTAGGCTTTCTAACATCACTTTGATTCTTGTGTATCGATTTCTTTTTAGTATGATTCTTACCGCTTTATTTTGGAGTATTGTTAATTTTTTCAATTCTTCTTCATTAATATATATATATATTAATGTATAGTATACTACTGCAGTAGTTGCATTGTTTCCAGGGTACATTGGTTAATATAATAGTGACGGACTTTCTCTTTTTACACAAACGAAACTATCGACTATCCTCAACTATTAGAAGTATGTGCTTGCGTGTTCCATCTCGCGTAGCATGCAGGTTTTGCCTTGAAAACTGCAGGTACCAACTATGTTTTTAATTTCCCACTTCAAAGGCTTCCTAGACTAGCAGACAGATACGAGCAACTTGACATTTTTGCCATCAATTTTATAATATTAAAATATATTTTATAAGGTGTATTGAAAGACAACTAGTATTCATCAGATTATACTTAAATAAGTGGATTGTATTTCAGTTGTTGATGGGGTGAGATAACTAAATGTTAACTATTTTAGTTTTGAATTATGATGAATTTGGATTACTGTGATTTTACTGTAGTAGTGTAGGACCAAACAATACAAAACAACTTACTGGCTAAAAATCTTATTTACTATTACATATTCACCTCATGACATGCGAAAAAAGCAATTTTACAATTTCCAAAACCTAGCTTAACCCTTCCTCGTCGCCATCCATCTCCTACTTGTCTCGTTATGGAGCTAGTTCTATCGCAGTAACATTGTACACCAGAAATCTATTTTAATTGTTCCACTGAATTATGTTGATTGGAAGAAATTGCTAACTAGCTATAGATCTGCCATTGTAATATATCGTCATGATCGTACAACAATGACGGATGTGCAAAGAAATCCATATTGACTTTTTTGGATAGTTTAAAAGTGAAAAAAAGAAGCCATCTAATGGTATATAAAAAGTGTATTTTTTCTCATTAATTTAGAAAATCCGAAGTCGGTATAACGACGGTTCTGATTTGCGATCGTAGAACAAGGCAGCATGTGTAAAAACGTTGTTGTACTGCGCTGACTATATTTGAGGCTTGAAAGGTATCAACTTTAAATAACTATCTAACCCAAGTTTCAAAGGAAAATATTTTGTAGTTATCGAGCTATGACATAAAGTGTCTAAATAAAACATCAAACTGCTCTCCTGCAAACTTCAGAAAAATCACATGCATCGTTATTCTACGATTATGACGATATGTGTGTAAAAACTGAATAACTAAATAAATAAAATACATCAATATCGGTACTAAGACTCCGTTGTATCGTTGACATGTGTAATATATCAGTTCAAAGATGATTATAGCTAACGTGACCATATGTCCCGTTTTGAACGGGACTGTCCTTTTTTTCGGCTCTCAGTCCCGGTGTCCCCTAAAAAAGGTTCGGGATGCAAAATTGTCCCGTTTTGTGATTTTGACGAAGAATTCGTGAAAAGTACGGCCACAGAATTTTATAAAACAAGTGGTGAATATTTGGAAAAGTTGACTTGGTTTCTTACTAAAGTAATAAAGATATTTTATTGGGCAGATTTAAAAAGAGTACCTGCATGGGAAGTCATTCAGTAAGCATTGGATGTATTGACTGCGATAAAGACACAGAAGTATTTGACGAATTTTTGCCAATTTCTAAATATCACATCGCAAAAAGTAACGAAATGCAATAATCTAAATGTTTTGACGGAAACTCGTTGGGTGGAAGTATTTCAAACACTTTCACACCAACAATCTTAATTAATGATGAAAACTTTTGCATTTTAATTGAATATATTTTATGTCTGCCTGGTACAAATGCACCGGTAGAAAGAGTCTTTCTTTAATGAATAAATTGTGGATAACTGATAAAACCCAGTCATAGGTTCCGGTTCCTCGTGGCAATGTTAATAACTAAGGTAAATATTAAAAAAAAACGTGCCAAGAATTTTATTCTTACTTAAAATCATCACCAGCTGTATTAAAACAAATCTGTTTTCCTGACAAATATAAAAATAATCGAGCATTTATGTTTCATAACTGTTTTAACTTGTAATAAATACTATTTTGATAAATAAAATAAAACTTATTAAAAAATGTATTGTTTCTTCCATTGCGAACCTACTAGTTGACGTAAATAAACCGTTGTCCCGTTTTGAGTAAAAAAATAAATGGATCCGCTAAAAGTTTGTATCATAAGCACCTACAAATTACAAGTCTTAAACATGACATTAATATGCACGCTTGCCGGCGGAATTAACGTGATAATTGTGCACAACACGCAGGTGTGTGTATGTAATATTAAATAAACAATAGCAATCAATGCGCTGATATTCCATAAAAACATTCGTAAAAATCGTTCAAACAATTACTTATCGCTGCGATAACGGCGCATTAACAGACACATAATTAAATTTATTTACCTCGCTAGCGGCGCGTCCCTTCCGCCCGCCCGATTAGATAAGAAACCCGTGGAGGATTGTTGATAACGCGCTGGAATCCGCGGCTGTGCAAAGGACGGACCGCGCGCAAAGCTCGGCGGCCATGTTGCGCGAGGTGCTCCCCATACCTGACCCGACACTGAGGCCGTCACTGAGCACTGACACGCGACCGTCAGTGCCTCCTGAAGCCACTGATCCGGCGCCCTAACACGTCCTGATCATCTTACGCTTGAAAAAGTTCCGATTTTAGATACATAATTCGATTTTTCACCGAATGACCCGGGGACGGCGAGCTGTCATCGGAAAACGTCGCTCCTCCTACTGCGTCCCGAAATTGCATTAGATCCTGCTAGAAAAGGACGCGCTCGTAAGACCTCTCGGGTGCGAGCGGAACAGATTCATCGTAACAATGTGTCCGATGTTAAAATTAGCCACCGAAATTATGTAAAATGGATGTCAATGCACCGCCATTTATTTTCAAAAATAAATAGTATTGTATCATTTTTTTTGGTGTTTCGTAAACCCCCTAATATTTGAATAACTCTAGTCACAGCGTAGCAGATAACGGAAGCTTTTAATTTTCCGCTCGAATGAGAAACAGGGCTGTCTGTATGATTAGGCAGTCCAGGTCGGCATGCTTGCAGGGCGGTAAAATGAACCGACGTTTTTCAACTTACTCAGAAGTGTAATTTTGAATACATACAAGGACGAAAGACTATTAATAACTAACTAGCTATCTTATCATCATCCCGT
The DNA here is from genome assembly GCA_016648135.1 of Agrypnia vestita. Lineage (NCBI taxonomy): Eukaryota > Metazoa > Arthropoda > Insecta > Trichoptera > Phryganeidae > Agrypnia > Agrypnia vestita. The sequence goes on from JADDOH010023947.1 coordinate 210,309, forward strand.
ATCGTCGCGGGGATAGGCAGAGAGGATAGAGCGCTTCACTTTTCAATCCTAACACACAACCCTTGCCTCGTCTACATTCATACTTATTCGCTGCAATCTCGACGATTGCCAAGGCTCCTTACAGAACCATCTTCCAATATCTGGTTAACCTGATTAAGTCAAGTCTTCCGCGGCCGCTCCCTTTCTGGCGCTATCAACACTTTCGCCATTCATCCTTTTTTTCAGTATATTCAGTAATTCAAATCTTTTGCGGACGATCTCTATTTATTATGCCATCAGTAACCGCCTCGTAAGTGTAGCTTTCTTACCATCTTCCTCATTCATTCATTCCGCGTGATAAAACCGCTCAAGTATTCCTTACTTCATTTTACCAAGATCAGCTTTACATTCACTTCTAATGCAATAGTAATTTAATTTATCATAAATTTATTTTCCACACAAGCAAATTCGTTTCCAGAGCATTTGAGCTACTTTCGTTTCTCTTTTGCCGTATCCAGACTTCACTACCATGCTATAATAATGGTACCAGGTCTCCACAGTGTACCGCTGGTTTTGTTTACATTAGATTGTTTCACATTCCAATATACAGGACCAACCTGCCGATGGTTATGCCTGTTGGAAAAGCTACGGCTATGCTGAACAAGATCGCTTTGGATATTGATATATTCCATGTGTCTGAGGGGGTTTTCCGAAGCAGAATTCTCCTACACCTCTGACCAGATTGTACAGGTCACTTTTAATTGGTTAATAATAAATTGTTATTTTAATATACAATATATATATATGTGTGTGTATATATGTATGTATATGTGTATGTATGTATATATATGTGTATATGTATATTTTTAGATATAAATTCATAATATATATGCATTAAACATAAAGTTTGTAATGTACATATTATGTAATAAATAAAAATTGAATTGAATTGAATTGAATAGATATTAACGCGCTCAAAGCGTTATTAATTTTATTCCTCGATTGTATACTTCTAATTATGCAGGATGTACCAGAGCTAGCAGCAGAAACTTGGCCGGTAGATTCCTGCCTGGGTTATGAGTCTAAAATGTTCAAGCAACCATGACCTAATATCAATAGTTATGGAGATATGCATATTTCTGATTAATTTTTTGCTGAAAGTTGACTTATCATTGCAGTAACTTATGCCGATTTTGAAAAAATCATTTCTTCAATACAACTTAAATTAAATGATAAAAACTTTAAAAAAAACATTCAATTTTTGCAAAGTTTTTATCATTTTATTCGACTCGTATTAAAGCGAATAGATTTTTCATAACGGACGTAAGTTACTGTAATGACAGTTCAACTTTTTGCAAAAAATAAGTCAGAAATATTGAAAAAATGCATACTATTGATTAGGTCATGGTTGCTTGAATATTTTAGACTCATATCATAACAGGAATCTACCGGCCGAGTTTTTGCTGCTAGCTCTGGTACACCCTGTACATATATCGTTAATTCCGCCGCGGCCGACAGGTTTCTATTAGCAATCAATGTACCTATTCAAAACACCATTATAGTCCGTCTAACTTATCTGAAGAATGGCCAAATTTGGAACTAACGACGCCATATTGGATTATCTACAGCTGACAGACCTTTGACAGACTTTGTTTACAGAGGGGTTCACGACTGTTTCGATAGTTTTTAAGAAAATTTTAGATTGTCACCATGCCAAAAACCATTAAAAGCGGTGTTCGGGAAATAATCTTGAAAATGCACACGTTTTTTGAAGAGGAACAACGTCTAAAAGCCCCAATTATACCGTTTGATTTTGTTCATAGACTTATTGCCGCCACTTCAGGTTAGTGCTGCCATGCAGTTAAAATGATTTTCCCATACTTAGTTTTTTATTTTACTATTATACAATTTCTTCAGGTATTTCTGAATCGGCAATTTACAAAATCGTTAAAGAAGGTAAAGTGGCCGTGGAAATGGGTATTAAAATATCTACACCCGGAAAAAAGAACAAGGATAAGTGGAAAAATTGAATTAGATGCCGTAAGATGGGAAAAGTTTTAGAACATATTTTATTCGATAATTTTTTACATACAATTTTTATTATTTATACTTTTTATTACATAATTCATTAACGAGTTCATTTGTATAAACATCTTTTTTCAAAAATAAACTTTTTTATTTATGCACATTAAAGACTGGTTGCATCAACTTCCTTTATAGCAATAGTTCATAGATTCTTACGAGAGCGAGTTGTTTGATCGGTGGAAAATGCAAAATATCTATACTTTGAACGAAAGATTATAAACCAAGTTGATACAACGGCCCTAAACCGATTGATATCCTTAGGTGTTACTGAGTTAAACATGGTGGTCATGATCATGAGACACCGAATAAAACCGGCGCCACACTGCGCGGATCTTCCGCCGCGTCTCTTCTGTCGTGGAACATCGCTACATTTCTTTCCATACAATATGCGCTTATTAAACACACTACGCGGATGATCGGTCGATCTATTTGCTTTTCCGATTGGCGCAACGGAAAAAAACGCGGCAGAAGATCTGCGTAATGTGGCGCCGGCCTAAAAGAATTATTATTGTTTGTTTTTTTCATGAAAATTGTATTTTTCTTTGATTTTGAAAAAACACCATTTTGTGATGTTGTGTATTTTACGGATGTATATTTTGATAAATTTATTTGTACGTTAGTTTACATTTTTTGTTTTTTATCGAGTCGTATACTGCTTAATAACTTGTTTAAGAAAAAACGAATTTGCATAAAATTCCCTACAAATGAGATAATTTTTAGACTATGGGCAGTACCACAACGATTGGGACGCCCTCCTTTATTCTCCAGATAAGTTGGACGGACTATACCTGCATTATTCCTTGCAATAAGTCTTCTTTCTACATCTCAGGTTTTTCGTTTGCTTAACTTTTGCTGTGGCATTAATTTATAACGTTAAATAATGTTTTTAAATTGTTTTAATGATTGGGCGGTATCTTAACTTTTCCTGGGGCGGCACTTTACCAACCTGAACACTAGGCACTGCCCCTGACATCCTGTGTGAAGTGTGAACCGCTAGAAAGGGACAGTAAACTCTCAATCTGTCGGAAACGTACGAAAGGGCAAGTGAGATGATAATAGAATCGCAGATTACGCGTTTCGATAACAGTTTCTACACAGCTGGAAGAAGAAGAAACAAGACATATTGACGGTATTTGTCAGAAAGAGAAGATTGTGTCCTTTATCGTGGGAAATAAATGATTTTATGAGAACAGCTGTGACGCAGCCGTTTGCGCGCGCGCGGGAATCTTTATCGAACCCTCTACAATGGCGGACGATTTAAATTCAATTGCATTACCTTTAAAACTCCTGTGTGTCGGCGGTGTAACATAGGTCGAATGCTAATCGTCATAATAATGTTAACAAATTATAAAATAAACGTATAGTAAAGAGTATCAACTTAACTTTTCCTTTCAATCATTTTCGTTTTCTTCATTTTGCATCATAATGTTCAGGGTTTAGCAGAGCTAGCAGCAAAAACTTGGCAGGTAGATTCCTGACTATGTTATGAGTCTATAATGTTCAAGCAACCATGGCCTAATATCAATATTTATGGAGATATGCAATATCAAAATTTGAATTTTTTTCCAATATTTCTCACTTATTTTTTGCAAAAAGTTGAACTATCATTACAAAGAAAACATTGCCTCGAAAAAAAAACAGTGCAGGATGCACTCATAGCTAATGGATATTCTCCGAACGTACGGACATCAAGAAAACGATCTAGCATATATGCGATGTTCCAAGAAATAAAGCTTACTTACCTTACATCAGAGGTCTTAGGCCCGGTTGTTTCAAGTTCGATCAAAGTAAGCGGTCGATTAAAGCATAGATTTTTACGAAAACGGATCGTCTGATTGGTGGAGAACGTAAAAATCTATGCTTTAAAAGAACGCTTGCTTTAATCCAACTTGAAACAACCGGCCCTTACTGACACAATCAGCCGGGTGTTGCTGAAATTAAATATTAAAACTGTTTTCAGCCCCCATAGTTCGATCTCACGTATGTTAGGTAGTGTGAAAGATAACACACCGTTCGAGTCTCCAGGTGTATACAAAATTCAGCATTCTACATAGGACAAACTAAGGGCCGGTTGTTTCAAGTTGGATTAAAGTAAGCGTTCTCTTAAAGCATAGATTTTTACGTTCTCCACCAATCAGACGATCCGTTTTCGTAAAAATCTATGCTTTTATCGACCGCTTACTTTGATCGAACTTGAAACAACCGGGCCTAAACGCAATATCGCTACACGATTCAAGGAACATATTGGAGCAATTAAAAACAACAACTCCAATATATCGGCAATCTGCGAACATGCATCCAGGGAATCTCTGTCACTTCATCAGATTTGACAAGACAAAAATCTTATCAACAGAACCGCACCTTATACCCAGATTAGTGAGTAAATGCAAAAATTAAATATCGTAATCATTTATTGCGAAACTATTGTAACAAGTTAAAAATAGCATCCCAAGATACAAGATACCCCTTAAATTTGAGAAAATTGCTAGGGAAAGCAGTATTACGATTGAGGACGGCCATACGATCTGCGGTAAAATTCAGACTTTCGCAAGACACGCATTTCGGCCAAAAGATTAAGGATTTGAATGCCAATATTGTCAATAGTCCTCATCATATTTTCGGCGAACACAAAGATTGTGCATCATATTTTTGTACAGCTTCAAAGACAAATGATGCTAATTTTGTACCAGAATTTAAAAAAACATATTTTGGCCAAGAATTAAGCTACTGATACACACGCTTATTAGTGGAACGTGAGCATGCGCAGTATCGACCTTCTTTAGGCCTTGCTTATTAGTGGCATGTGTGTACGAACATTACTAGTAACGAGCATGCCACTTAGCCATACAACCGCCGGTTGATTTATGAGCATGCCACTAAGCATGTGTATCAATACCTTTATGCAAATCGTATATCAACTTGCCAAACATTCCAAGAGTCTTCTTCATAATGTTGACAACAACGTAGTGGAAGTGGCGTAATTGCAAAATATGTTGGAGGTAAACGAATAAATTATACTTGTAGGCAAGCATACCAAATCCATTTCTGTTCTGAAAAATATGGACATGCTCAAAATATAATTTCTTTTTATTTAAACACCAACATAACTTATTGTTGAGGCATTTTTGTCAATAAATAACCTTAAATAATGTTTCTAGATGGAGTTACTTTAATTTTTATTTTTTTATTATCATAATCTTGTACCCGTACACGTGGAATATAATTACTATTCAATGCTTAATTGTTTTAGCTCTGTTTATGTATTGTTACATAATTTTAATTTATATTGTTAAAATAAAATGACACTACATAACGTGTTTTCATGACGCGCCGCCTGGGCGGAATGTTGTCCTCTCTTCTTTTGACATTAACCGTACCTACCCCACAACATTAAATTAAAAGTACCAACAATTTTTTTTTTCCCTTTTTAGGTTTTCTTGTTCATAAATAATGCAAATATATTTTTTCCAAATCGAATTGCCTCGATTGTTTTTGTTATTCTATATTCGCGCAGTCATATTTATGGAATAATTATTGTTTGATAGTAGCTCAATTTTGCTTCAGTCATGTATTTATCGTTACAATTATTCAAATATAAAATGTTAATATAGTTTATTTTGTTAAAAACATAAAATAATAACAGAGTATTGTATTTTGTACAGTCAAAATATGTATATTGTCGCTGTCGCGCCCAGCGGCACGGGCCTATATTTTTTATACAAATTTTTCATAATCCAGTATATTACAAACATTGATTAATTACGCCATTCGCCATTCTCAAAAGTTTACACAGGTTAAATAATACGTTTTTAAGAAAAACAAATGAAAGAATTAAAAATGTTTAATATCGCCCTTGCCCCGGCACTGGCCGTATTTCGGGCGTCAGCGCCGCGGGAGAGACTGGAACTAACATTCCCGCACGGTACCCCGCACCCCTCAGACAGACACACACGCAAACTGAGCTGAAAGTGAGCTCCGTCCGTACCAGACGATCGCCTTAAGAGTTTTACACGCGCAAAACTGGAGAATATTCTACATTCATGAACCACAATTACAATTATTTCATATTTTTGTAATTTTGTTGCTTCTTAAATTTCAGACATAATTATTTTAATTTGTTGTATTTTTATTGATTGTTGACTTTCATATTTTATTTGATAACTATTATTTCATTTGATGTAATTTTATTATACTTTATGTTATTCACTTAGACCCGGTTGTTTCAAGTTCGATCAAAGTAAACGGTCGATCAAAGCATAGATTTTTACGAAAACGGATCGTCTGATTGGTGGAGAAAGTAAAAATCTATGCTTTAAAAGAACGCTTACTTTAATCCAGCTTGAAACAACCGACCCTTAATGTTTTATTTTTCTTTATATATCACTTTATTAATCGTTTTTGATAGAATTATACCTTATCTCCTTTTTTTATTATTACCTATCAATCTATACATCTTTATATACATTGTTTTTTTAATGGTACGTTGTACCGTGTATTAAATAAATAAATAACCATGAAATACTGCTGAGGGAATGCAACTACCGCAGCCTCGAGTCGTCGAGACAGGATGGCCTAGTCATGTTGGGGATTAAAATTTCAAGAAACAGCAGCCCTCGTAGCGCAGTGGGTATGACACTGGCTTCCCACGCCGAGGGTTCCGGGTTCGATTCCCGGTGAGGTCACAATTTTAATCTGTGACGTACTCGAGCCTGGGTGTTTTGGATGTATTTCGCTTCTTTGATTGGGCCTCAAATCATAATTGATGCTCCAAACCTGCTAGAGAATTATGCTCTGTTTATACCAAATAATTATTTTCGAAATCGAGGTCACGCACTATTTCATGTCCCAAAATGCAGAACAGATGTAATGAATAAGCACACCATAACGCGTAGTGTGCAACTCCTAAATGAACTGAGCGATCATGTCGATATATTTAATGATAGCATTGAAAGCATCAAGCAGATGATCGCCTCCATACAGGTCTCACTCCAAGTTGTCACTAGTATAGTAAATGGAGCAATCTGTTATGCAATTTTAAAAAAAAGTGAATAATAAGAAAAGATGCTCACATAAATATGTCAGTTTACCAATTTGCACATTGTGCAAACTTAAAAATAAATTAAAGCAATAATGGATATTTTTAATACGTGTATATTGTAACGAGATGCATAAAATAATTACGCACTTCTGTCGCTTGTCACAACACTATCGAAAAATCCAGAACGGCCTAGCGTGATCTGCGGATTTCGAGAGGCATCTGAAACATTTGGGAAACGTCTATAAAAACATTTGAGACATGAGAATCTTCCCGTTTACACTAGAAAACCCCATAAAGTACCAGCATTTGTCAAATATAAATAAGACCGCGCGCGGGAGTAGTTGTTGAGCGCGTTTGACAGCGAAAACAATGCGAGCTCGGCCGCAGGTCGCGAGGCCATGGTGGCCAGCTGTTCGATAATTCAAGCGAATAATCTAACGAAGTTCTTACTTAAGTAGCGGAGCGATTGATAAGTGCGAAAATCGGATGGAATTTTCTCGTGAATATTAAATAAAGGTTTAAAGCGACAATAAAGTGTCTTTTTATGAGTGATATATTGTGCGTAATTTTAAGAATAGCGTTAAATTTAATAGTCTTAAGTAACTTTGTGCATTGAATAGTTATTTAATCAATAATTAGTAAATCACTAACTAATTTCCAGCGTTTTCATTCACATTCGTAGTATGGAGAGGCTGTAGGATATATGAAGAAACTACTAGAAATGTGTATAAGGTTCTCGTGGCATCGCGTAATCATCTTGTTTGGTATAAAATGGTTAACGCGCGTACGGCGAGCGAGTTATTGTTTTGAAAGGTGCGACATAGAAGACCACAGACAAAGCCCGGTGGCCAGCGCGTATATGACCAAGCAACAGATATTCGACGCGAGTACTTGCGCGCGAAACAGAGCAGATTTACCCAGCGATAGAAAAAAGTTAGAACGAAGTTAGTGAATTAGTGTGTTAAATATTCTAGAAACATTTAGTCTATGGTGGGTTGAGGCCCGCTGTGGTTCCACGCCGCTCGCATTGATCAAACCCACCAATGTGAAGCCGACGCAGGCGCACGCCGGTACCATCACTCTTTCGCCGACCGCCGTAGCCCACGCCACGTTACCTATTGCACTCCTTAATCTATTATTGTAAACGTTCTCATCAATAAATCGACGACTAAATTATGAATATTTCTTGCCATCCTGCATTTCCATCTGTCCTGCGCTTACACATACAATAGTCAATATTAGGGCGTGTTTAGCTATACACATAAATGAATGTGTCCAATGAGAGTATGGTATTTACGGATGCCTGTACTCTCCATGTATATCGAACACACCCATTCATAACACAACACACAATAATCCGCTGTGTGTATTAAAGAAGAGTGCTCCAATTAAATTAATTTCAAGTGACTTTGCATATCAAATAAATGTTTAAATAGTTTTTATCTAGTTACAATTTGCTAACAATGGCATTGAATCAACCAGTACTTAGATGGTGAGGCCATTAATAAAAATTAATTGTAGGTACCTCAAAGAGTACAACTTTAGAACGGAGAAGCTTTTAGATGAGATCGTGTATTGCACCTTTTGTTGCATTAGCATCATGATAACGGCGTATATTATTATATTTTAATTATTATAAAAATTATCGCATGTTTGATGAATGATTTTTCAAACACTAACACATGTTATATTTATTCTAAACTTATAACCCATTCCTCTTTCTTTGCTAGCGGCGACGAAAGCGACACGAGGCTGACATCTGTTGGCGAGTAGACGCTCCAGTCGCCGCGAGGGAAAAAGGCAAATAGGAATACATCAAAGGTTCCAGAAAAATAATGTCTACCTGCAACCACAATGACCCGAGGCACACATCATATTCCCATTTCGCTAACGGACCGTTACGGACCTAAATTCACCAGCGATATACTATAGTATTTCGGGAGTCCGTTAATAACAGATTAACTCTTTGGTCGCGTGTAATATACCTAACACTTTTCAATATTGCAAACTTTTACTAACTAATGTTCACTTAGCTTTGTATTTTATGGAATACTAGCTGTCCTTACCCGACGTTGCACGGATTAAGGATTAAGTTTAAAAAAAATTGTGAGTGTAAACAAAGGTTCGATTCGAATGGTATAGATTTACATCGACAATATATAAGCGGAGGGGAAGGGTAAAAAGAATAGGGGGAAATGTCGCATATGTTACCCGCCAAGTCCTAACGAATAAGTTTCCAAATTTTGAGGTCCGATCGGCCGAAAGGTACAGATTTACCTAGAAAATATATCAAGGGAGGGGAAGGGTTAAAAGAATAGGGGGGAAATGTCGCATATATTACCCGCCGAGTCCTTAAGAATAAGTTTACAAATTTTAACGGTCTAGCTATATATTGGACAATGATCATTAGAGGCTATTATTATGTAGGTTTTATGTGTACATGACTTTGCGTTTATTACAGCCGTTCGTTGACTGCCTCTTTTGTCGATGGTATTCAATTTTGACGCTTCCAACCTATATTCTGTGCTTCCAACTTCCAATTATATTCTCTTTTCTATGGTTTCCAAGTGCTCTTATGTTCAACTACGCGAGTGTAAATTATTTTGCAGTCATTGACGTATTTTAATACATATAGACACGTTATTACCATATTAGCCGGCTTTCATATGTAGCAAATATTGCATTGAAAGAGACAACAAATCACGGCACCTTATTTGCGTGTAGACAGAAAAATCAGGTAATTTGAAGTCACGGTTACTAAAATAACATACTCATTCTTACAATAGTGTACGATACTCTGTTCCTTTTCCCGCGTAGCGACGCGCCCGATCACAAAGAAAGTCCGTTCGATAATGAGTGCAAGTAAGGCGATTACCTTACTTTGAATTGCCAAGATTTCACGCTTGTAACGTATCTACAGTTTATTACATCATTGTCTATATTATAATACGTCAATGATTCGTGCAACATCGTGGTGCTCTTTCTGGATAATTAATCGGGTCTGTTTGATCAGAAATAAGAGTAATAGTTAAGAAACATTCTCCACCAATCAAAACACCCATTTTCGTAAAAATCTATGCTTTTTGCTTAACTCTTACTCTAACTTCTGATCAAACAACAGGCCCTAAGTTGTGCTCGGGATAATTTAATTTTCTTACGAACATTTGCGGAGCTCGTGTATATGTTCAGCCGTCTTTTGATGCTTGTCGTGTCTCGTGCCCGCAGGAAACTGCTGGAAGCATGGACCCTGCTGACGCAGATGTTCCCGTCATTAAGCGTGAGCCAGATTCTTCCGCCGAGAGCGGCGAGGAAGGAGGTGGTGGTGGTATCTTCTGTACTGATGTAGATATATCATTTCCTGACATAAAGCTGGAATGCTTGGAGTCCTCCAGGAAGGCTGACCAAGGTGAGGATTTAACGACCATTTAATCTACAGGAAAGAACAGAAAATGTCCAAACATAAAATATCACAATTACACCCTATCTAAGGCCCGGTTGGCTCAACTGAATTCGTAGTAATCTTTTGTAACAAATATAGATTTTAGAAAAACATCTTGTGAGATTGGTGGAAAATGCAATATTTGATGATTTAAACGAAAGATTAACTAAGTTGATGCAACTTTGTTATAAAAATAATTACCTGTTTACGGTGCAGCAGCATTATAGTACTATTCATTCATCTGAGAACCGAACATAGCCACATATTCGTAATAAATTGAAAATAAACAGTCAAATCTAGCGTGTTGTATCAGTTTTCTTTCAAATTTCAACATCCCAGAAACACGCCCCTGAAAGCAAGATACGTTGAATTTATTTACAGTTATTTTTTAAATTTTTTATCTTTCGTAATCATTAACAGTTATTTTTTTAAAGTATAAATACAGAGTAAATACGAACATAATAAATAAAGTATCCTTAAAAATCAATTTACATGTTGGAAAGGGTAGATAAAATTCAATAAAAATTAAATTATCGATACAGATCTAATTAAAATTAGATCTGTATATTAATCTCACTGAGTTTGTAACAAAAAATTTTTTTTTCAGATCTCTTCAGACCACAAGATTCTGTTTTGGCAAACATAATCATACCTCCATCAATCCCTGAAAGGTTGCCAAATACGGAGACCACGAACATCGAAAACAAATTGTCTGAAAATGAATTAAATACCCTGACTGGAGGGAAAACGTTTCCATGTGCATATTGCACGTGTAGTCGCGAGAAACCTTTTCCATGTTCACACTGCTCTTATGTGAGTAATAGAAATATACGAATAATACACGAGATCACACACTCTGGGGAGAAATATTTTTCATGTGCACAGTGCCCTTTTACCTGTAAACAGAAAGGCAGTTTAAGAAATCACGCTCTTACTCATTCTAAGGAGAAACGGTTTTCATGTTATCTCAATTGCAAGTTAAACAGTCACATGCTCGCTGACTTGGTTGAAAAACGGTTTTCGTGTCCACATTGCTCGTATAAGTGTAACCAACGTTACAGGTTATTTAATCATATGCTTTCTCATTCTACCGAAAAACTATTTTCATGCTCACAGTGCACTTATCGGTGTAATCATAGAGGTACTCTTAAATCGCATATTCTTACTCACTCTGAGCAAAAATCGTTTTCATGTTCACAGTGCACTTATAAGTGTCACCGGGAAGATACTCTTAAAATGCATATTTTTTCTCACTCTGTGAAAAAACTATTTTCGTGTTCACAGTGTACTTATATGTGTATTAGCAAAAGTGACTTAAAAGGCCATATGCTCACTCACTCTGGTGAGAAACAGTTTTTGCTCGTGTAAGCGTTAAGGGGGTATTCTAGTCTAGAGGCACGAATTTCGAGGGTTTTTTAGAGCTTTGTAAAAAAGAAACGAATAATATTTTTGGTATAAATTTTTTATGATTCGTTTATTATTTTTTAAGAATACAGCAAAAATAAAAAAATAATTAAAAAAGTTATCAGCTGGTAAAGTGGGGAATCAAAAAAAAAGGGATGTCCTGGCGGACATGGTTCCAACCCTTGTGGTCATCTGAAACAAAAAATTCTAACGGATTCTTAATTAGTAAAAATTTCGCTATCGCCCCTACCTCGGAGAAACAAAAAAAATATTTTTTTTAAATGGCGGCCGTTTGAAAAAAAAAACACCTTTTTTCGCGTTTTTTAAGGTTTTTTTTTTTTTAATAGTAAAAATAAAAATTCCGACTTTAATCTGGTAGGGGACACAAAAATTTAGATAGATCGGTTTAGTAGATCTTGAGATATCATGTCCGCCAGCTTGAAAAATGATGTTTCTAGAAAAACGCATTTAAAGTTTTGAGTAAAGTTTCAGTACAGTATACTTGCATATTTTTAATCGGCGATTCTTGCTTCATACAATGGACCTTTCTCCACTTGTTCATTCCCTGAATGAACAAGTGGAGAATGTTCATTCTCTGAAGTTCTTTCTTGTAGACGAGCAGCATCCGAAGCTCGGATTTCAGAGCGTTCGATCTGAACTTCGTCCCGTTTCCCAGCGAACGCATGGGCTTCTGGGCCAATCGTGATTCCCGTAACGTTTAGTATTTTTAGAATGGGTATGAAACCTTCATTGAAAATACTAACAGCGAGAAAAATATCAATTTCACTGGTCCGCGTTCCTGCATTATGTGTTTCGGAGCAAAAGTCCATATTAAAGAATTCAACGATTTTTATATTTTGACGTATAACGAAAATGTTGTATTTTGCTTACATGTAGAACACAGAATTAATAATGAAAAAGATGTAAAAATAGATAAAAATTCTAAAATGCAATAGCCGTAATTTTTTTCTATTATAACTTCTTCGTCACCCGATCTTTTCAATTTTGCTGCGGATGCACTAGTGAAACTTATTTGTTCTTCTACAACATGTTAATTACCTCTAAATTGTCTTTTTGTCTTTCTATATGCACGCTTAGCACCATATGTATTTTGAACTTTTTTATCCATTTTACATGAAAACTGTAATATTGACTCATTCATTGTTGTGCAGAGAACGCACGTCAACGATGTTTAAAGATTGACTCGATACTAACCTGAACTAAATAGTAGAAAGAAAAGATTTCAAAAAAATATGTTAATATGACCTTCAGTTAAATATACATTATTTAGGTATAGTATATAAGAAAAGTTTTATGAGGTAATCCATCCTCAGGTAGCCGGCAACGTCGCCCCCTCTATTGTTCTGGTTACTTGCCGCGCCGTCGAAATCGCTGTATCTCGGTAAATAATTGTAATTTTGAAAAATTCCTTTGAGGACATAATTCTGAATGTCTAAACTTACGAAATATACAAAAAAAATGATTTTTTAAAATTTCTACACTAGAATACCCCTTTAAACCGGCTTAACGAGGCATACTCGTTTCCACACTGGAGAAAAACCTTTCGCGTGTATCGACTGCGAATATAAGTGTGATAGAAAAAAAAATTGGAAGCCTATATAAATAAGCACGCACGATCAAGCTAAATCACCCACCATAAATTCTCTTGTCAGACCTCAGGTTGAATATAACTCGATCATTTGTTCGCCTCACTATGTTAATCATTCAACGGCAGTTGATCGAATCCAAAAAAAGTTTTTAAGATTTATTAATTACAAATTAAATATATGCTTGGAAGATATCAATTATGAATATCTCCTTAGTTATTTGCAACTATTAAACTTGTCTGTGAGATGTACCGTGACAGACCTAATATTTCTGTATAGGATCATAAATAGCATGATTGATTGCCCCAGATTATTAGTCTGATCGACTTACATGCCCCATCGAGGACATCAAGACACAGTGCATTATTCTATTATAGTGTAAATGTCAGAATTAATGCATTAGTAAACTTTTTAATCCCCAGACTACACTCATTAGGGAATGAACATGCAGAGACGGCTGACATTTTTGCTGATAGTATAACTATGTATAGGACAAAGTTGATACAATTCTTTACATCTCAACATGGAAATGAATAATAAATGTTTCTTTTTCTTCTTACTATTTAAACTTCTCTTTTTAATTTACACAAATGTATAAGATGTACTTGAATCTTTTTAACTACAATCTAAATTTACACAAATGTATTATATGCACTTGTACCTTTTAACTGTATATCTGTCTTATGTTATTTTTTAAATTTATATTTTGTATATCTTATAAAAGTCCAAAAGGGCGTTAAATAAATAAAAAAAAATTAAAAAATAAAAAACTTCTAATACTTTTGGCGCTACAAATCAGAAGAGCCCAAGGCCGACTTCACAACGAGAGAGTTACAGTCCTGCCATGATGGATGGATATACAAATCAATATATATATATATATATATAAGGCTGATTGGCCTTATTGGTGGGAGACTTTCATGTCACCCGCAAACAAGTACGGCTAGTCCGTAACTTTTGAGGCCTTGACAAAGGCACGTGATACCGTGTCGAAACGTCGGCCTTGGTCTTCTCACGGAGACCATTTACAGAAAACGCGAGGGAGTCCAGAAGTTCCTTTTGTTACATATATATATATATATATATATATATAAATATAATATATATATATATATATATATATAAAGAAACCCGTGTTTCCCTACCCGCCAAGTTTTCTTCACAACCACCCACCGGTGGTTATGGTGGTGGATAGCCCTTGGTGTCACATCGAAAATATGCGAGTTTGGTGGGGTGGCTGTGCGTGGGTGATGAAAATGTGCCTTCTAGCACATTGTTTTGTTATGGGAAGGCCGCAAGTGCTTCAGATTGTTTCAAAATAGGCGCGCCGTGAGTCTAGGAGGTTCCAAAAAAACCTGCTCTAGAAAGTTCTGGAAGGAGAAGGTTCTAGAAAATTCCCGAAAGTTCTATAAGGTTCTAGACTGAGTGGCGGAATGTGTCGGTGTGTCTAGAAGGTACCTGTACACTTGATAAATTACTTGAAAGTTCTGGAAGGAGAATGTTCTAGAAGGTTCGCGAAAGTTCTACGACGATCCAAACAGTGTACTAAAAATCTACGCGTGCGAAGCCGCGCGGGCACAGCTAGTGTTCTATATAATGCCCTGCTCAGCGTATCGAACATATGTATTGAAATTAAATGTCTTAGATTAGGACATATTCAAACGGAGACAAAATATTTGAAAGAAACATGAAAATATAGTCACGTGTCGTGGTGTCTTCGGGAGGACAAATGAAAATACTGGAAATTAATAAGCAATTTATTATTTAGTGATTAAATAATAATTAAACGGACTAAGTCGCTAAACACGAAGTAATACTCTTTAAATTTCACTATTTCGTTATTTATCACTCGTGTGTAAACATTTTATTATCGCCGGGAACACTTTATTCATCAGTTGCTGGAATATTCCGTTCAATTTATTGCACACTAGCGGCCCACCCCGGCTTCGCACGGGTATTTATATTACACATTATTTAAATCGATAGTTAGGACTAGTAGTTAGGTTAAATACCAGTAATAACGAAGGGTGGTCCAAATTTTTTTTAATTTGTATATATAATAGTTGTAAAAGATAGTAAATAAAGTATAAAATTTAAATTTTAAATTATCGAGATTTTTCGGTTACTGACTGGTATTCCTTGCACTTTCCTTAATTATATTAACTTAATTATCATGACTCAATTTTAAGTACACATAACACTGAAAAGTCCTGTGAAAAAAGTTAGTTTATACAAGTTGCGTAAGTATTGCGTTTCGTATGATAGTTTTAATATGCAAATATGGATTATGATCCCGGGATCCCGAAGGTTTTTCTGATCCCGGAATTGAAAATCCTTAATCTCTGGATTTTAAAGAGAATAGTGGCCCGTGCGTCCCATAATTGCCTAATGTCCGGCCCCGCTTTCTTTCACTCGCACTCAGGCATGAGTGAAATAAAGCAATGCTCTACTTGAGACGTCACAGACAGACACAACTAACAGTCAGACCATTAGTTGTGTCTGCGTCAGCAGGTATAACGTAATATTC
The DNA here is from genome assembly GCA_016648135.1 of Agrypnia vestita. Taxonomy (NCBI): domain Eukaryota; kingdom Metazoa; phylum Arthropoda; class Insecta; order Trichoptera; family Phryganeidae; genus Agrypnia; species Agrypnia vestita. The sequence continues at coordinate 226,388 of JADDOH010023947.1, forward strand.
CTTTTAAATAAGTACTTATTATGAATAAATGTAGAATTGGATGAATTATTATTTGTTTTTTATATAGCCAAATATACAATTTTGAATTTCATTTCGAGACCCTATCTTGAAAAAAAATCCTTTTTTTTTCCAAATTAAGGTTTATTCATACTAATACGGGGTGAATAAAAATGTATGGTTAAAGGATAATCGTTAAAGTGGCTTCAGAAATTAAAAACGCGATATATATACAAATTTAAGATAATTTAAGGGCAAGATATACTAATTTTGAAGTAAAACATACAATTACAACAAAATGGAAGCTGGCAGACAATTTCTGATGGCATATATTGGAATCAGTAGGCAAAAGGAATCGGCGAAGTTTGTTCCTGTAACAAAATCCAGTAATTGTGTTCTTAGAACATATTTAAAAAATATATTGTGAAAAAAGGAATTACGTATGTGAGAGGTACTGAGATTATACCGGCGTCTGGTAAAAGTGAAAATAAAATTAAGTTTAGACAGCCAACACTTTGCTCAGCATCAACATCCAATACAAACAGGTTAGTTGAAATAAATCACGTCCATGAAACTAACTTCTGTGACTACTTCCGCGGTGGCTGGATCAAAGTTATGGAATAAACTACCAAACAAACTAAGACAAACAGACAGGTTACCACAGTTCAAAAAACAACTGAAGACCCGCTTATTTAGACAATCTTACAAAAACCTAAAGCCAATTATGCACTCTGCGAAAACATCTAATTCTTCCTGGTCTTCTCAATTATAGTTTTAACTGTTAACTCCATTTTTTGCGTGTCATCCAGCGTTACAGTCATAAGTCTTCTTCTTCTGCTTCATCTAAGACTGTCCTGTCATTGCTCGGAGCCTGTTCCTGGGATACAAATGTCCAGCTATCTCGCCATTTTTTATTTGGTCTTCCTGGGAGTCTGGTATCTGATGGCAGCTTGTTCGCTGCTATGCTCACTACTCTCTCAGAACAAGCTCTCTCCACATGATCTCTCCAGTACCGTTTTCTAGATATTCCCCATCGGACAATATCCTCAACGTCACAAGTCCTTTGTATTTCGGAATTCTTCACTCAGTCTCGGATTGTCAGTCCCGAAATGGGTCGGAGAGTCTTCATCTCAGTTGTTCTTAGGAGATTTTTAGTTCTGGTAGTGTCAGCCCTTGTCTCGATACCGTACGTCATGATTGGGCGGACACAGGTCTTGTATATTTTCACTTTACTCTCCTTGAGCATGTGGTCGTTTCTCCAGACAGCATTTCCCAAGCATCCAGCAACAGTTGCGGCTTTGTTTGCTTGCTCTCTTACTCTTCATACTTCGTTACTGCTGGATATCTCGACACCCAAGTACTTGAAGCCCATTATTTTTTCTGTTCTTTTATTGTCAATTGCAAGCTTGCATCGTACTGGCTGTTTCGATGTCTCCATGCTTTTAGTCTTATCTATGGAGATTTTCATGATGAATCTTTGTGAGGATGTATGAAATTCATGCAGAAGTTTTTGAAGATCATCTTCGGAGTTGGCTATTAATACCGCATCATCAGCATAACATATTATATCTATCTTTTTGTCTCCCATGTTGTAGCCTACATTTTAGATTAGAGACAGTCATAAGTAATAGTAAATAAGTTTTTTAGTCACTAAGTTGTTTTGTAAAATAATTTTAATGTGTAAAGCGTCCTTGATGTAATTTCTGACGAAAACGGTGTTACATAAATTATCCAAGCATATATAAAAATGTATGTCCACAACGGATCTTGTTTGCTTCTAAATTCTAGCAATGCGTTGAGGAAAGGAATTTTAAAAAAACACAATTTGAAGAAAATAATTTTAAATTACATTTTATTAAGTACAAATCATAGCCAAATTATTTGTTTACTAAACAAACTTCAATCGAAATTAAGCACAATTTTAAAACATAATAATACAAAGGAACGTTCCCTAAACTTTACATCATTTAATGACACAATTATTAATAAAATATAAAGTAGACTCTTGAAAATAACAAAAAAAAAAATTTTTAACAACTTTTTTAAATATACATCGTGCGCTTGGATTACTGACTCAGATCAAAATGTGATATTAAGCATCAAAGTTGAAACATTCATTTTTGCATCTCTTTTTTGTGGATTTAGTTCACTGCACAAAAAACATGTTCAACGCAAGGATGGTATGATTCTTGTCTCTATTTGAAAAAATCTTTCAATAGAATTACATATAAAAAGGGTAAAATGTTTGCCTCCGAGTTGTGTAATACATAAGAACATTTTTATATATTTAGGATATTTATTATCTTAAAAAATATGTTTTCTGCAAAGGTGTTGTGATGCATGATATGCATTTTTTTAAATAAAATATTTATTTTTATTTCAACTATTAATAGCAAAATGTAGCATATATGAAGGGTATGTACTCGATTCGAAATTTTATACGAAACTAGCTTACCCGCGCTGCTTTGCACGTGTAGATTTTTAGTAACTTTTGGTCGTATTTTATCAATTTGTATATAAATTAACCTTAACATATAGAAAGAACTTTTTGAGTTCTACGACTTCTCTATAGAAAGTATTTAAATATCTCTTACCGTTAAGGCAACATTCGTAAAAAAACGCGTTGCACGACCACTTTTTCGTCAACTTTAGTTGTAAAATAGGTCACCACAAAAAGGCCTTTTATTTTAACGGGATAATATATAGCCCATGCCCACCCTGACAGTTCATTCTAAATATTGGTGGAAGAATTATTGAAATCGGATGAGTATTTCGGAGATTACCTCCTATATCCAAACATTAATGTTAAATATTTATTTATACATGTATTTAAAAGGAAAACTGAAGCGGCAATTGTTTACAAAAACTTATTTCCAATAAAACGTAGTTTTCATTCCAGAGGTTCCGGAGAAATTGTCTTGAAGAGCTATTCAGATTTTCTTGTATTTATCTCATAAACAGTGGGATATTGATGCCTTCGCTTTTATACCCCTCATATGCGTTCACATAACCATACAAGGTTGTCAATAGGGTATTAACATATAGTATTAATCAGATTATATTACGTGTAAAATTACGCAAGCACACAACATACTTTAAACGTTTGAAATAATTGTCTATAAATACACATACCTAATAAGAGCCCAAAAACTCCGGCTGAAAACAGCATAAGATAATACCATATTTATTATTGAATTTGTAACTAATTTTAAATATTTAAATAATCATAACCAATAAAAAAATCTTTTAAACTTCTGACATATTAGAGTTTTTTAAATTAAATTTTAGTTCAGTAATAACAACATCATCCAACGCGATCAAAACGACATATTAGGTTATCTCATAAATAATACGGTTTCGACATGTATGTCCTGCAAGCCCTGGTCGAACAAAATCCCATTGTAACTTTTGCGGAACTGGCAGAGAAACTTCGATTTGATGATTCAAGCATTCGTCAACATCTGCATGCCATCGGAAAAGTCAAGAAATTGGGTCAAGGGTTTCATTACAAACTTTCCGAGTTTAATCGCACGCAGATAGTGAATCTATGCTCTTCTTTGCTGTCACAATGAACTTTTCTTGGACCGGATAATGAACGGTGACGAGAAATGAGTTCTCTATAAAAATATAAAAGTGCCGAAGACAGTGGGTAGGGAAAGGAGAAACACCGGCACCCCACGCTAAAGAAGGTCTTCACCCGCGTAAGGCGTTGTTAACGATAACAAAGGAGGTCTGCTGTGAGCGGCTTAAGTCAGCGCTGAAGAAAAACAACCATCTTTGGTTTGAAGACGGAAGGTGCTCCATCAGGATAATGCCCAGCCACATACAGCGAGGATGACATTTCAAAGGTTGGAGCAGTTTCGAATGGGAAGCAATGCCCCACCCACCACATTTGCCAGACATTGCCCCATCTGATTATCATTTACTCCGCAGTCTTCAAAAGCATTCAGACGGAAAAAATTAAAGTCTGTAAGTGAGGTCAAAATAGTGCTGGAGAAGTATGGTTTGTCACGAACGAGTGAATTCTGAAGAGGGGCCTTGCCAGTCCACCAGGTGGATGGAAGAGCATTGTAGAAAGTGAAAGAGACTATATTTTAGATTAAAAAAGCACTTCGTTTTGAAAAATATAAGATATATGAGAAACGCATTATTTATGGGTGTCCCAATAAATATGTATACAGGGTTATTTGGAAAACATTAATAATCTTACAGGACTATATTCCTGTTTTGATTATGAGTCGAAAATATTCAAGCTATCATGACCTAATATCAATAGTTATGGAGATATGCAACGTCAAAGTTGGAATTTTTTTTCTCAATATTTCTGACTTATTTTTTGTAAAACGTTGGACTATCATTACAGTGACTTATATTAAGTATTAAAAATTCATTCCCTTTAATACAAGTCAAATAAAATAATAAAAACATTCAAATTCAATTTTAGTCTGAAATATTGAAAAAAAAATGCAAACTTTGATGTCGCATATCTCCATAACTAATCATGATAGCTTGAACATTTTCGACTCGTAATCAAGGCAGGAATATAGTCCTGTGAGGTTATTAATGTTTTTCAAATAACCCTGTATATATTCAATTTAAGCTATCTGTTAGTACTGTGAATGATTTACATGAGTAAAATAATATTTGAGATACAATTGTACTTGTAGTATCGACAATAAATACATGCAGCTTAATCCATTCATATTATAGTAAAAGTTGACAGTGTGATTAGTAGGTCATTCATAAAATTTAAAAAATTAATTTCTTTTGTATTATCAACAAAATGAAAACAGTTTAGACTACAATATATTAGGACAGTTTGATGAATACTTTGTATAAATAGAATTAGACTTGACTTTTTTATATAGTACGGACAGCAATGACAGAAAGCTATGAATATGTTCCATGTTGATGATGCAGAAGGCCTTTTATGGTACTATTAATTAACTTATTTCACAACACAGCGGAGCTCGCTTTCGGCAGAAATTTACAAACCTCAGCACAGAGATATTGATCAATAAAAATTGGCAAAGCTTTCAGATTGTTTATCGCATGAATTTGTATGGATTTTAATCAGCAAATGATTGATATTATTAAATGATTGTATTTTACAGTGTTGAAAATATAAATATAGTTTGGACTAAAATACATTTTCGACAAAAAGCTGTCTCAGTTTCTGTTCCTGAAGAAATTGGCATAACCTTACTACATAAAGCATTGAGTTAAATTCCAGGTTTTCCTAAAAAAAGACAGGCGTGATTTATACATATAGTTATTGTCACATTATACTCTTTCAGGTTTGAAATTAATGAATTCAATCAATTAAAAAGCTAATTTTTCATTATTGTGAATTACTTAGGGCCAGTCTTATAAACGTCCGTTAGTTAAATTTCAGACCAAATAAACTGAAATTTGATACAAACGTCACTTTTTTCGTCTTATAACAATCCGTTAATCAAATTTTAGTAAAATTTTACCGACGGCCGATACCGACAGTCGAACCACCAGTTTACCGTCCGTTAGTTGAAACTGACAGAAGTATGACAGATTGACGTATTATTTTTTAAGGTTAGGTCCGCTGTCAATTTGCGTTTAATGCTGTTTGTTTAATATGTACATATATACCGTGCTGACTGTTGCTACATTTTCAAGGAAAAATGTTTTCACATAACGATGTCGAGCTATTATTGTATTCAAGTTCGTCGGATAAAGAACAAACTCGACGACAAAGAATGTTCAATATACGAGTGGATTATTTTAATATTTTAGATGACGCAGATTTTATCTACCGCTTTCGCTTGTCAAAAAGGTCTGCTCAAGAGCTTATATGAGCTTCTAGAAGATATTGGGAACAATGTAAAAAGGCGCATCCGTAGGAATCTGACATTGTCACCAACTACAAAATTGCTTGTTGCCTCGGGATTCTATGCTCTAGGATCAATATTATTAGCTGCTCAGACTAAGTTGGGGTTTTAAAGGCTATTATTACCAATGTAGTGTTGTGTATCCCAAAAATCTGATGCGAGCGAGAAATTTTAGATAGAAAAGAGATATAATTCGCTTTTGACAGCTCTAAAATCATAGACAAGAGCAGTGCGATATTGCGATACTTACGGACGGTAAAAAAAGTTTTATAAGACGAGCATCAGTAACATTTATAAACGAACGGCCATCCGTTAGTATATTGTCGATTGACTAACGGAAATTTGGTCTTTCGTTTATAAGACCGGCCCTTAACGTTTTATGAGTGATTGAATTCATTAATTTCAAATCTATCAAACTTAAAATGTCAAAATTGGCAGCATCACATAAGTAGCAAAGTAGACTAAATATAATATGACTTAAATAAATATACTGTATATGATAATATGTTATACCTACCATCATTCACAAAATTTATGGGCGTATCACGCCTGTGTTTGCTCTAAACTATAAAATAAAATAAGATTATACTCTTGACATTAGCAATCCAAGTCCATTATCGTAAGCTAACCGACTTTACTGCAAATAGGCACAAATCAATCCGAGAGCTACATGTACCCCAGTATTGTATCTATGCTTTATGTATAAATACAATGTGACATATTTTTTTTAATACAGTACAGATACAGACAGAATACATAAATCTTGAAATTATATTGAAGATAGTACGATGCATAAGCTAAATTATTATTACGTACTACAAACACGTCATTTATGAAAACCATTTTAAATAGTGTCGAAATTATAAATACAGTTTGAGCTGTAATAAAATGGATGGTTGCTTTACATACGTGTGATAAAATCAGCGAGTATTTGTAAAGAAATTCAACATAAGTTTTCTTGGAATGTAGAAGACAATTATTATTACTTAAAATATTTTATGAACTTCCTTAATGATCTGTTGTGCGACAACCTTTTAGATAATTTGACTTATTTATCATCTCGCCATTTCCTGGAGGGGGTAGGCAGAGAGGAACGCACACAACTCTCGCCTCATCCACATTCATTCCAGCATCTGGTTAATCTGGTCATGCCACGTCTTCCGGGACGCCGTCAACACTTGCATCATGTCTATCTTACCATTGTTTCCTCATTCATTCGCTAGATGATTTGATATATAACACACCTGCACTTCAAATCATTGCCAATGCAATTTCAACTATACCATTGGATGCTTTTAAATTATAATAGAAAACAGCACCTCAGTTTACGATTTGATTAGATAAAAGACACCCATTACATACACAATGATCTGATAAATAACCATCACATATCGAGGGTAGAAAGCCAAAAGGGCGTTGGTGATTATTTCAAACTTTACAGGAGAGCAAAAGAAAGTTCTGTCAATCTGATTTTGTCAATGTTTCTTTTATTATTAAACGATTTTCATATTTGTTAATCCAAAACACATGTGGAAATCATTTAATAATAAAAGAAATATTGACAAAACATTATTTTGCTCTGCTTAAAGTTTGAAATAATCACCAACGCCCTTTTGCTTTCTACTCTCGATATGTATAATGATGTTGGAGACCATCGGGTCTAAGTAATTGAAGACTGAAGGTCAGGGCTGTTTCTACCATTAGGCAAGACTAAACTATTTTTTTTAATCAAAAAGCGAAAAAAAATTAAAGCATCAAATTGTTTTCAAAAGCATACCAAACAATTGCGTAACAAGTCTTTACTTTGATTGATCTGAATACATCTTCACCGTGAGTTTCAATATATCAAATAATATCTTTCAGTGTGAATTTTCTATTTTTTGTTGTTAATACAACTTTGTTTCTATTTTACTATGTCATGTGGAGCTGGTTTATAATTTAGTTAATTTTGTCTTATGTTTCTTATACTGTTTCTTTTAAACTATAACTAACTATTTTATACATATTACTTAAAGCAGAAAATATAATAAAATGTAGGGCGGCTTCTCTAGAGCAGACTTAGTCTATGTGGGAAATCGCCAGAATTTCTTACTGTAAATAAATTCTACAAACACTAAAAATAATAAATCATATTAAAGACTTTGCAAAGGCAAAAAGGCAAGGATTATTTGGATTAAAAGGAAGAACACCAAAACACTATTGAAGTTAGAAGAAAGAAATTATATCATGAACAGCGCTCAGTTTTCTAATGTTTGATGTGTTGTATTGTTTAATTTTGAACTAAAGTTCTTTTAAATCTGTTATATTAATTCTTCTAGCCTGGATGACAGGGGGAGGTAGCCTTTTTCAATTCTCATCTAGGATAGCAAGATACCTGATGAAGACACCGTGTAAACTTTACACTAATTGTAAAGAAAAGAACAACATAACGAGATCAAACAATTAAATTGCTGTCCAGAGAATACAGATACAAATATTTTTTCATATGTTGGAAGAACCCCATAAACATGAGTGAGAAAGAGAGTGTGCTAGACTGAAAGAATTAGAGAGAAATGAAGATTCTGAGAGTAAACGAAATACATTGCTTGATCAATGGACAGTTCACAATCTTAGAAACATGTGACCTAGAAATAAAATAATGCAGTAAAAAATCTAAATGGAGCAGAGAATCATTTCAAACTAATGTAGAAACAAAATTATTTGATTCTCAGCAAAACGAGAAATCAAATCATTTAGATTTTAATTTATGGCTAGAGATACAAACATTCTGAATATATTTCAATGAGCCACGACATGGATAACATTATTCGTGTGATAAAATAGAATGCATGTTTGATAATAAATACAACTAAGTATCGAACAGCAAATACAACCGTCATGAAAACAAATAGATAAATTTATCTATAAGATACATTATCTTTAAATCCCTCGAAGTATGTTACGCAATTAAACCATTTCAAATACTGATAAACATTGCGACGGGAGTCGGCATCGAAGTTCTGGGGTCAAAAACACATCCTACAAATACGAAATTGTTTTGAACAAGACCAAGGGGCAGAAATTCTTTGACATGTTAAAAGAAATGATAGATGTCAAGATAAAAATAATAAACGGTAAGCAATTCCAGAGACGATACTGCTGTTAGATAATCCAGGTAATGTTTAACTTTGGATGATATTGTTTATTATCAGATGTCAGCCATTTCAATATAAAATTGGTCATAAACAATTTGGCGATACTGAGTTACTTTTTAACGCTCAACAAAAGTCAAAGGTCCTGAAGTGAAGGCACAACATCAGAAATGTGGCAGGCAACAGATGGAAGACAAGGGCTGAAGATAGACAGGGAGAACTGGCGAGAGGGGGGAGTTTTGAGAAAGGGCTGAAGAAAATGTTCAAATGAAAGAACGATTGCAAAACTATCGGAGGTTTAGATTCTAGTGTACCGGTGATTGCTCTACGAAATATAAATAATTCAATAACCAATCAAACAAGTAAAGTCACGTTTTATTGCACAATGTGGTGGAAAGAACTTGGGAAAATTTAGCATATCAAAGGTAATGGAAAGAGGCTGCCATATGGTGGCGGAGAGTCAAAACGTATGTGGATAGTCTTCGTTTCACAACATGATGCTGTCATACAACAGACGAGTGGATACAAACTAACAAAAAAAGGTTGTCATACATTAAACTAAATATAACATACTAGTTTTCAATGATAAAATGCAAATGACACTTTGAGTGCCAAACTCCACCATTAATAGCTTGAGCGAAAATCAACATTAAATTAAATATTTAGTTTTAAACCACTTATTACTACATTTTCGTCAACTGGTTTCGGTTGGTCTTCATCAGGACAATATAGACTGTCAGTCAGTCGGTATTACAAGGTTGAGTCCAACAGAAACTAATTGACAAATATATATATATATATATAGTAGTAAGCGGTTTAAAACCAAGTATTCAATGTTATTTTAAATTTTAATGTAATGTCAAGCCACGAAGTATTTTCAGGCTTTGAAAATTTAACCTTAAACTAATGGAATTTTAGTTTAATTTCACTAAACTAAAATTAATTATGATTATCAAGTGTACACAAACGAAACCTGCTGTTGTATGGCTCTAGACAAGTTCTCGACTGTTCTTAACGTAGGTAACAGGAGCAAAGTTTCATCTGTGTACACGTAACCTGACATTATTGGAAATTGTATCATTTGTATAACCTGGTTTTCATTGGCTCCTGTAAATTTACTCAAACGACCATTTCAAATGTACCGGTGAATCATTGTACTCCTTCCCACTGACCATGGCCTTCAAGCCTTCCCCTGCGTACGATAGCAGCGGAGATATCTCCACCTCCACTGAATTTCCGACTATTCCGCCGGCAGCCCTAAGGTACCTGGCGTGCAGTCTGAATATGTCTTCCTTTGCGGTCTTGGGGCAGTCCTTTCCGGCGGAATCGGAGTTCTTCAAAGCGCTGAATTCAACATCGCGCGCCACTTCTAATGTAACAAATTTACGGGAAAACCGGAACACGTCAAAAACAAACTTTTCAATCTTGATTCCATTGGGCTTGTCAGGGGTCACTCTTTCACCATTTTTAGCTACAAATGGAATTTTTTTCTTAGCCACATGGAGTTCCAACTCATTCTCAAACTGATCTGCGATCCTGCGCAAGAATTCCGCAGAAAAGTAGTGATTGCAAATGTTTCCAGCGTTGAAAGTTAACTTCCCATCGGCGTTTCTACGCTCCGCCGTCGCTTGCGATATCTCCGAATACTCGACAACACGGTACAATCCATCCACTTGACAAACCACACCGACAGCTTCAGTCGGCGATGATTTTTCTACGACCTTTACGGCGCAATCGGCATCTTTTACGATGCAATACCCGATGAAAACTGGGTCACTGACCTTTATCAAAATATTGTCCACGGAATGGGCGTGCAGATGTTTGATTCCCCTCGATTCGATGTCGCTTAAAATACCTCGGTCGCGCAGAGCTCGGTAGATCCCTCCGTTGCCGTCCGGAGCCCTCGCGATCTTAAACTTCTTATCCAGAATCACTTTGCCGTCGAACTCGTAGCACGGCAGACTCCCCTGCTCGAACATTTTAACATTCTCTCTCTTCAAACCGAAGAAATTGCGCGTCTCGAAAAATTCTAGCGTCGGTGCCATCGTGTGTTCCGACGTCATGATGTACCAAGTTATGTTTCCCCGACTGCCGGTCTCTTCGGCGGCCGAGCGTTCCAGCTTCAGGATGCGTTCCGCCTGGATTTGAAACAGCGTCTTGCGCGACGGGAGTCCGACGTCGAACATGCCTTTGGGGTGCGCGAAGCCGAGGCGGGTGCCCTGGCCCCCGGCCATGAGCAGGACCCCCACCTCCCCCCTCGAGATGGCCAGCAGCCCCTCGCGTTGGTACTCGGCGATTTTTTCGCCGCTCGTCGTCGCGATGGACTCGTAGCTGGACGAGGGGATGGGCTCCAGCCTGTCGTCCAGCTTCTCGGCGTCGGCGTCGAGGCTTTCGGTCGCGCGTTTGAAGTACGCGTTCACCTCCGCGAGGTTCAGCTCGTCGATGTCGTCGCGCAGGGCGACCTTTTCCTCGTCGGAGATTTCGTTCCAGAACGCCAGCAGGTGCTGCTGGGCGTGCGGCGCCAGCTTGGCTCGCAGGGCCTCGAAGTCGGACATTTGCGGATTGTAGATTGGAGCGCGCGGGAGAGAGGTCGCGGTCTGCTTATCGAGCGAGTAGAAAGCGAGTACTGCAGCCGGCCGAAGGCCGCGAGATACATTTCACCGGCGAGCGCCGTTCCCCTCCCCGGCGGGAGCGGTACACGTCGCGCCAGTTTGACACATTCCGTCAAAACAAACCTGCCGCGGCGGGGTTACCACGTTACCGGGCGGCCGTGACAGCCGAGGTGCCTACTTTCCATTTCGGCGCCGCGTTGAGCAATTTCAATTTCAATGTCGCCGGGAACTGTCGCCCGTTAATGAGCTAAAATGTCGCGCTGTCACGTAATTTTGGACGACATTGAACGGTAATGTGCATTATGCGAATACGTCACGCTTCCGCAAGTCAAAACAGAGCGCGTTATTGTGAAGCAAATTGCCATTTATATTTAAATTTACGACTCTAATGAACCCTTTTATGGAATTTTTATAGGATATTTGAATCTTGATTGCATTTTCCATCATTTCTTTTATTTATCTATTTATGTAAAACGGAATGTCTTACATAAATAAATAAATAAAATGTTTATTCTCTATAAATCCTATATTTTTTAACCGATCTTAATCGAATTTTGGATAATTACTCTTTAGGATAAAACAGACGTCATCTCTCTGAATACTCCACCCCTTACCTACATTTTACGTCATAACGTGTATTAAATTGAATGCCATCTATTTCAAAGAGAATTTTTTGCTACAATATTTTTCTCTTCCAATCGTATATTAATATAAATATCGCCGGTTGCATGCTGCTAGGGCCTGCGGGCGACTGTACTGAGCGCTGCGTGGCCATTAGTGTTTGCTACACGGCCATTGGTGTCTGCAATTGGCTATCGACTGTACCGTTCGCTGCGCGGTCGATAGTAGCCACTGCGTAGCTATTAGTATCTGCGATTAGCTATTGCCCATTGTCTGCTGCATTTCATACGATTTGTTATTTTTTAAACTGGTAATGACAAAATCACGCACTGCATACTGCATTTACGAAGCGATCATGTTACGTCACCGTGTATGCGTTCGAGTTTGACACATTTTCAATCATATGTATATTCTCGGGTTCCAGATTTTGTTTAAAAAAAGTTTGTAGGTAGAGGGTCCCATTGTTTCGCAAAGCCTCTACATATAAATAGTAACAATGTTTCCAGGCAGCAGGTGGATAGAATGTCCGGAAGACTGGTGGGAAATTACCATTTTCATCAAGATTGTAAAATGCAATTAATAAATGTTTGGTTCAGTTCACTCATGTTATACATTATAGGGATGACACACGTCGGAGTCACCAGATGCGTGTGTTCTAACGTCGGGGGTCACCAGAATGTGGGGTGACCCGACCTCTTATTGCGTATCTCGTATCCCCACTTTTGTACAATGTATTACAGGATGAGAAACAGCTCATATGAACAGAAGGCCGTGGTCAGTTTTATAGAGTTTATTTATCTTCGAATTACAACAGAACGAAGTACGTATTCTGTCGATGCACCGGAATCCATGTGGCATAGGCGACGGGTTATCTTCGAGCGTGGTTGTAGGACGAAGTGCTGTCGTTGGCGTGCAGAGGCCGGTGTCGTGGAACTGGAGATGGTGCTTGACTTTGACTTTGATCTTGTTGCCAGCAGAGTACCGGGTCACAAAGGACCCCTTGCTCTTTCATCATTATGTGAGGTGAGGGATTAATTTACCTCACTTGCGGGGAGAGATGGTGCTGAGGACTAATATAGGTGGCGTATCGCGGTGAGGTCGAGTATGATGGTGGTATTGCCGGATCCAGATGGTGTTCGCTGCTGGAGGTTAAGCGTAAAGAGATGAGGCGGACGATGATCGATGGATTGGAAACTGGAGGCGTAGCGAGGAATGAAATGAGCGGCGTAGCGATTGTGGTTTGATGTCGTAGGTTGATCGGATAGCGTAGAAAGAAATGCGCTATGTAGCGAGATGACATCGTTGTGACGGCGAGGGAACGAACTAAATTGAGACGTCGGCAACACGTCTTTTATATCCCGATTTTGGTGTCTAGACGTGTACAAAAACTTGTGTGAGAAGCGGCCTGTAAGCATATTTAAGTTTCCTTTGTCTGTGTGAGATCTGTCGTATCATCAGATTATTCTCCTGTATGCGGTGCGGGATGTGCAAGGTCAGCGATTTCTAATCTCCGATGTCGATCTTGTCTGTATGTAAACACAGACGCGCTTTTGAGTGCGTGTGTTTTTTTGTTGCACGATTGATTTTCCGTGAGAATTCTGGCGCTGGTCAAAACGCGTGGGGAAACGGGTGGATAACCCCACATATGCAATAGTATTTTAATTTTGGAATACAACATAATGATAGATAATATAATAATCAAGATTCTGCCTCAAGTCACCTTATCAACTCTTCAGTAAGCGTCCATGCTTCTATTCTATAAAATAATACCGAAAACACATAGCATCTGACCATTTGCAAGGATTCCATCTTTCATTCAAATTCCAGCCCAAGTATGCAATACTGTAGCGAGGCTACGTACCTACTAGAATGCTGAAAATAAACATCGGTGGCACGCGATGGCGCGCAGTCACCCGTGATGGCAGACTGTTACGCGCGCAATCCGGGTCACTCATCTGTGACCGCGCTATCTCTCTAAAGCCCTCTACGACCTTCGATCGCCATAGTAATTCATAGGACAGAAGAATCTAGAAATTTCTACAAGTTTCTCGTTAGCTCTAGAATGAATCGTCCGGGGGAATTTTGGTATATAAGGAATCACGCGACACGGGTTGGAGCAATTCAGTTTGTGAAGTTAACCAGGTGACATCTCCGTGATACTACCGAGCGAACTAGTGTGATCAGTGTTTTGTGAAACTACAACGCAATATTAGTAAGTGACCAGCGCAAGTGAATAAACAGGAAACTGGGCGAATAGTTACTATGAGCAAACATTTAACGGAGTTTACCAGAAGTAATCTAAGAAATAGAAATAGCGTTTATGAGTGTGTGGCATATTCGAAAGACATTTGACGACTACCAAAATTAAGAACAGTACTACAATTTAACTCGTGTCCAGGACTTTCTTTGGTAATAAATTAAACTAAATTGATTTATAGTGTTCCTCCCAACTCCCAAAGCCATGTCCCATGACAATACTTTGTAGCTGCTCTAACTTATTTCTAGCAATATAAAGACCTTCATTTTCAACTGCATTATTCTTGCTTAGGAGCATGTATTTTGTTTTAATTGTATTAAGGTCTTACCCAAAATTCTCACATGTCACTACTTGATTCAGAGTTGTAAATCCTCAATGTTACTTGTTAGAAGTACCGTATCAGCTGTATAACGCAGGTTATTCAGAATCTTCCCATTTATAACAAGTCCTCGAGTAGCGTCTTTCAGAGCTTCATTGAATATTTCTTCTAAATGTAAGTTGAACAGCATGGATGAAAGAATACATCCCTGCCGCACGCCTCTTTTTATTTCTACTTGGTCTGTTAGACATTGTTCTAATCTTACTGCTCTTCTTTCTAAATCCAATTAAAGATTGCCTATTATTCTTATATCTTTATTATCTAACCCAGAGACTTTCAGGGTTTGAATCATTTTGTCAAATCAAACTCTATAAAAAACTTTAAGAAAGTCAATGAAGCATGCATGTACATTTGTATTCACATCTCTACATCTTTAGGTTAGTACCTGAATATCAAATAATGCTTCCCGAGTACCCAACCTACTTCGAAAGCCAAACTGTGTTACACTAAACTGTGTGTAAAGAAAAACACAATTTAACATGAAACATTTAGAGCACTAAGGTAAAAGCCCTGACGGCCCTTTTAAAAGCATTAAAATTCATAGAATATTAACATCCCTCTAAGGCCCAGTTGTTTCAAGTTGGATTAGAATAAAAGTTTGTTTAAAGCATAGATTTTTACGGAAACGGATCATTTGATTGGTGGAGAAAGCAAAAATCTATGCTTCAATATACTTTGATTCAACTCAAAACAACCGACCCTAACAATGCTCATTCGGTCTACAAGAAGATTGACTTCTCGATAAAAACAAAAAACTATTTAATTACATTACTTTTAATTTATTATAATTATAATTTGTAAAGGTGGGTGGGGAATGGGGGAATGGGGAAGTGATGTTTTATTTGTAATTTTGAATTAATAATATTAAATTTAATTTGGAGTACATTACGTTTATATCTGTCATGAATAAATGACTTGGAAGAAAAGACAGAAGAATTTTCCTGATTACTCCAGTGTAGTAAAATCCTGATTTTATTTCTTGTATTATTCTATAATAATCATATAATATTCTGTTATCAATTCAGATAACTTATTCTTGACGTACAAAGCAATGTACAAAGAAGTGCTGTATATACAATATTATAAAGATAGGTTGATAAAACATTTTTAAGAAGTATTTATTTAAAGATTGCTAATCTGTACGTAAATACGACATATTTGATGGAATGAATCAATCAATTAACCTTTGAAGTAGTTAGAAGTTGAAATGATTCACATCCTGGGGAGTGGCATTTCCGAGAGGTAGTCTACATCAAGGAATGATTGGAAGAAGTATACAGTGACTAACTAAGGGCCGGTTGTTTCAAGTTGGATTAAAGTAAAAGTTCTTTCAAAGCATAGTTTTTTGCATTCTCCACCAATCAAACGATCCGTTTCCGTAAAAATCTATGCTTTAAACGAACTTTTATTTTAATCCAACTTGAAACACCCGGGCCTAAGAGAGCAAAAACTTTGTCTCTATCTTGATCTCAAATACTTCAATCATGGGAAAATGTGTTGACTGTATTCACATCCCTCTACCCGGCAGCACAATCTGAACACGATAGGGATTTGTTTCGAAGTTATCTGTTTTGAAAGGCTAAATATTAGCGGCGATATAATATGACTGACAATAGATCCGCCATTGTATTAATATACAGAGTTATTCATAAAACATTAATAACCTCGCAGGACTGTATTCCTGCTTTGATTATGAATCGAAAATGTTCAAGCGACCATGACCTAAGTTATGAGATACGCGACATCTAAATTTGCATTTTTTTTCAGTATTTCTGACTTACTTTTTGTCAAATGTTGGACTATCATTACAGTAACTTATATTGAATATGAAAAATTAATTTCTTTTAATACAAATCATATCAAATAATAAAAACCTTCCAATTCCAATTGGAAAATATTCCAATTGGAATTTCTACAGGGTTTTTATCATTTTATTTAACTTGTACAGAAACTAATGATTTTTTTGTAATCGATGTAAGTTACTGTAATGATAGTTCAACATTTTGTAAAAAATAAGTCAAAAATATCGAAAAAAATGCAAACTTTGGTATTGCATAACTCTATAACTATTAGGTAATAGCTGCTTGAACATTTTCGACTCATAATCAAGGCGGGAACATAGACCTGCGAGGTTATTAATGTTTTCCAAATAATAATAATAAAATAAAGAAAAAAAATTTTAACAAAAAGTTGAATTTAATCATAAATATTTGATTTATAATCTAAAAGTGATGCTTCAATATACTCAATGCACACGTCTGCTATCTGAATATGTTGAAATGGTATAAATATATAAAAATGTCCACATTCTGAAAATTCAGATAAGATGTGAAGATTACTTTGTCAATCAATCTTTGGTCGAAATGAAATATGTACTGAGATAAACAATAAGGTTACGCAGTTTGACAGTAGGTACAGAATATGGACTCTGCCGACACCAATGCGTGATGATTTGTTAGGCCCGGTTGTTTCAAGTTGGATGAAAATAAAAGTTTGTTTAAAGCATAGATTTTTACGGAAATAGATCTTTTGAATGGTGGAGAACGCAAAAATCTATGCTTTGAATGAACTTTTACTTTAATCCAACCTAAAACAACCGGCCCTTTAGCCTGTTCGTCCCTTCGGGGCAATGAACTCATAGAATTGTTTACATTCCATTCATAAAAATATTCACATCCATAAAAGTCCCTTCGAAAGAATTTTTTTTATATGAATTTAGAAACAGAGGATTTAATATGTAAATAGTAAAGGAAGCGAAAGATGCAAAGTTCTTCTGTAAAAGCATTTAAATAAATAAATTAAGATTTCGTTTATTACTTAATTTTCAATTTATATATTGATGGCTAACGGGCAAAAAGGGATAACCGCCATTTGACAAACTTCACAGGAGAGAGGTTCAAAGTTAAAAAAAGACGAAAAAATCACAGTTTTTTTTATTGCTTGAATGACTAAAAGCTATTTTATTTTTTTATTTTATTTTATTTAAAAAAAAATAGAGATGCGAACACGGAATTCGTGTCACATCAATATTCTTACTATTTTCAAATTAAGCTAAACGCTTGTGCTATGAAAATAGGACTTGCTTGTCTGGAGTGAGATTCGAACCTGCGATCTTTGGATCACGAGGCGAGAGTCCTAACCACAAGACCAACAAGCTACTATATTTTTAAATTTTCAAGATTTCGGGAGCAATAAAAAAAAATACGATTTTTTTAACTTTCAACCTGTCTCCTGTAAAGTTTTTCTTAAAATTATTTTTTCCATTATATATGTAGTTATGTATTTTATCTTTTCACTTTTTTCATAATTTATTCATTTAAATATTAAATATTTTCTTTAACATGTTTTATTTTCTTCACAAAAAAAAATTAATCGTCCTCTCCAATCATATATATTTATCGCTTTAATTATCAATTAATATTTTCAAATGATTTCTGTGATTATTTTTATTTTCTTCAATTTATGTATTTTTAATAAGATATTTTCTTTTATTTTAAAATAAATACATTTAAAAATTAATAATAGTACCATTGTGCGATACAATTGTACTGTGCGATATAGTAGTTGAATGGCGATAAAGCTGGGATAAAGTATGGGATAGGGAGACAATGAAATTCATAGGAGACGTAAACCGAAGCGAAATTAAGCATGCTCACAGTAGTCCTCCGATGACAGTAGTCCTCTTTATACGCCCTGTGGGTAACTGGTTCTGAACAACCTTAGAGTTTTATCAAAGCTTTCTTCGAGGATTCTACCAGCTGCGCTAATTAAATTTCGCACACACTTGTATTGATATTTAATAAGGTTTTAATTTATTTAAACACTTTCACAGGAAAATTAATACATATTTTTATTTAAAAATAACTTTTCAGGACAAAAATTAAGAACACAGTGATGCATCTTCTGCCCCCCTAACTATTTATACTCTAAATCCTTTGTTTTTAAATTAATATAAACATTTTTTGTTTCGAAAGGACTGTTATGGTATTAATTTATTTATTATAAAACAACGCCAATGGGCTTTGTACATAGAATAAATAATTTTGTATATTAAATTGAGCTTGAATTCAAGAGCATCAATAAAATTAATAAAATATAAAAAGGTTTTAAACGAAAGGAAAATGAAAATAAAATATAAACTAAGTAGTGGTTATAACATCCATAACAAGTAATTGCACATTAGTTATTAGGATATAGAATTAGGCTCTTTACATTAGATATAAAAGACTCAGACGATTCGTCAAATAGATTTAGGCTAGCACAGTTATCATTGACCAAATTAGCAATCCTGTCCCTGGGACCATTATATACATAGCTTTTTGTTGACTTAGTTGTGTGTTAATGTAAACAATTTAACAATTTTATGGTTCATTGCTCTGGAGGGCTGTACAGGCTAAAGGGTTGTCTTCATACCTCAACCTTACGACTAAATGTAAACTATATGTACATTCATCAACCAACTGGTCAATATAAACCGGATAGGGATTTGTATCTAAATAATCTAATTTGAAAGGCAAAATATCAAAATGGTAAAGGCGATATAATGTCCAATCGCTTATCCCACATTTTATTGCAGTCAGAATTTCCTCAGAAGCAAATGGCCGTCAGCATGAACACACTATCAAGAGTTTGTGTACAAAGTTTGTCAATAATAAATAAATAGACAACATAGAATGTTAAGTTGATTAAGAAAGTGTTCTTGATTTTTGTCCTGAAAAGTTCTTCCTTTTCTTTTAATTAATTCTCCTGTAAAAGTTTAAATACCAATACACAAATGTGGGAAATTTAATTTGCACATAGAGAGCACAGGAAGCTCTAAAAATTAGGTGTGCACCCTCGCTAACTAGATTTCTTTCAGAAATTTCAATAATTTTCAGAAGATGTCACACAGCTGCAGTTTTATGTATATATTTATATTAGGTCCTTACATATGAAATTGGCTTTTTGCCGTACTGGCAAATTTGATCTCAAATATCTTCTCTTTGGTTAGGAATTCCAAATCCAAATTTATACAGCTATTTACTCATGTATTTGTGTTTTGAAAATTATAATTCATTTGTTTTTTCCTCAATTGTTTTTTTCTTTGCGTCACTCAGTTTACAAAATGAAAAACTTGAATTATCGCGTTATTTACGAGTACGAGTTCCACCGTGGCACCAGTGCTGCAGAAACGGCTCGAAGGATTAATGATGTGTATGGCGACGGTGCCGCAAAAGAAAACACAGTGCGTTTTTGGTTCCAACGTTTTCGTTCTGGAAATTTCGACCTGCAGAACAAGCCCCGTGGACGGCCGGAGACCAAAGTTGATAATGAAGAATTGAAGGCTATTGTGGAAGCGGATCCATCGCAAACCACATCCGAGTTAGCTGCAGGCTGCGGTGTTAGTGATAAAACTGTTTTAATCCACTTGAAGCAAATTGGTAAGGTGAAAAAGCTTGAAAGGTGGGTACCTCACGAATTGAGTGAAGCAAATCAACAAACGCGCGTTGACTGCTGCGTTGCATTACTCAACCGGCACAATAATGAAGGGATTTTAAATCGAATCATTACCTGTGATGAAAAGTGGATCCTGTACGATAATCGGAAGCGCTCATCGCAATGGCTGAACCCTGCCGAACCAGCCAAACCATGCCCCAAGCGAAAATTGACTCCAAAAAAGTTACTTGTGAGCGTTTGGTGGACTAGTGCTGGTGTCGTTCACTACAGCTTTCTTAAATCTGGCCAGACGATTACGGCAGATGTCTATTGTCAGCAACTGCAAACCATGATGGAAAAGCTAGCTGCTAAACAACCGAGGCTGGTTAATCGCTCTAGGCCACTGCTGCTTCATGATAACGCTAGACCACACACTGCACAACAGACGGCTACCAAATTAGAGGAGCTTCAATTGGAATGTCTAAGACATCCACCGTACTCTCCGGACCTTGCCCCAACAGATTACCATTTTTTTCGAAATTTGGATAACTTCTTGCAAAGGAAAAAATTCAACTCCGATGGGGCAGTCCAAACCGCCTTCAAAGATTTTATTGATTCCCGTCCGAATGGTTTTTTTAGTAAAGGGATCGATGAACTACCTATGAGATGGCAAAAGTGCATAGATAGCAATGGTACATACTTTGATTAATTAAATATATTATAATAAAAAAAATCGGCTTTATGTTCCTCCCATACTAAACGTCAATTTCATATGTAAGGACCCAATATATAGGGAATTTTGCCATCCATATTGTGGGCAAAATGTTTAAAAAACTTAAATTAATTTAAATTTAAAATATATATTGGTCAGATGGGAAGATCCTTTGATATTCGTTTTACTGAACATAAGAGATCTTTTACACTTAATAAAATGGAATCTTCTCAATTTGCTAAGCACTTGATACAAAACAACCATAGTATATCTCCAAATAATAAACCAATTCCATTACATTTTTGTAATAAAGGTTTCAAACTAAATGTTTTAGAGCAGCTAGAGATAAATAAAAATCTAAAGAATAATATTATTAACGAACAAATTAATATCTGTTATTCCCCCCTTTTAAATATGCTTAATACTACATAATTGTTTTGAGATATCAAATATCTATTATATATATACATAATTATTATTTAAGAAATCAATTGTTTGTATTCCTATTATTTCCACTTAAATTAAACAATATATGTTCACTCATTTTATATTAGCTGAAATATTCCCATAATGATCAAATTTCGTGAAATTCTTTTAACCACTTAACACACCTGTATTTTTGTTTTCATTGTCCAGATTATTGTTTGTAGTAACCATGTTATTCCCTACTTTATGATATTTAAAATTTAAGTACCCAATTTAGATAATGTGTTTTAGAAACTATTCTTTGTATTAAATATACTTGAGGTTTTTCCAAATTTGCACCCAATTTAGATAATGTATTCTTTGTAATATACTTGAGGGTTTGTCCAAATTTGCACCAAATGTTTTGTTTATAAACTCAATAATATGTACTATGTTCATCAGTTGATAAAGGCTTAATAAGCCGAAACGATCGTCCTGTGTGTGGTAAAGTAAATTTGAACTCAAAAAAAATCGTGTTTTGATTTTTTATTTTTGAATTTAAAATAATGGAGTTCTATAACGTAAATAGCGTCAGTGTTAAAAAAATTAAAACTCTGTTATAATGTCTAACCACGAAGTTAATGCTTTAAATAGGTATTAAAAATATTCATAATAATATAAAATATGTTTACTCAGCAGATACCCTGGTAATATTTGTCAGGCCACCGCTTTAGAAATACACTTTAAGAGTATGAGACAAACATATTGTGAAAAGTAGGTATGAATAGAATTTTAGGTGTTAGAATTTAATACATTAATTTATATTTCTTATACACGATCAACATACAAATTTCTCTGTGTAACAATGTCCGCTATAGTCCGTCCAACTTATCTGGAGAATAAAGGAGGGCGTCCCAATCGTTGTGGTACTGCCCATAGTCTAAAAATTATCTCATTTGTAGGGAATTTTTTTGCAAATTCGTTTTTTCTTAAACAAGTTATTAAGCAGTATACGACACGATAAAAAACAAAAAATGTAAACTAACGTACAAATAAATTTATCAAAATATACATTCGTAAAATACACAACGTCACAAAATGGCGTTTTTTCAAAATCAAAGAAAAATACAGTTTTTAGGAAAAAAACTAAACAATAATAATTCTTTTAGGCCGGCGCCACATTACGCAGATCTTCCGCCGCGTCTTTTCCGTTGCGCCAAATCGGCAAAGCAAATAGATCGACCGATCATCCGCGTAGTGTGTTTAATAAACGCATATTGTTTGGAAAGAAATGTAGCAATGTTCCACGACAGAAGAGACGCGGCGGAAGATCCGCGCAGTGTGGCGCCGGTTTTATTCGGTGTCTCATACCTAATGATCATGACCACCATGTTTAACTCAGTAACACCTAAGGATATCAATCGGTTTAGGGCCGTTGTATCAACTTGGTTTATAGTAATCTTTCGTTCAAAGCATAGATATTTTGCATTTTCCACCGATCAAACCACTCGCTCTCGTAAAAATCTATACTTTAAATGAACTATTGCTATAAAGTAAGTTGATGCAACCAGTCTTTAATGTGCATAAATAAAAATGTTTATTTTTGAAAAAAGATATTTATACAAATGAACTCGTTAATGAATTATGTAATAAAAAGTATAAATAATAAAAAAATTCTATGTAAAAAATTATCGAATAAAATATGTTCTAAAACTTTTCTCATCTTACGACTTCTAATTCAATTTTTCCACTTATCCTTGTTCTTTTTTTTCCGGTTGTAGATATTTTAATGCCCATTTCCACGGCCACTTTACCTTCCTTAACTATTTTGTAAATTGCCGATTCAGAAATTGTATAATAGTAAAATAAAAAACTAAGTATGGGAAAATCATTATAACTGCATGGCAGCATTAACCTGAAGTGGCGGCAATAAGTCTATGAACAAAATCAAACGGTATAATTGGGGCTTTTAGACGTTGTTCCTCTTCAAAAAACGTGTGCATTTTCAAGATTATTTCGCTTTTAATGGTTTTAATGGTTTTTGGCGCGGTGACAATCTAAAATTTTCTTAAAAAACCATCGAAACAGTCGTGAACTCCTCTGTAAACAAAGTCTGTCAAAGGTCTGTCAGCTGTAGATAATCCAATATGGCGTCGTTAGTTCCAAATTTGGCCATTCTTCAGATAAGTTAGACGGACTATACCAGATGGAACAAATAGTGAGGAATGAAAAGCAAAGAAATGCAAAATTCTCTACGTAATATGTACATCACTAATGCTACCAAGATTCTACTCTAGATGACGCTATTCTCAGAGACTTAATCGGCCCGATTCTGAAAATAACAATGTCTGGATCTTTAAGATCTTTATCCCAACACTTAATAGACGATAATAAAAATTAAAAATGTCCAGAGCGGATTTTGGAATTCTACGGCTCAAATACACTGTATTAAAAGATGATATAAGAAAGATTGTTTCTTACAAACGTATTCATTTCTTCATCCACAGCGTCCTGATGAAATATTCGGCGTTACCGCGTATTCAAATCTTCCCATCTTGACATTTGACAGATAACAATTTACATATTTCTCCCTCCCTCTATATCTATCTCATGTAGAAACTTACAGAAACAAACACCGACGTAAAGCTATGTCTCGTTTATTTTTAATTTGTATTATCGTCTATTAAATGTTGGGATAAAGATCTTAAAGATCCAGACATAACTGTCAAATGTCAAGATGGGAAGATTTGAATACGCGGTGACGCCGAATATTTCATCAGGACGCTGTGGATGAAGAAATGAATACGTTTGTAAGAAACAATCTTTCTTATATCATCTTTTAATACAGTGTATTTGAGCCGTAGAATTCCAAAATCCGCTCTGGACATTTTTAATTTTTATTATCGTCTATTAAGTGTTGGGATAAAGATCTTAAAGATCCAGACATTGCTATTTTCAGAATACGGATGAATTTGTGACCGAAATATGAAATAAAAGTACATCATTTTTGACAGGTTACAATTAGTTTCTCATAAATTCTCAACATCGTATTTCAATACTAATTAATTTTACTCAAAATACTTACACTGTTGAACTTTGTATCAGGCCAGTATTAGAGCTTAACATAATAAGCTTCTCATTCGATGTCTTGCTTAACTCCTCGGCAGTTCAATGGTTCTGCTGGGGTCCATCTTTCGCCTGGAGGATTTTTAAAAATTTAATGACAACTGAATTTATGAATATTTTTTCAAACTTGTTCCCAGGGATAATAATCTGTTCATAGATGAGTAATAAATTACGAAATAATGTGATTTAAAGAATAGCTTAAACATTAATTTCTGTTATGTGATATTGTCAATTTAATCTCAATTATAATAACTTCGTTGTCTGTCTGTCCGTGTAACTTCGTGCAACGTCCGTAACTTTCTTATGGTAATTTATTTTTAAATAAAATAAATAAATAATGGTTCCTTAGGAACTGACATGTAAAAGTACCATCATTTTCGACGGGTTACAGATAGTATAATTAATAGATCGTTAATTATTCATTTGTCTCCCAAAGAAACAACCCGCGACAATATTTTTCATTAAAAAAATACTTGCAAAATTTCAAAATGGCGGAGTTATTTGCTGTCCTGAAAAGATCCTTTTCTACGACACTCACAGCTGGTGGAGATGATCATGCCGTCAGGGTTTTTATAATGTAGCATATCGAAAAAAATTGTCTTTTTTGTGCTAACGAGATCAGTTTGAAAATAGTTTTAATTTTTTTTCTAAAAAAAAATTGTACCTAGATAAAAATCTATAAGCGAACGGCGCATATTTAAAAAAAAAATGGTAAGCTACAACGTAGATAATGTTATCAGCAAGATGTATGCAAAATTTGAACAAAATTGGCCTATTAGTTTTTGCGATATTTTCTCCAACAGTCTGAAAAGGGGATATTTTAGAAAAACGCAAAAGAATAATAAAATTCTTCGAATTGGAATTTTTGAGTGGGCGATAACTCAAATTATTTGAAGATCTTCAAGCTATAAGATATTTTTTTTAAATGTCACAGTAGTTAAAATATTCGTAACCCCTTACATTTGTGAATATTTAAAAAATTTTTTCATAGCAGAAAAATATTCAATGCTGTATGATACATGTGCCTGAATCATGTAATTATGTTTTTCTTAGGGAGCGTCCATTAACCACACGGCCTGATTACGAGGGGAGGGGAGATTAAGATAGAATGCTACGCTGGGCTGGGGTGGGGGGTCAGAATTGAGCTACGTAATTCTTTCATTTATTTTATTTGGCACAATTGAATGGTGAATCTCCGCAGATCGGTTTCGCAGAAAATCAATAATTTTAAAATAGTTTTGGTAAGAGAAGACAGCACAAAATGTCTTCTGGAATTGATAGGAAAAAACTATGTTCTAATCGTGGGGGCGGGGTGGGTCAAAACAAAAGCCATGTTAGGGCTCCTTAGGGAGAGGGAGGGGGGTTCAAAATGGAACCACACGGCTTATGGACCCTTGGATGATAAAATAAATAGAAATTTGTAAACATTTATTTATTAGTTTTTGGTAAACATTTAGATAAATGATAAAAAGTTTTATACAAAATCATTCTTTGTACATTATGTATGGCCATTCTATCGCATTGCCGTGTTGCACGTCTCCTCGTCCTTCCGACAACAGCTTGCAAGCAGAAAGTGACATCTGTCCAATGCGAGTCGCAACTCTTACTATTAAATAGTATTGGAAATTTCTTATTTCAAAAACAGCGGAGAAACTTATTTACTATGTAGAGTTTTCATTGGGAAAATTGTTCACCAAGCGAGTATGGCTCCCCCGAGGTACACATCCTCGAGGTTTAGTATCGTAAAGTCACAAGACTGTAAGGTAATGCAGTTCATGTAAGACAAATAGTTAATTTAATATTTTTACAATGGCCAAACATCTTGTAGTGCCCGAATGTATGAGGCCAATTTTGGAAATAACGAGTGCGTACATTTAAAAAATCTGTGCACAATTAGAATTTCTATGATCGTGATTGATGTTTGACTGTAAGGACCATTAGTAATTCATTATTCATTATTCGGCGAGCAATCACTGGAACATTAAAAGTTAGACTTCAAAAACTTGAATTTCACATACTAACAATCAATACAATCAAATACCAATCACAGTTTAGCTCATCACTATTTTAAATTACAGTTAACATCGCACAATATATCAAAATCAAATTTTAACAGTACGCAATATAATAACAGACATTTTATTCAGATTATGTTAAGTATGCACATATTTTTGTTATGTATACAACCTTTTTATTTACTTATGTAATTATAAAAATAGAGCTACAACAGTCTCAGAATTATTCATAAAAGGTTGAGAACCCCCACAGACTACAAAAATGAATATTTGAAGTTTTGGTATGATCATCTCGTACTGTTATCATCTGTCTTCTTCTTCTATGTGGAACCAATGGTAGTCAAATGAGATCATACAAAACCTCTTGGCGGTTGACCTATATTTTCATATTTTTGGGACGTGAAATAAATCTACCACAAACGGCTTCATTAATCGTCGGTATAATCAACGAAATTTTAAATCAGCATTGAAAAATCACTAATAGAAATGAAAATATATAAAAAAATCTTAAAATTAAGGTAAAAAAAAAATTATTCCAATAATAATGAAAAACAATTCTATACATATCGTGGTCAAATCCACATTACCATGAGGCAGGCGATCAGACTAGCGATTTCTTGCGTTAAGCGGAGAATCTCAAAAGTTAATATCTATGATTTTAGTATTCCTAACAATATAAGCGTTTGAACGCATAAAAAAATAAAAAATACCTAAAATTAACAATAGTGATAACATTAGCAAAATCTAACACAATTCTATAAGTACAATATTACAATAAAAGTAAATAATTTCACACGTGCAATGCTTCTTAAATTGTTTTTCAAAAAAAATGTTAATACATCGAAGCTCCAAAATATGTGTAAACATATATTTTGAAAATTAAAAGCGAATTTAAATATTTGTCTGCTAGAGTATTATGGCGTAATTAATTAATTAATTGCTATCACTTAATCTGAATGAGTAAGTGATAGCAATATTGTACAAATTATATCTAAGTACCGACTGCTTCCCACTGCTTTATGCATATTTGTAAATATATACAGGATGTCTCATAGCTAGTAGCAAAAATTTTACAGGTTGATTCCTGCCTTGATAATGAGTCGAAAATGTTCAAACAACAATGATCAAGAGTTATGGAGGTATGCAATACCAAAGCTTGCATTTTTTTTTTTTAATATTTCTAACTTATTATAAAAACATAATGGACACCGAACCAGACATTTCCAGGAAGCATTGGACTTGGAAGCTGGCCTGTGTCATTTTATTTTCGAAGATAGATATACATAATGGAATAAAAAATACTTCTTCTAATAAGTTTTTTTATGCAATTGCATAAAAACAATAAGTATGACAAGAAGCAAAATACATGTACTGTGATGGAATTATTTTATGGACATGATTAATTTTATAGATTTCTATTAAATTAACTAGCCTTGAAAGTTGTGTCAGATGTTATGCAGGTTTTTACGACATTTGCACTTGAAATAATATATTGGCGGTTGTAAAAAAACTGAATGTCAAACGGTGACATTTAATGGTCGGTATTAAAGGCCATCGCAATGTGTCATCTTGTTTGAAAAAACATGTTTAAAATACAAGTCACTAGGCCGATTTGAAATATGATTTTGTAGAATGAACAATAGCGGTAATGCAACAAATGTCCAGTGTTTGATAAATCGTATATTCTGTTGCCTGATACAATGTGTTAAAGAGATGTGTATCACATTGCTACCATTAACATATATTGTATTATCTGTCTTATTTTTACTTTACTGGGTCAGTAACTTTTTACACACACAGGTTTGACATTTTATGGGGTATTTTTCAGCAAATAAGACAAGCCTGTGATTGTTTTAGGAGTCTGAAGCTATTGGGATGCAACAGGCTAGTTTACAATTCTTTATATCAATGTTTATCCTAATATCAATAAGAGATATCAAAGTTTGCATTATTTTCTTTTCATATTTCTGTATTATATCATCAAAATTTCTGTGTCCGCGTAAGACAGAGGTCTGTGGTTCGAATCCAGGTTCCAGCGATTAATTTTTCAGTTTTATTATTTGATATTTGTGTATGTCCCTGCATTTCATTTATTTATTTCGTATCAAATATTGCGCAACTCGTTTCCTTAAATAAATGAAAAATATGTTTATTAAAAATAATATATACCTATACCTTATTTGCAGTTTAGCAAAGAGTCTTTCCATTATTCGGAAATCGACTAGCGAGAAGGCGTCAAATTTTCGTTTGATATTGTCGTAACAGTCGATTACCTCCCGAATAAAAAAATAGAATAATACAAATAAGTGAATCAATAATTCAAAGATAACCATATAACTATCAAATATTGACGACTTATTAAGTAGCTGGGATAGTGAAATTGGTAACATGCAGTCTGTCTGTCACACAATTACTGGATTTTGTCCACAGAGGGATAATTATTAATTAAAGGTATTAATCATCTTATTCGACTTGTATTACATTAATCAATATAACTATTGACCAGGGGCGTGCAGCGAGAACAAGAAGCATGACTTTTCCTAAGCATATATTTTAAAAAAGAAACTGAAATAAGAGATGTATCTCGTAATACTCCTATAACATTCTATTCAGATTTTAATATTTCTGTATATTCTGCCAGGTGAATATTTATTTTGCATTTTTTTTTCAAATTGTATACGTTTAAATAAAAGTCATGCTTCTTGCCCTCCTGCTATTGATATTAGGATATTCATGTTACAACATTTTGGACTTATAATTTGGACAGCAATCTGCCTTTTCCATATTATGGACTGTTGCATTAATACATAGCATTAAGCATGTACATATATTGACTTAACAAATAACATTAATAATAACAAGCAAACTAACTCACCAAAACTATACTATGGGACTTAGTTATGCCAGCTGGGACTAGCGGGCCGTGTCGCCCTTGAGGTAACAAATTATAAAAAGATTTAAAAAAAAAAATGTTTATCAATTTTGAAATCACCGCGCGCAATCATATTTTTGTGTAACATATCACCAGGAGTCATCAAAATGATCCGATAAAGCTATGTCACTCCTAATGATGATTAAGATCATCAGGGTAAAATCATTGAATATATCTGATTTCGTTGGCATATTGAGAAAAGAAACCAAGTCAAAAAGTCTTGTTTGTTAGCAAAATAATTCTTTCAAACCAGGAAAAGATTCATAATGAGCGCTGAAGCAAAAGGAACACAAATCTATAATATGAAAGAAGAGAGTATGTGTGAAATTAATTAATCAATTAGAGAGACATACAGAAAAATCAAATCCCTGAAAAAAAATTTGGCTGCTGCCGGGATTCGAACCACGGATCTTCTACATATTTTTTTGTGGATTTGATTTTTCTGTATGTCTTTCTAATTGCTTAATAAATTTGATTTTAAACTTCACAGAACTTTGTTCTGAAAAAAATTCCAACTTCACAATAAGAATATAAATATGGTGTATTTTGAAAAATACATATTTGTGAAAAATTTTATATTCAAATACTTAGGCATAATTTATTTGCTAATCCATACATAAACAATAAACTCACAAAACTTAGCAAATATGTAATGATAAGCGCAAAAAGGAATGTTATGTTTTCAATACGATTCAGTAATCCAAAAAATATTTAAGATTATTTCAGACTTATCGTATTATCAGTGTCTATCCAAAGTCCTGAGTATATCTAATTGTAAAAAACATGGTTATATGTTTAAAAAAAGATAATATTACTAAATTGTAAAGCTACACAAAAAAAAAGAAATATTCTTATTTCTTAAAACAACAAAAAATCTATAAGGTATTGGTATAAGTATGGTGAACTTGCTATATCCATCGTTTCTGATCTGGAGATTTTAAAGATGTAAGATCAATCTGTGGTTTCCACGTTGTGGTTTCCATGAAAGACCTGACATGATCAGATAAACCGACTATTAGAAGAAGACTCTGTTAAAAGTTAGTGAGCGGGCAATTGTGGTGGCAGCCCCAAAAGCGTGGAACACTATTTAAAGAAAGAAGAATGAAAACGCATGTTTTCAAAAATGATATCCACAAGATAGAAAATAATTTTAAATACTAGTGTAGTTCTAAATAGTTGTACAAAGCGTCACTGAGATGAATTTGTACATCTTTAGGCACATAAAGAGTGAAATTTAAGGATGCGACGAAATGCACGCGCATCGTGCGATGGAATTTTTCACACCATGAAAACACGGCTCACCGCTCAAAAGCTAAGATGGCAGTTATCCAAGAGATATTTAAGCCATAGCAATTCTTTTAAGTGACAAATCATGCTTGAAATTGGCGTTACGAAAATTGCACATACTGGGGGCGTGTTATTTTGGTTTATTTTCTCTATGAAGTTATTTAATATAAATCTGTTTTTAACTTTATCATCCGTTGATGGAGAACTATTATCGATGGCAATTCTAGTTTATATTGTATACGAGTTCCGTTTAGCTATGTTCCAATGCGAGGTATATTAAATGGCACGTGGTTTTCCAGCAAAGTATAACTTCTAACGCGCATACATGAGTACAGGTACCGAATATATTTTTGAAAATCGCGCATTTAAAATTATCCGCTACAAAAAATGGCAGAAATTTGAATATTAATTTTTCTGAAACTTCTAAGTAATTTTATTTGATTTGTGTTAAAGCGAAAGTTGTATTAAAGATGTCCAACATTTACATAAGTATTAAGAGAAAAAAAGCAAATTTTGAAGATTGATATTTTCACAAAGCGCCAGAACTTTTTCGACTCATATTCCTGAAATATTCCTTATATAATTATGTAAAACATATTTACATTAGGATGTTACGGAAGAAGGCACGTAATATTATGTAACGTTTACTCGCAATCTATCAAAACATTTATAATCAAATACAGGTTAACAAACATTATTGAAATAACATCACACACTATCTTGTTTACAATTTGCGTTATCTATAGCGTACACACGTTATCTACACAGTTTAATCTGAGTTATTATGATAAACGCGTTTTCAATTTTGGCCCGGTTCAGTTAAAAAAGATATGGATTAATAAAACCTGAAAACAATCGCCGATAAAAGTGACTGCTTTTAAAGTATGAACAGCCCTATTTTAATACAAGGTCAATAAATCAACTTACTATTTAAAGTTTGATAACTAACAAATAGGTCCATTTGTACACATTTTATGTAGCAATATCTTTTTTTATACAGGATGTGTCATTCAACATCTCAGCAACAGAAGTGAAGTCTTCTTCGTTCAATTTAAATAGCAAGTATACTGTACACTTTGAGTGAAACGTCGATAGTTACGGAGATAAGTGACATCAAAGTTTGCATCTTTACATCACTAAAGTAACTTATATAGAATATTTTAAATTCATTCGCTTTAATAAAAGTCGAATATAATGACAAAAATTTTAATTTCTGAATGGTTTTAAGTATTTCATTTGATTTGAGTATACGATAGTTTAACGTTTTACGAAAGATAAGCCAGAAATATTGAAAAAAAAATGCAAACTATGATGTCGCTTATCTCCGTACCTCTCGACATTTCACCCAAAGTGTAAAGAATATTTTCTATTCAAAACTTAATGAAGAACACTGCCTTAAAGTTTTTGCTCCTAGCTAGGAGAAACTCTGTATAAGAAAAATTACCGCTACTTAACATACAAATTATTTATCAGCCCTGATGAACCCTGCGACGGGATTCAAAATGTCTGCTGGAAAGATTGTATGCACGCGACAGGAAACATTAACCTGATTATTTTTGACAGCCATGATAACATTTTTAACATTATTCAGTGTTTGCAAACCACAATGATAGAATTCAGGCTGTTCTGTTGTGAGACAGTTTTTTTCATAACTATCTGTCACTACCAGGGCTGACGCCAACCACTGGAATGAATATTCTACCCAGAAAATTTTACATACCATATGTAAAATACATTACTTACTAATTTTATCCATTGAAAAAACTGATATACTTGTTTTAATTTTTTAATTGTAGCATTAATAACTAAATTAACAATGTGGAAAATAGTCAGGTTACGAGGGGTTGACTGGATTCCCCACAAATAACAACTCGTAGTTTTACCTATTTAAAAACTTTACTTTTAAATGATTGAACTATCGTTAGACATACTCGTTAAGGAACTATATTCAATTACGGCCAGATGGAATCCGGCCCATTGGAACATTGATTATTTAGCATTGGTGTACGTTACAAAAAAACATTTTTAATTTCATTGATGCGGCTGCGTAATAGGAATGATGACAGATTTTGAGATAACATTCTATATTGTAGGTACACGTCTACTATTGCCGAAAATAACATTATTTCAGTAATAAGCTAAGTTTCTCGCAAAAACGCCCGCAGCTGTCGTTTCGTCTACGTGACGTCAAGCCTCAGTAAACATTGCATTGTGTCTTTGGCAACGGTTCAAAGACACGGTGATGGGTACTGAGGCGTGACGTCATTCGCTCTGACCGGTGTTTCAGTTAATATGGCGGATTGCACAATTTTATACTATTATTTTATTGAAAATCTTATTAATATCAAGATCATTTTTAGAACCCTTTTATTAATGTCAATTAAAACTGGATATATAATATTTTCTTCTCTAAAATCACTTGTTCTTTAATACTGTCATCATTCCTATTGTCTTCGCAAGATTACATCACTCTGTTAATTGGGTCAAGAAATATCATCGCCCATTAATCAGCATTTCGAGGGACATGCATTCTGATCTCTCGAAGACTCGATCCATTATCTGTTTACATAACAACTATAATGATTAAATATCTAGGTTCGATATAAGCACGAAAGAGGTTTATAGAAGCAGAATCACTTCGCAATTCATGAAAATATGTAGATGATTCACTTGAAATTGCGTCAATTATTCAATTAATAGTTGCTTTTGAAAACATGATTGTAAATTAATGGCACCAATTGTCACAAAAAATATAATTAAACTCCCGGTAATTGCGGCGAACACTCCTGATTGGAGCACGCAATAATCCAACATTGAATGTGGTTGAAGTTGAATTGATCAAAATTGAAATTTCTCAAAATTGGTACATCGTAGGCCAATGTGGTTGATGTTGAATTGATCAAAATTGAAATTTCCCAAAATTGGTACATCGTAGGCCAATTAAACTTGATGAATTTTGTAAATTTCACACTACATATTTACTATTCTGAATCATATTAAATATTGAATAGGAACAGCATGAATAGGAATACCATGAATATAAAAAAGGTGGAAAACAGTACTTTGGGATACCAGAAAATGATTTTTTTTGGTAAGGTTGAAAAAAATAAAGAATACAGTAAAACCCCGTTATTTCGAACTCTGATAATTCGGAATTCGCCATAGTTAAAAAATTTAAAAATTCAAGTAATAAATTTCAGAATAGATTAACGCCGGAAATTTGTAATTCGTAACAATTTTTAACCCCCTACGCCATAAATCAACAAATTTTAGTTCGCATAATTCGAATTTTTTATGATATTTGACGAATTTGAAAAAATTATTTTGATTTTTTTCGCAAGAGAGAACAACAAGTATGTCAATATCTAGTGATCTTTGTATTAGCATAATACACAAGGTGAAACAGAACTAGTTCACAATAGGCAGATTCCTGCCTTGATTATGGGTCGAAAATGTTCAAACAACCTTATCAATAGTCAAGGAGATATGAGACATCCAAGTTTGCATTTTTTTAAAAATATTTCTGGCTTATTTTTTGCAAAACATTGGACTATCATTATAGTAACTTATGTCTAATATGAAAAATTTATTCCCTTTAATAAATTCGAATAAAATGATAAAAACCTTCCAATTCCAATTGGAATTTTTCAGGATTTTTATTATTTTATTTAACTTTTATTGAAACAAATGAATTTTTCGTATTCAATATAAGTTACTGTAATGATACATCAAAGTTTTGTAAAAAATAAGTCAGAAAAATTGAAAAAAATGCAAACTTTGACATTGCGTAGCTCTATAACTATTGAATAATATTAGGTCATGGTTGCTTGTACATTTTCGACTCATAATCAAGGCAGGACTCCACCTGTCAAGTATTGTGGACTATCTCTGTTACACCCTGTATATTGCAATTTCGAAATGATTTCAGAAATATGCAAAAATACATTTTTTTTCCACAAAATTAATGGCTTTTTTCGGGGGTTCTACATAATTTGAAATGTTATTTTTGGGTCTCTTGAATTTGGAATTAACGAAGTTCTACTGTCTATGAAAAGAGTTCACAATCAATGCCACTAATGTATATGCGTTCTAGAAGCATCTTATTAAAAGAATATCGACTAAAAATTTACATTCTGGCCATTAAGTTTGTTAAAAATATTATATTTATTTCAATTTCACAATTGGATAGTTGATGTTTTGCTTTTGAACATTTCTTGTTATAAATGCGACACAAGACATAATCTTCTTGTACTACATTAGAGAATTATTTAATCAATTGAATATGTTTAAAAAAATATATATTAAGTTTATAATATCCTTTCGCTCAATAATTACATCACTAGTGTATCAATTTGATTTTCAAAATCATTTTAAAATACATATCGCAACAAACGCAGTCTTGGTCAGAGAGCATTACACCGCATAACAGAGAATCTTTATATATTTGCCCGGTCCAGGCATAAATACATTTTAATTTAATGTTTTTGACATAACTATATTTTAATTAATTGTCGAAGCTCTGAAGCATTTGAGAGTGGTTTATGTGGATTGATGCACCGTACATGTATAATGTTAAACTTTTTGAGATTAACAGTTACAATAGACCGATTAGGTTCCAATAAAAACGAACCTGCTATCGTGGATAATGGACATCAGAGTCCCTAAAGCCAATAAAAAATTATTGAGAAGAAAGTAAATGCTACAAAATAAGTAATAAAACCTTTAAATCAACCCTAAAGTGATCCGCATGATGCGGAAAAGCCGTCATTTAGAAGTAGTTATTAATTTGCCAATACGAGTATAAGAATACATTTTTGAGAAGGTTGCAGGATTTTCGAATGAGGTCGACTTATTAGAAAAATTTATGTAATTCAACTTGAGCACAAATATGATACAATGATAAAAAGAGACAACGTTCAGGAGGAAATACAAGTCTCAAAAAATTATGATGCACAATGCAACAAGATTAATGAAATGACAGACATATAATACAGGAAGAAAAAGTGTCTAAATTTAATATAATGTTTAGAAAATGTATAAAGTTCAAAAAATTTATGAAAATTGTTTATATTAGAAAGCAAAATAGTTTAGAATTGAATAGCTGTGGTCAGTATTGGAGGACTCGTTAAAGAATGCAATGAGCAATTTCCCAATGAAATTATGCATTCTAGCATTGTGGATAAATTTAAATTTTGGGTGATTCTGCTGGACATTCAACATTATTGTGCCGCGGAACTTATGGCTGAACTAATAATAAATGATGACTCGCACCTTTCTTTAATATTTGAAAGCCGGCACAATGATTTATTTGTATTATCAAGTTATGTTTATATATCTAACATTGAAATATAGCCTCGACGTGTGAATCCAAGTTATTTATTTAGCATCATTGCGTCAACAAATGATGTTAGCTAACAGACAATCGACAACTAATCGAGGTAACTTGATGGGTAATATTAATTTCAAAGGTCAAAAACATGATTCTCAAAACACGGCTATATTTATAACTCTTTGTAATCCTGAAACTGCATTAAAACTAATACACGTCATAAAAGCAGTATCCATAGGCTTTGCATCGAAATCTAAAATAATAAGAATAAACAAAAAAGATTGTCCAATCACAAATATGTGGTGACTTATCGGAAATAAATAGACAGTCAACTGCGGTTTGCATGGGACGGATCTCTGACCAAGATTTCGTTAGCGATAGCATCTCGTGCGAAAAGTCGAACGCCTCCCCCATCAGGGAAAGCGCCAGTACGCGCAGAAAGCTAAAACATTAACAAACATCACTGCGCACGATATGGCCAAGATGACGCAACGAGTGTTCCAGTCTCCGAGGTGGAAACCGGAGGTCCCTTCGTGTTATGGGCGCGTGCAGAACTCTCCGGCGCCCTCCTCCTTGCCGCCGACGAACCTAAAGAAGTACGCGATAAAACACAAGAGAACCGATGTAAGCACGAGGTTCAGTAACTGAATTGTCTTCAAACTCTTCAACTGTAAATCCAGCGATCGTTGATTTTGCTTCAAATCAGAAACGAATTGCGTTATCTGCGAAATGTCTTTGTCCGGCTCGGCGCCGGTATTCGCCGCAGTCACACCGCCGCCGTTCTTCACTGTCTTCTTACCCGGGTAGCTGCAGCGCAGCTTGTGCGACTCCATCTCCGGGTTCGAGGTGTTCTTCCAGACGTCAGACAACTCCTGGGGCGATAGATCTTCCTTTTTGACGGGCACGCACATCACGAGGAACTTCTCCCTGCCGGCCGCCGGCTGCTGGTACCCCTCCAGGAGCAGCAGGCTGATGGTTTGCTGCGCGCCCGGTGCCAGGACGCCCATGCTGGGCCGCACCCGGAACTTTTCCGGCGACGTCGTTTTGATCTTGTAGGAGATGGGGCCGGAGTGGCAGTTCGTTAATGCAAACGTGCCGCTCATGTCCTTCCCGTCGCTCGTAAACAGAACGCAATCATCCGGATTAAGGCTAATTTTAGAGACTCCATTGTGCGCATTGGGCATCGGCTGAGCGGACTCTTGCACGGGTGATCCCGGGTCCGAGAACGTCACCTTCTTCAGCGCGCTGTCCGCAGTCGTCGCGGAGGCGCTCATCGCAGGTTCCGGGACGAAGGAATACACATAGTCATCCTGCCCGCCCCAGCACTCCTGCGCCTGGTCCAGAGGGATGTAATCCTTCACGGTCGCCTTGGTTATGAACTTCATTTTGGCAACGGCCTTGGCTGGCAGCAGAGTCTTGATAACTTTGAAGGCGGCGGTCAGGATCCAAGGCAGTTCGTAGATAAGAATATAGTTTAAAAAGTCAGGGTAGTAGAACTTGAACATGTTGATGATGAATTTGGTGAACTCCATATCCATATTGGACATCCCCGTGTCCGCCATGTCGAAGAAAATAGATATCTGCTTGCATTTGTCGATTCTGTCGAGGCGTTCCAACCAGTACACAATGCACTTTTTCAACTCTTCAAAGTCCCTCTGTCCCTTGAAGTGTTTTTTGCTCTTGAAGATGAGGATGGCGCAGTCGTCGACGTCCTTCCCGCGCGGGTAGAAGAGGCCCTCGCGCATGTAGTCCGCGTTGAGGCTGGCCTCGCACAGGTCGTTGGCGCCGAACGTCTTCCTCCACACGACGGTCTCCTCGAGCATCTGCAGCGCCAGCTTGGCGTCGCACTCCTGGTGCTCCAGGAAGCGGCGCAGCCAGGCGTCGTCCCTGACGCGCTCCAGGTCCGCGGGGTGCAGGGCGCCCAGTGCGGCGAGCCGCAGCCCGAACTGGGCGCGCAGCTCGCCGATCTGCTCCGGCGTGGCGGTCATGCTGCCGGCCTGACCATGCGGAGACTAGCCGACCAGCGCGAGAGTGCCGTGAGCCGTGAGCTCGACTGAGGTAGCGGCGCGGCGCGACGGAAAACCGACACTTTTGACTTTTGACTGCTTTTGACTTGACGGGCGGCGCGGCCTGCCAACCTGACGGCCAAGGTGACAATAACAATTGAACGGCGCGCGGTCGATTCGAATTTTTCGGATTTAGGGCAATTTTATAACGATTCCGTGTTGTTCTTTCCGGCCTTGTAGGTCTGCAAGACCTAACTAAAGTATTTATTTATTTATTTATATATCTTTATTTAGTTAATGATACATTGTTTATCATTAGCTAATATTAAAAACATTATATATGTACACTTATTAAATAATACTTATCTTAAATTTTCCATTGTAATGTGCCGTTTACATTTTTGTGTGAAGATATTGATTCTGCTCAGCTTCCTCACACCTTCTGGCAGGCTATTATACTCATTTATTCCCTTGTAATAAATACAGTTTTGTGTGTTTGTCTTTTTGCATTTCTTGTATTATGTCTATGTATCTCTGTGTTATATTTGATCTAATTTTAAAAATATTTCGGCAATTTGTCGTTTAATATTTTGTGAATGAATGTCATTGTTTTTAATTTTAATCTTTTTTATATATTAATCCAATTTAAATTTGAGAGCATTTTTTTAATTTTGGAATATCTATTTCTCTGTAGAATTATCCTCATTGCTCTATTCTGTTGAATTTGTAATTTTCTTATATCTCCTTCATTACATAGGTACAAAATAGTGGGGCAATATTGAAAATGAGGAGCAATTATTGATTTATATGTCGTTATTGCTGTTTCCTTAGTTAATTTTGGTCTTATTTTTCCTAAGAATGATACTTTCTTTTCCATTTTCTTTGTTAAGTATCCAACTAAACATCATGCCTTTTCTCCAAAGGGGTAGGCAGGGAGGATATAACGCCATATTCCTCTATCCTGACACACCACTTTTATTTCGGCTACATTTATACATCTTCTCATGCATGCTCTATGGTTATTGAGACTTTTAACAGGACCATCCGCTAATACTTGTAGTATCTGATCATGTTAGATCTTTCGCGGACGCCCTCTATTACTACTGCCTTCAACATTCGCCCCAAATATTTTCTTAACCATCCTTTCCTCGCTCATACGTTCTACATGACCAAACTATCTCAGCACTCAGACCTAAACAAAACGTATTATCAAAATAATTATTGTCACGCTGTTTTCTGTTTTGCGTCGTGGATCTCTGATATTGGTTTACCAACTTCCATTACACCATGACCACATAACTCTGGACGATTGTATTGCTGAGATTTCATAAATAAATAAAAATTAAGCGATAGATCATTGTAATTTAAGTCAAAAACAAAATATTTTTCAATGTTGCGTTAGCTTTATTGTTGGATATTTATCTTATCTATTGATATGTCGCATTCTGAGTTCAAGATTATCAACTTTTCAAAAAAAAAACAATTCTACTACGCACCAAAATGTCATCTTGTTTGAAGTGTTTGTTTGAAGGTGATATTAAGGTTTTAATAAACTTTTAAGTGTATTCTATCACTTGAGCCATCACTTGTGATCAGCAGGTAGAACAGGATTAATCATAATAATAAAATAATGTCGTATAAGGGCCGGTTGTATCAACTTGGATTATAGTAATCTTTCGTAAAAACCATTGATTCCTACGCAAACAAATGATTAGCTTAAACGAAAGATTGCTACATACCTAGTTGGATTTAAAAAATGATCATATTTAAAATTCATCCATCCCAGGTGGAAATGGAATTATGAAATTTAAAAAAAAATCCCAAGAGTATTACGAAAAGATTATCAATGTGTCGGGTTAGGGACCAGACTACACTTTTTTAAATTTTGTTTTCGATTACTTTGACTAAATTTGTTCTTACTATTGAATAATTATACTGAATATTATACGTATATTTTTAATATTTTTGCGTACAATATACAAGTTTCTTACAATTATTTTAAAAGAATCGAATGTTTAAAAAAATATATATATGTTATAAAAAATATATCTTTTATGAATTTTTTTGCCTTCAATTAATACCAATCATAAAATATTATTTTTAAACCGT
The DNA here is from genome assembly GCA_016648135.1 of Agrypnia vestita. Taxonomy (NCBI): domain Eukaryota; kingdom Metazoa; phylum Arthropoda; class Insecta; order Trichoptera; family Phryganeidae; genus Agrypnia; species Agrypnia vestita. The sequence continues at coordinate 266,585 of JADDOH010023947.1, forward strand.
GCGTGATCAACACATCTCATTTATTTTGGGAGAGAAGAAGAAGGGAAGGAGAAGAAGAAGAAGAAGAAGAGAAGGGAGAGGAAGAAGAAGGAAAAACTTGCACAATCAATAAATGGGGTGAATTTCGCGAGCGAATCCATATTTACCCTTTCTTGCTTGAAAGTTTTAAATTATCAACCCTAAGAAATTATAACAAAAAATTATAATGAAAAAATCAAGACTTCATCAAGCAAAATCAATATGCTTTTAAAATGAGAGTGCACCCATTGCCAATACACTTGTTTTGTGGCAAGAAAACCCCATAGGGGTGAAACGCTAGGAAAGAAGAAGAAGAAAAAAATGAGAGTGTTAATTATCTGTTTATAAAAAACCATTAAATGTTCTATTAATAAAATCGGTCATTCATAGTCAAATACTTAATCTTTTCGTTTAAAGTCAACGTCAAGCATTTGCAGCAAGAATTTTTTTGGTTGATCATAATTTGTAATACGTTGATAAAAATCTCAATTTGATAATTTCAATGAATCACGTACTACTTTAATTTGAAAAAGTTTTTGTATTTTCATTAAAAAAATATATGTATTTTGTCATATTCTAGAAAATAACCCTTGTTTTTATATCGAGGCTGATCTTTGATGTTCGCGGTTTCGTATTGGTGACATTTCTTCAGAACGTATCCCCCGTGAACAACAGATAACATAATAATGTGAACAATGAGGGAAACCTGTATTTACTCTATTGCTAGGTGAAATCGAATTTCAATTTTCCTACAATTTAGGTAAGTACTTGATTTCTTAAAATTGAACAAGAGTAGTGGTAGACCTGTACAAATGTCATAGATGTTTCGAAAACTGCGGAAACGTCACATTTTGACACGAGAGAAGAGCATGGCGCGCGTGGAGCTCGTGCTATGTTCGATATAAACTTTTTACAAACAGTCTTTAATGCCTTGGTTCGTTTTTTCGCCTGGCTATCTTCAACAACATCAAGCTTTTACAGTACGATGACGGACAGCGACGTCCAAACCGCGAGCAAAGGCAAACGGCGCAAAAGGAAAGTGAGCGGCGGCGCCGCCGACCCAAAACAACCCACCGTGATAGAGAGGAACATCATCAGCCCTAATTGGCAGAATTTCCTGAAGAGTCAGACTAAAACGGAAAAGAAATCGAAAGACAGCAAGGCGAGTGCCATGGACAAGGAGATCTCCGCCTACTGGAAGACGAAACGCTTGGAAAAAAAATCTGGGGACATAACCTCACCGTCGCAACATCTGAAAAACTTAAACATCGACTCGAGAAACAACGAAGTCGCCGCGAAAAGCAGCCTTTTCCAGAACCCGTCCAGCATAGAGGAGGTCATACAAAACAATTCGTACTGGAAAAATAAGCGATTACAGAAAAAAAACGGAGCTAGAGTGACAGATGGCGGCGCGACTAAAACCATAGACAAAACCCCGACTACAAAGAGCGCGAATTTGAATTTAGAAAAAAGCGAAAATGCCGGCGAGGCGAAGCAGGAGAGCGCCAAACCGAAGCAGTCTCTCACGAAGTACGTGGCCATCGACTGCGAGATGGTGGGCATCGGCGCCGGCGGGCGCGACAGCATGCTAGCGCGCGTGTCGCTGGTGAACAAGTTCGGCGACTGCATCTACGACAAGTTCGTGCAGCCGCGGGAGAAGGTGGTCGACTACAGGACGCCCGTGAGCGGCATCCGCAAGGAGGACCTGTCCGCCGGGGAGAGCTTCGAGGTGGTGCAGCGCGAGGTGGCCGAGATCCTGCGCGGGCGCTTCCTGGTGGGCCACGCGCTCAAGAAGGACCTGGAGGTGCTGTTCCTGAGCCACCCCAAGAGGAAAATCAGGGACACATCCAAGTATAAGCCATTCAGAAGGGTGAGTAATTGTAAATTGTTTTTAAAATTAATGATTTTAAGTAAACATATCCCCCCCAATAATAATAATTATGAATGTCTTTCCGTAAATTTCTATCCAATAAGTGATCTCATTCCGTTTTCAAAATTAATATGATTTCAAAATATACCAAACTAAAGTAACTAACTAACCATCAAGCTGTTTCTCCTCAGGGATGGGCAAAGAGGATAGAACGCCATATTATTTTGTCTTGGCACACCACTTTTGCTTTGGCTACGTTCATACATCTTTTCTTGCAAGCTCTATGCTTGTTGAGGCTAACAGGGCCATCCTCCAATATTTGTAGTATTGGATCATGACAGGTCTTTCGCGGACACCCTCTACTCCTGTTACCTTCAACACTTGCCCTATATATTTTCTTAACCATCCTTTCATTGCTTATATGTTCTACATGACTAAACCATATCAGCACTCCCTTCTTTATTCTATCTGCCACGTTAAGCCAGCATTGCATTCACTTCTAATTTGTTCATTCCTCACTTTATAGACCAAAGATTTTCTACATAGGCGCCTTAGTGGCTGCATTTCCACCGTCTTTATTCAGTCTACTTATTCCTTTGGAACCGACATGTAAAAGTACCGTCATTATTGACGGGTTACAGCTAGTTTATACTAATTGTCTGTCTTCTAACGAGCATCGCAATTCTTGCAGCTGGCCATGGGCAGCACGCCCTCGCTGAAGCGGCTCGCCAAGGAGCTGCTCGGGGTCGGCATCCAGGGAGGCGAGCACAGCTCCGTGGAGGACGCGCGCGCCGCCATGCAGCTGTACAGCACCCACCAGGCGCAGTGGGAGGCCGCGCTGCTGGCCCGCGACCACAAGAACAACTGATTCCCTCCCTCCGCTACCGCGCAGCAGAGATGGACATGGATGTCTGAATCGGATATCGTAAAAAGTGCACACAGACAAGATGTATCAGAAATTAGTTTTTTCCGTTGTTCCTGTTTGAAGCGACTAATCGTGTTCCAAGTTCTTCCGTTGTTGTGGTCAATTGTTGTGATTATTATTACGAGATGAATCTAAAATAGTGCTTCGAGTTTCAAAATTGGAGCACTATACTATAAGTTGAGTGCACACAATGAGTTGTGCTGTAAAAAACTCGCTGACTGTACGCAGTTGTGGGTAAGACAGTCGCTTCAGTGAAAAGTAAGTTCCGGTGTATTCGACAATAGTCTAAATGTCGAAACGGTGTTGAAAAAACTATGAAATATGTTAGATTGTTATGAATTTTTGTTTCTGTTGTAAGAATATTGCACGATTGCAAAATAGTGTTTTTTTTTTATTATTATAAAGATGCATTTTTATATAATATAAACGTCAGTGTCATTTGTGTAAATGAAAAATTACGTTTTCTTTCTATTTTACTCTAAAATTTTGTGAAACTTCTGTACCCGTAATTCAATTGAGTTTGTTAAATTAATTTTGTTTTTTAATCACGTCTTAACTATCAGGGTTTCATTTTTTTTTTTGAAACTCACCATCAAGAATTTCATGAATGTGACCGTACAATGAATATTTTTATTTTTTATAATCGCATGACAGATTGTGCTTCATTTATTCCTTTTATCGGCCGTATTCTGGAATAAGCAATATTGCAATTTCTGTACCTGGACAGTTATTGTACTGGACACTTATAAAGTAACATTGTAATGCTGCGAATTTTGATGTTTTAAGTTTGACAGGTTTGAAATTAATGAATAAAAGAATAACTTAACGTTTGTTTATGTTTTAGAGCTTTCTAATTGATTGAATTCATTAATTTCAAACCTGTACCAAAAACAAATACCAATATTGCTTATTTCAGAATACGGCCGATTATCTACGCACCGAAGACTGCTGTGCATAGAGATAAAATAGGATAATTTCTATTTATTTTAATTAAAAAACTTTGCATTAACCACTTCACTAGTAACTCTACATCTACCAGTTTCGATACCGCTGTATCATCATCGATGAATATAGAGTGGTATCAAAACCGGTAGATGTAGAGTTACTAGTTAAGTGGTTAATACATTTTTTTTTTATTAAAATGAATAATCATGCCCAACCACAAAGTTAACACTATAAAAATCAAAAATAGGATAATTTCTCGCTAAAAATGCCTTAAAATGTATGTTGCTGGGAATGTTTAGTCAATGCACATACGTACTTGTTTTTTTCTTGGGAATATACAGGGTGTGTAGAAATCGGCGGACTAAATGTTTTCAAATCTCGCCATTCGATTGAAAATATTTAGTCACAAGTGTATTAAATATGTGTAGCAACATTTTTATATATTACGCACTTATTAAACCCGGTTTTGTGACAAAATTTCTCTCTGAAAAGAATTATTCTATGTTATATAGTAGAACCTTGTTAGTTCGAAATTCAAGGTGCAAATAAAAGTAAAAAATCTCAAAATTCACCAAAAATTGTTAAACTCATGAAAAAAGCCATTTGTGAAAAACATCTGTATTTTTTTCATACTTCAATAAACATTTTGAAAATGCGATATTTATTATGCTAATACAAAGATCGTGATATTTTGATTACCAAAGTATCCGATATTGACATATTTCGACGGCTCCTACGTATAATATCGTAACCCACAAATCGACGATTTTGAGTTTTTTGTGTATACACATGTGTATTTAATTATATATTTAATTCCAAGAAAGAAAAATAAATGTTTTGCAATAAATAACGTTTTATTATTATAAAAAAATTTTTTTTTTCGTTCTAGGAATTAAATATATAATTAAAAACATGAAATACACAACAAACTCAAAATCTTCGCTTTGTGGATTACGATATTATACGTAGGAACCGTCGATTTGTTGTTCTCACTTGTGAAAAAATCGAAATATACATATTTTCAATCTCATCAAATTTAAAAAAAAATTAGAATATTGACCTTAAGTGTATTGATTTACTGCCCAAGAATTACTGGGGTTTTTGAACTATCTATTATATAAAGGGGTTAATCCTCTATGAAATTAACCTTTTAGGAATTGTGTTTTAAAAATTTTGAATTGTGGCAAACTTCAATTTAACGGGGTTTTACTGTAATATATTTCCAAGTCTGGATTCGTTGCAGGATATTCGGCGACTATCTGAAATAAATTGTTAAAATTCAATTCACCATTGAATCTGTTTTGTTTCTGCCCGTACTCAAATGTTTCATTGTAATCTGGTTACACGTTATGGGCCTATCACACGCACAAGTATCATCACACTTTTGTATGCGCATGCAAAAGTGTGGCGATATTTGTGAATGTGATAGGCCCATTAGTCTTAAGATTGTTTTGTTTGGTTACGTTACTATTTCGGCACACCTGCAATGATTGCCAATTTGACAAATGGGAGGAGAATATGAATAGTTTACTTATATTTGTAATTATTTTATAAGATGTATAAAGATTATTAAACGTTTATCGGAAAGAAATAAAAAATCTTGTTTTTTTTATATATATATATATATATATTTTATTAAACATGAAAGTTACATGCGTGACTAGAACGTTGTTAACTGTCGCATGGATGAAGTATGGATAAAATGATCAACAAAATAAATAAAAACTTAAAAAATAAAATAAAATGAAGTGTTTTGTGACCTACAAGATGGTTATAAGTATACAATATTTGAGCCTTTGACAATTTTGAAAGAATAACATTTGTAAATAATTATTAAAAACATTGAGTACTGCTTACTGCTAAATTATTTTAAGTTAACAATAGATACCTGTACTGTATTGTAGTGAGACATAAAATGATTAACTATCATTGTTGCCTTGAGTTTTTCATGCCGGAAACAACACCACATGTGCCATTTAATTATTTTTGAATACCACGTAATATAGATAATAAACTTCTGAATGATGAATATGAGATCGATAATTTAAATTCTTTTGATGCATTTTTTATACATATATAACAACACGACAGGCAATGAGCCCCATTACTGTAGCAAAGTATTAGGTGTTAACATGAGTAACATCTGTATTTTTTTTCAAATTAAAAAATTCGCGCCAAAATTAAAACAAATTGATAATTGGTGTTTCCTTTTTCACGGCACTTTAATTATTTTGTTCAACTAGGGGCCCCCAAATGGAATTTCAAGTAGACAAAAGTGAACACTTTCGACACCTATTTCTGTTTGTATGACAAATTGTTCGAGTCAAGACCAACAATCCCCCTATGCTGTGTGTGTGCGTGGCCATGCGCAGTTATCACGAGCTAGTGCGCATTCCAAAAATCATCTAACCAAATGAAATTTCGCATTATTTTAAGTTTTCATCGAGTTCCTAACAAATCAAAAAAAGTTGCGAGGTCTTCAAAATTTGTCATCGAAAGCATCGCAAATTCAAAAATTTAAATCGGGAAGAATTTAACATAAACATATCACTTACGAAATTCGCAGCCTATCAAATTCTGAAGGTAAATTTTCGATAATATGTATCGTACAAACACTTATAAAGACACATTTTTCTTATATCATAGTTTTTTATGTGGACTTGATTAATAAAATAGATCAAATAATGGTTTTTATATTATAGAAAATACTAAATTTTATAATAGATATCACATCAAAATGTAAAAATTATGCCACGCTTGCACATTTGGTGATTTGGCCCACTCAGCCTTTTGGTTTTCCGTGCAGCAACCCGCTCGTATTAGAGGGAATGTTGGCCAAGACTTGGTTGGTTTTTATTGCACAAGTATCGAAAAATTTGTTGGTCAGAAGTCATAAATAACACGTGTTCTCTTATCCTCATCAAAACTAACACAACTTACGTTACCCAATACATCACAAAATCACCTAGGCTTGGGGAAATCACATACATGTATTGTGATCTTAGATATCGAACCCGGGACCCCCCATATGAGATGTCAGTGTCGTACCCACCGGACTACCAAGGCCGCCATGTCACAAAAGCAATATGTAGCAAACAATACAATTAATAAAATTATCATTAAAATAAATCATTTTTCATGTTGCTCTGAGCGCTTTGGTAATATCTTTTGTGCTGCTCTGAACACATCAGTAATATTTTTTGTGCTGCTATGAACATTTCGACACATTTTTAATGCTGCTCTTGAATCTCGATCACCAATTTATACATCTTTATGTTTTAAGCATTTTGCCATTGAATGAGTCACCAGTTGCATTTATACAATAATCAAACAATAAAATTAATCATTTTATACATATAAAAATAAACAGATGCTTAAAAAATAGTATGCATACGTTTAAAAAAATATGTAACCTTATGAAGATTACAGAAAAATGGTAATACTTTAAAAAATCACAAAAAATTCAACATTGTATAAGAAGAGGCAGAATATGTATTAATTTCAGTATTTAATGATTAGTACTTTATAACATTGAGCAAATGAAAAATTATATAAAATTATCAAAATTAAAAAAGTTATTAAAAGATAATATTTGGATTATGGACATTTTTAATTACTAACGATATAAAAAAAGAACATTACAAATGTGAAAAATGGCATCACAATTTTTTTATTTTTACGTATATTCAAACTTTTCTGAAGATTACGACTATTATGGTACTCGGATTTATAAAAAAAAACAATATTAAAATTCCAAATAATTTTTTTTTACGCAGATGGGACAACGCGCAAAACCAGTGAGTAAATCTGTTTACAAAATTTTTTTTGGTTCCACGCACGCATTTCATTACCGCTATTTAAGATATTTTTAACATCGCTAGCTACGCCCTACGTGCCAAACTCGCGAATATCGCGATGTTCGAGACTTTGAAAACCTACACACCATAAATCAACAATTATTTTATTTACACGTACGTACATATATATGGCATCCATTTCAACAACTTTTACGTACACGCGTACGTACAATCTTTCAGTCTGAGGACTTCTGTCCCAGTGCACGATAACGTTTCCCAGGTATATGCAATATAATAAAATCATAATTGGTAGACCAGTTTCCATATGATGATTCAATCGGATTCAAAAGTTTTCTGTTTCTTTTTATTTTAACACCAGCTGTTCCCGCGCGGCTTCGCAAGCGCAGAATTTTAGTACACTGTTTGGATCGTCATAGAACATTCTCCTTCTAGAACTTTCAAGAAATTTATTGAATTCTAGACATACCGACTCAGTTTACATTACACACAGACATTCCGCCACTCAGTTTAGAACCTTATAGAACTTTTGGGAATTTTCCAGAAACTTCTCCTTCCAGAACTTTCTAGAGCAGGTTTTTCCGGAACATTCTAGACTCACCGACACAGTCGTCGCGCCTATTTTGAATTAATCTGAAGCATTTGCGGCCTTTCCATAACAATACAATGTGCTAGAAAGCACATTTTCGTCACCCACTCCCACCCACGCACAGGAACCCCCACCAAGCTCGCATATTTTCGATGTAACACCAAGGGCTATCCACCACCATAGCCACCGGTGGGTGGTTGTGGCTGGTTGTTGAAGAAACTTGGCAGGTAGGGAAACACGGGTTTCTTTTTATATATACAGGGTTATTTGTAAAACATTAATAACCTCGCAGGACTATATTCCTGCCTTGATTATGAGTCGAAAATGTTCAATCAATTATGACCTAATATCAATAGTTATGGAGATATGCGACATCAAAGTTTGCATTTTTTTTCAATATTTCTGACTCATTTTTTGTAAAATGTTGGACTATGGTCCAACGCAGGAATATAGTCCTGCGAGGTTATTAATGTTTTACAAATAACTCTGTATATATATATATATTGACTTTTAAAGCTACAAGGTATAGTATTATTCATTTTATTTTGGACTATGATCGAAGCAGGGCTATTCAGGGTTGCATAACAAAAATTAGAATCGTCATCATCATCATCATCTCCTTGTCCCAGGAGGATCGGGGCCCCAAAGAATGTTAAAATATAGAATTTTGTAACTGCGGCATAAAATAAAAAACTGATCTAAGGTGTCAATTTTCACAAAATATATAAAAAAAATCTATGTTGGTGATGCTGACTTTTGGGACCCCTGTAGAGTTAAGTATAGAGAAAAAATGGTTTGCCGAAATTTCATTTCTAGTAACTAACTTTTATAGAGTAGGAAGTTAAGGCAATATGAACTGTATTTTGGCGCTCCACTGCATTGCGCATCGGCTACTAATAGATCACCGCCCATCCGAGTGACTGGCCACTAAAAGAAGCTCACCGGAGTAATACCAATACTGACCCAACTGAATCGTTATGTGAAACTGTCCCCAAAAACGGTCCCTTTCGGAACCGTTAAATCAGTGCGACGCGGTCCCAAATGAGACCGTCAGCTAAGCGGTCCCAGAACGGACCAATGTACTTTATTTTGTGAATTTAAACATTATGTGGCACGTGGGAGAACGTGACACAATAACAACTGCCTAGGAAATATATTTTTAAAAATAAATACATATTATACACCAAATAAAAATATTTAGTAAATGCCGACACAATGGATGGTCAATTGTTCAGTATTAATTTGATAAAAAAATAATTACAACGTGTGACATTTTAGAGATTTCAACAGCCTAAAGTAAGACTGGACAATAAAAAAAGAGCATAATCAATACTCGCATGGTTATGTGTAAACATCGCGCAGTTGTGTACAGTTCACAGGGAGAAAGAAATAAATAAAATATTACATTACATTATTTTAAAATTTCATTTCTCAGAAAATGTACGATTTGGGTAAGTACAGGGTATGTATTATTTTTTAATTGAAATTTTAAGTTAGGTTGCTACCTACTAGGAGTTCACAGAGTTTTTGTGACAGGACGTGTTTTAATTTTCCAAAATACAATAAAAACCGTAACCGTGTCTTCAGATATTTAGTAAAATATGTATATAGTAACCATGGAAACGAGTACTCGAGTATTTAATTTTTCAGCGAGGGATGCGTACTGAAATGTTTACACGTGAATAATGCACAGCGTTGCGAGTTTATCTGAATTAGAATATTAAAAAAACAATTTTAATAAAAATTAACAAAACATGACGCAAACAGATGCGTACAGCTAATATAGTGGTGGATCCCGCCACTCCACATCACATCGAGTTGCGTAAAAAAAATCCATTCCGCTGCACTTTGCGTTTGGAAAAATCGTCACCGCGTACTTCAGTTATCACACAATATATTATCATTATTATTATAATTTTTAAATTTATCTACGACATTACATAAATTTGTGTTTTGACAAAAATGTTTTATGTACACTAAACGTCAATTTCACTTTTCATAGTGTCAGTACGGTCGTTGTTTTTTAGCATAAGCTGCTTCATTAGTAGATGCCGTTCTCCAGCAAGAAGTTCAGTCGTCTCTGGTTAGCTGTTTTGGCCTCCTGCGTGATGTTCATGCAGAGCTGGTGGTCTCTGGGGAAAAATATAAAATAACAGTTACGAAAGTGTAATTTTTACTAATCAAGATAAATTACAAAGACGAAGCTATTTAAAATAAAACACAAATGAATTTATTTTTATTTAAAAATATAATAGAAACCTGAAAAGGTTTATGGATAACATTTTTCACATGATTCAATATAGGAATATAATAATAATATAATTTAGATTTAAAATAATTTTTTATCATTGGACGAGTTTTAGCATTTTTGTCACATCTGTTTAGAATTTGTCAGTAGTCAGTTGTTTGGTCTGTTGTGGTAGGTTGTTGTATAGTTTTAATCCGTTGCAAATTAGTATAATTATAATAAATATTAGATATACAATCTACATGTTTCGAGAACAATGTTCTCCTCTTCAGGATTGTTTGTGTACTAAAATTGAAAAAGATAAACCATGCAAGTGTGTTACGGGGAAGGGATGGTGAGGGGAAGGGGGGGGGGGTTGGAGGTGTTAATTATGGAATGTCATCTGAAGGGGATGGAATCTTAAGTGGAAATATATTCAATAGTAGGTTATGCAAAAATTTTGTCTGGTTATTATATTTGAATTAATATTGACACTTTTCCTAATTTCAGATATTTCTAGATTATTTATCTGCGGGATCTTATAAGTAGTATGTAGAAATTTTAGACAAAATCAAATTAAATCAAAATTTGTATACATGTTCCAAATCTAAAAACCTTTCATATATTTGAAAGGACTATGGTAGAGACATCTGTAGTCCTTCTCATGGATCAGTACAAATAAATTTCGCAGCTGGTAATGATACCTTTATATTTTTAAAGTGGACTATTATGCAATATTCTTTTTACCAAACATACAGCCAGCTCATACAGGTCGTAAGCCCTGGGCCTTCATATAAAAACAGTTGCATATATATTTGTCATATAAATAGATTCGTCTCTGTGAGACTCTTATAATTTATCTTAATAAAATAATATTCCCGCAGTGGACAAATCCAGAAATTGTGTTCTCAGAACATACATATAAAAATATTGTTAAAATTTTTACTTTTGTTGAAAGCACATTTTTTGTGATTCTGCAATTTTAGAAAACAGATATATGAAATTGTCACGAGATGTCAGGTTATTTAGTGGAATAGAAAAAAAGAATAAAAGCACGGTAGAAATACATTAAATGTAACAATTTTGAAAACCTTATACATATATAGAAAAAAACACAAGAAAGAAAAATAACAAAAACACACATTCAGTTCATCCGTTGAGTTTTTCATTCTGAACTCACGGTAGAGGTCAGTATTAATTTAGAATATTTTGAGTATGTCCAAATTTTTCAAGAACACAACATTGGAATTTATCCCCAAGGGGACATCATTAATCAAGATATATTATAGATGTCTCATAGAGGCGAAGTTATATTTTTATATGGGAAACTAGGTAAAGAAGTCTTTTTGGGTGTTCATAGGGCTTACTATCTATCGTACGGCTGGCCTAACTGATCACTTACATGATGTAACAATCACCATTTCCACCCATGATAGACTACCACATCTATCAAACTTTTGGAAGTTGTATATGTGTTTAAGTTACACAACTTGTGTCATATATAAGTTGTACTTTTATTTTTAACTCCTTTTTAGACCAGTTTTTTATATATCCTGAATATTTTGAGTATGTTTAAATTTTTCAAGAACACAATACTAGATTTTATCCAGTATTTAGGTGGCGGTGATAAAAATACAACTCACACACAAAAGAAGTCGTGTAACTTAAACATATATACAACATCCAAAAATTTTATAGGTGAGGTAGTCTATCATGGGTGGAAATGGAGAATGTTATATTGGGTAAAGTGATCACTTAAGCCAGCCATACGATAGATCATAGGCCCTATGAACACGCAAAAAAACTTCCATACCTACTTCCCCATATAAAAACATAGCTTCGTCTCTATGAGACATCTATAATATATCTTGGTCAGTCTACATTTGTTCCTGTTCTAAGACGGTACAAATCATCTAAGAAACTCCGGCTGATGTATCTCAATCTCGAAGAACCAATCCATTGGTAAAGTACAGAACATCAAATGGATGGTTCAAAACAGAAGTAATCCAAGTAGCATTTATTATTATTGTGTCTAATATACATATTAAAAGATGTTTAATAAATGATAGACATAAACATAACTTAGACTTAATGAATGGTGAAGTGATCCAAGTATCATTTAATGAACTTAGATCCCATTTGCAGTAAAAAATTTTTTTAACACAAAACAGAAATGTCAAAAAAAAGAGTTTGTTCAAAAAAGTACTGAATTGCACTTGGATTACTTTCGTACAAACTTAATTCACACCCGGGGAGTCCGAAAGGTGACTTAGCTTAGTTTTGCCAAAAATGCTACATGGATTACTTCTGTTTTGAACCGGCCAAATGTTTAGCAATTGCGATCTCTTGTGGGAGTTTGTTATAAACCGCGGTCCTTTAAATATTGCATGCCTTTGAGCAAAGGAGGTTTTCGCTAGTGGGACACGAAGGGTTGGCGTGTACCTGATGTCCCCCCAGCCGCCGTTGCCCTTGCGCAGCTTGCCCTTCTTGCTGGCCGCCGCCACCTGCAGCGTGAGGCCGGCCGGGTACAGGTACTGGCGCGCGCCCAGCACCACGCGCTGCACCTTGCTGATCACCGAGTTGCTGTCGCAGTTGGCCTTCTTGTGGTGCACGCCGCTGTTTATTACATTATACAGTTTATTATCAAACTAGCCGTAACCCGACAAAATGACCTACTTTTACATGTCAGATCCTAAGGAATAAGTATTTGTTTTAACACATCACAGAATTTTTTGAAAATTTTTGGTGTTTTTTTTTTTTTCCTTATAGTTTAGAAGTTGTTATAGAACTTATAGTTGAATATTCTGACAAATAACTTGTAAAATTGATGTATTTACTTATGTTACAGTTAGAATACACCCTTAGGCAACAAAATAAATATAATTTGAATAAAAAAATTGATAAAATTAAGGTAAGTTTATGCTTAAATGCAAAATATACGGACAGAATTGGAAGATTCACTGAAAGTTGATCTGTCAAAATGCAATGTCAAACAATTTAGGCGGGATTACGTATCGCAGCTAAGCGGAAAAAAATAGATGCCATAGACAAGATTGCCAGCAATCAGAAAACAACATTCGACATTCATATTCGATATGTTATGGGAAAAATAAAATCGCAAAGTTAGTGTTCGTTTGAACATACATACGGTCTCAGAGGGTTAAATGAATTTTTTGCAAGGTTTTTATCATTTTATTCGACTTGTATTTAAGTGAAGTTGTATTAAAACAAGTTGGTCTTGTTTCATATGGAATCGTGCTAAGCTCACCACTCTCCGATGTGGAAGACGCGCGGGCCGCGCGCCACCAGGGCCTTGAGCTTGTGCGCGGGCGGCAGGCACTCCTGCGACACGCGCTGCAGGCTCCAGTCCCAGTTGTAGTCGTCGTAGTGGCAGAAGGGCGCGGCGCACGCGCTCAGACGCCGCCACGCGTCCCGCCGCAGCGCCATGCCCATGTTGTGCCGGCTGCTCTGCCACGGACACACCTCCACCTAATCACACACCACGTCTCTGCGTCACTTCTTCGTTTCATTTTGTCTAACATTATTATCTCCCGAATAAAAATGCAAAACATATGTGGTGTATGAAATCAAAGACAGCAATATTAAAAAAATAATTAATGCAGTCATCGAGGATTAGTAATTTATAATGTGCTGAATTCTAGATTTTATAGGAAACATGATTTTTGGAGGGATAGATAGATAAAGTACATTCTAAATTAGTCATCCTTGGTCACTAAATTCAAAACATTTTTATAATATTTTGGATATTTCTGCTTTTGCTTTTATACCCCACATATATATGTATAGTCTATATTGCCGATAAAAAAAACACCAAAGTAGTAAGTTAGTATCATGTATTTAAATGGTGTTTTTTTTAGAGGCATTGAACTTCAAAATGAAATAAAACAGACAAAAAATTATGGTAATGGCCATAGTATTATGGCCATGTTGGAAAGATAATTTTACGTCATAAGTGTTTAAATAGAGATATTTTTTTAAAGTTTATTTTTCGAATTGGCGACACTTTCTACTGACAGCTGATTTGCATTTTACCATGAATAGACTAACGCCAGAACGCTTGCAAATTTATTTTGAATATTGTGGTATCATAATCATATTTAAACGCATAAATGGCATAAAATTATCCAATAAAGTCAATACCATGGCTTCACCACCATTTTTGTGTTTCATTTCATTTTGAAGGTCTATTATATCTGTAAAAAAAACATTCTACGGTCATGATACTCGCCTAGAGATCTGGTGGTCGGTGGTTCAAGCCCCATTCCGGGACATCAGCGAGTTAGTCCTATTTTCATAGCACAGCGTTTAGCTTAGTTTGAAAAAAGTAAGAATGTTGATGCCACACGTATTCCATGTTCTATTTTATCGTATTCTATTTTAACCGTATTCTATTTTTGAAAATATATATTATTAGGAAGATGAATAATTATCTGCCATTTTTTATTGAATTTGACGTTTCAGAAGATGATATCTCAAAATATACTAACTTCTTCAAAAAGACAAAAATGATTTTGTGATTATTAATGTATTAATAAAAATGTACTTTGTTATATACTGAAAATATCAAATTGCCACTTATATATTGAAACATGTTGATATTTTTCAGTGTATAAGTGAAAACAATGTACATTTTTATTAATTACACTATCTGCAACCTGTCAAAAATGACGAAACATTGGTTCATGTCCTTGCTAATCCCTAGCAACATGCGATGAGCAGCCGGGTCGGGTTTGCTGGCCCGGGGTTCAAGCCCCATCTCCAGCCATTTAATTTGTTTTTTTGGCTGTGAATTCAAACAAAATTACAGACGTTACACCAAGTTACGGGGACAGGCAGGCAGACAGACAACGAAATTATTATATTTGATTATATGGACATTGAAAAAATGTATTTCACGAAAATGTTGGCCAAGTTGGTACTGCTAATTGCACCATGCAAATAAATCTACTACACCCCAACAAGATACTGAACTTTTTTTTACATGCTTTTATTTAACTCTCTTTGTTTGTTGTGGTGGAATCTTGTAATTGATTTTTCACCAACTTCCCAACTAGCTAGAGCTCTGAAACTTACGACGTTTACATAGAGTGGATGACTATACATTATCAAATCATTTTCCACATAATTTGGTCGTTATATTTCAATGAAAAATAATAATTGTGTTTAATATTTGTTGCTGCAAGGGTGATGTTAGAAAATCGATTACAAATGTATGCAAACAAAGTGTATAAAAACATTTCTTTAAAATTTTTTCCATTTCCTTTTTTGTCGTGTCGCACCAATGTTGTTACTATTTTCAAATTAAGCTAAACGCTTGTGCTATGAAAATAGAGATTCCTGATCCCCTGTAATGGGGTTCGAACCGTTAACCACTGGGTTACGCGAGAGTCTTAACCAACAAGCTACCCATTGACGTCTCCTATATAATTATTGAATTTAACTAAAACGTCATTTTTAGTTGTTTTTTTAGCATTTTGCATGTACTTACGATTCAGAAATAATGAAAAAAATTATTTCCAAACTTTGAAGTCGCTTACACTTATAACTATTGACTTTAGGATATTGTTGGTTGAGTATTTTGGACAGATAACTTATAGACGGCCAACGAACTGAAGGCGGGCGTAAGGAATGTGCGTGGTTTTGATAACTTTACATTTATATGCCCTAGGATACATGAAAAGGTGGGAAGGTGATGAATCTGGAGTACTGTTTCTTGGTTGTGGTTAGGGTGAGCCGTTACCAACACAACAATGTTGAGAAATTTAATAAAAACGATTTTATAACTCAAACACAGTTTAAGCTGCCGTCGCAACAATAATCAAAGTTGACACAACCGGCCCTAAGACAACTAAAAGTGACTTATTTGTTACTTGTTATACTTTAAATTGGAGTCGTCAATAAGTCGGTGAGATGAAAGGTACTAAGATACGGTAAAGGACTTACTAGGGGTATCTTTTCATGGTGGATAGCACATGCTTATTGGTAGGGTTGGTTTGGATCGGTTAGGGAGGGGAGGGGCGGAGTTCCTGTTAAAAAATAATACAGACATAAAATTCTGAAAATATAAGCCATAGAAAATTTTTAAATATATAAAAATATAGTTAGTCAGAAAAAACAAATTCAGCACCAAAAAAACATTTTTTTAAATAAGCTTCCTTTATCAAACGGCATAATATTAAGATCAATAATGTTTATTTTATGCATATCGTAAGCTTTGAATTAATTTATTATTTATATAAAAATTAATAGTTAGAAGTAAAATAAAAGATAAAATAATTGCAGTAGGTCAAAATACATTACCTATTTAAGCTTTTGAGCGGGCGCGCGGCCGTAAAATTTACGACAATTTCACCTTATCGCTTCTCCCACTTTTACCACTTAGTCGCAAGCATCGAGCTTCGAGCTATTCGAGGGTCAGTGTCTCTCTAAACTACAGACGAACCGGCTTAGAAGCTTTTGTTATTGTCTGCTTAGGGCCGGTTGTTTCAAGTTGGATTAAAGTAAGCGTTCTTTTAAAGCATAGATTTTTACGTTCTCCACTAATCAGACGATCCGTTTTCGTAAAAATCTATGCTTTGATTGACCGCTTACTTTGATCGAATTTAAAACAACCGGGCCTTAGAAGTTTTTGTTATTCATTGATATTTTGAAATTTCCGTTGAGAGTAAATTTTACAACACGCGCCTTAAAGTGTAAGTATATTAAATAAACTACTTTTTTCTATTTATTTTTCATTTATAGTGTTTCTTTTATAGCGAAATGTATTTTTTTATTATTTAAGACGTGTTTAAGAAGACACAAACCAGAAAATATTGTTTCTGATTAATAGGTCGTTAAAATATTATGTTTTGAAATATAAACATATTTATTGTGCCGTTTCGTGTTTTGTTTAATTAATTAAAATATGTATTTTTTAAAGTACTGTCATTTATCATTTTTCGTAAGTTTACAGCAATTCCCTATCATTTATATAAAGAAAACAATATTTACACGGAGAAAACTTGATGACGTAAAATTTACGGCACGCGCCCACTGGAAGGTTAAAACATAACCCAATACACCAATTACAAATGTCTTCTGCCTGCTCTAGCAACATGCATATATTCTAAGTATCAATGTTAAGCAATTATGCAATGTATGCACAGCGATTAGTTGTGTGCAGTGCCTGCGACTGGGGAATGCAATCCCGATCCCGCGAGATACCAAGGCATTTTACGAGATCAATCCCGAACCGAAAAATCGGAAGGGATTATCGGGATTGGTCGACATTTTTTATGTTTTGTATGTTTAATTGCGCATGTCTATAGAGCTTTTAGTAAGTACTTAAAAATTATGTTCATGTCACATTCAAATAATGAAATTTGCTTTGAATAATATTTGCTGTATTTTATCAACCTAACATAGTAATAAAAACTTTTACTAACTCTACCTACTACATTGACTGATTGATGCTTGGAAAACGCCTACAAAAACTTTAATGCAATGATTAATAATGAACAATTTATTAAAATTGCCGATATAAAAATGCAAGGCGTTGTCTTTAATTGCTATTCAGTTCTATAAACAAAAAAAACACACAAAAGCTTTCGGGATCCCGCGTATTAGAAATTCTAATCTCGAGGCATCCCGAAAGGGCAATCCCTACATGTGACGAACAACAGAAGAAAATAAAATTGGTAACAATTATTGATTCAGAGCAAAGTGAGTGTTGTGGTTTAAGAAAGATCATAAATACAGGATTGATATTGTGTTCTAACCCTTTCAGCCCTGAATTGAATTCTTATAATGCCTAACTTACCTTCACTCGCAGTTTACATTCAGGTTTCTGTAAGACTAAAAAAAACCGACGCGGTGAAGTATTGAGCTCCACGCGCAATGTACGCACGAAAGACCCTGCACATCAAATCAAGCCTCGGCTTCGATGATTATTGGTTTTCTGCTGGTCATTTTCAAATATTCTTCAGAATGGAGCGCCTAAAAGATCAATAATTTTTTTGTCTTGGCTTAAGTTCAATATTAACTTTCTGTTTAACCCTACAGTTTTATACTATGATTCCTCGTATTCCACCGTCATTGTAAATAGGGAGCGGGCGACCGTAGTTGAAGCATATAACAATTCATTTTTAGTTGTAATACTTTAATGTAAGTGCAAATTATAGTTTAGTTACATTTAGTTTAATTTGGTTATGCTTTAAGCTGTGCACATATTTTGTTTTCAAGGAGGAACTGTCAACGAGTGAGTCTGAGGACGAGAATATTTTTCATGACTGCACACTTTCGAATGATAAAATTGATGTTACCTTGTGACAAGGGCAGCCGTCGATATACATACGTTCCTTTTGTGTTGCTGTGCGACACATGCATAAGAAAATTTCATACAAAAGGGAGTAAGGATGATAAGGGTCACATTTCCTCAAAAAAGCCACAAACTAAATGACATGTTTATAATAATTAGCATGCAACAAAGATCTTCTACACAGGTGGGATATGTACAGTGAAGATGATGAATAATTCCAATTTAAACAGATGAAAAATAAAGAACATTTTGGTAAGAATGCTTCCAAAAATCGCATGCGATAATAGACCTTGTGGGGGAGGGATTAAAAGTGATCGAAAATGTGGCAAAAAGAGGTCAAAATTCCACCAAACACCGCAGCAAACTAAAGGGGGTCTCGGTATTATGCTTATAACAATGTAGCATGCGATAATAGACCTTTTGGTAATATCCATATAGATGGGGAAGCAGATGGTACCCCCACGTTTGGGCGTACGACACTCCCCTGTTTCTGCCGGCTTTCCTCTGTTTTGGGTGAGTTCGGGTCGACGTCGGTCGCACGTGGTCCACAGATAGCAGCAAGGAATAAATCGGACACGTTGTGAGACACGAGGCACATGAAGCGGGTGATGCATGTTAATATACATTTGGTGTGTTAAATTAATAGCTACACAATTGGTTACATTTAATGGCAAGAATAACGTTGACATTTAATGTAAAGAGTAACGTTGACACTTAATGTAAATAGTAACGGTGACATTAAAAAAATAATAATAATGTTAACCTTTTTTCTCCGGTGCTGTAAACTGAGCTGACATTGCCTCTAATTATATGAATATCTCTACTAATACACAAAATATGTACAGAGTTCATATTTTAGATATTCCTCCATTACATACAGGGTGTAACAGAGCTAGTCCACAATACTTTACATGTAGATTCTTGATTTAATTATGAGTCGAAAATGTACAAGCAACCATGGCATAATATCAATAGTTATGGAGATATGCGACATCAAAGGTTGCATTGTTTTTCAATACTTCTGACTTATTTTTTGTAAAACATTGGACTATCATTACAGTACCTAACTAATATTGTAAATGAAAAAATTCATTCCCTTTAATACAAGTCAAATAAAATGAATAAAACCTTCCAATTCTAATAGAAAAATTCCAATTGGAATTTGTGCAGCGTTTTTATTATTTTATTTAACTTGCATTGAAATGAATGAATTTTTCATAATTCAATAAAAGTTAAATAAAATAATAAAAACCCTGAAAAATTCCAACTGGATGTAGAAGGTTTTTAGAATTTTATTTGGCTTGTATTAAAAGAAATGAATATTTCATATTAGTTATAAGTTACTGTAATGATAGTCCAACGTTTTACAAAAACTAAGTCAGAAATATTGAAAAAAAAATGCAAACTTTGATGTTGCATATCTCCTTAACTATTGTTATTAGGCCACGGTTGTTTGAAGATTTTCGACTCATAATCAAGGCAGGAATCCACCTGTAAAGTATTGTGGACTAGCTCTGTCACACCCTGTATTTAAGTTAGTAATCGCTATTTTAAACTTGCAAAATTAAAAAAAATTTATTTAGAAACACCCATGTAGACACACACTTCCCCCATTTAGAAATATATCGATTTTGTTTTTAAATTTGAAATATTTACATGAAAATGATTAATTTATGAACAATAAAGTGTGCGTATTGAAAATACTTACTTGAATATAAAATTCTGCACCGACAGTAACAACAAAAATTTAACACTTTGTATAACACAGCCATTTCCAAAGCAACTTTATATTTTTGACTGTCAAAATTCATAGACATTTTTCTTTACACTGTCTAATGACAACATTATTCAATCTTAATAGTTTTTGTCCTCTTGTCTATGGGTGTAAGTAATGAGACATCATTTCAAAATTTGTTTTATTTGTTTAGAGATTTTGGATGTAAAGCAACTTACCCCAATGCTCAATTTTTTTTAAAAATGTAAATGAAATAAAAATGAAAAAAAAAGTCAAAACTGAGTTTATAGCACCGGAACGCGCGTTTCAATTTTAGAAAGGTTAATGTAGAGTGCGATGCAAACATTTAATTCGATATACTGCTGAAAATTAATATATTGTATAAACAAGTATTGGTGATACGACAGATATACAATAGTAATACTAAAAAAATGCATTTCATGAAGAATTGTTATATATTTAAATATTAAGTTAATCAATAGAATAATGACATACATATAGGTTCTATTCAAAGCTACAGGGAGATAAAAGTGTATTAATTATGAATATAATTATTAATAGCTTCTATTACAACAAAACAGTTTCATTTAATGTGAAGCGTAACAAAACATTAAATACAGGGTGTGTCCTAGCCGGTAGCAGATACTTCAGGGTAGTTTACTTCTTACAATTTTGAATAGAAAATATTTTTTACACTTGGGTGAAATGTCGACAGTTACGGAGATGAGCGACATCAAAGTTTGCTTTTTTTTCAATATTTATGAATTATTTTCTGCAAAACGTTAGACTATAACTACAGCAATTTGTTTGGAATATAAAAAAATTCACTCGCTTTAATATCAAATAAAATGACAAAAATCTTACATTTAATCCGTTGAACTGAATTGTATAATTCGATATAAATTACTTTTTTATGGTAACCTAACATTTTACAAAAGATAAATCAGAAATATCGATGAAAAAATGCATCCTTTGATGTCGCTTATCTCCGTAACAGTCGATATTTCGCCCAAAGTGTACAGAATATTCTCTATTCAAAATTGAATGAAGAAGACCCCCCCGATTTGCTGCTACCTTCCCTGTATAATGCTATAAGAGTAATATTTAAAATACACAACTAAATTAATTCTTCTATGGCCGGTGTCCATGTGGGAAATTTTGAAAAGATTTTTATACACACACAAGAGTTATTATTAGGTTTAGTTAAAGATGATGAGAGAGCGGGACTGCTCCTTTCGAAGCTGCGGCAGTTACGAAATAACTCAACGTGTGTGTAGTGAAAAGTTTAATGAAATGAAAATTAAAATAATTTGGCTTTTAAAATCCCGTGTACACACCACGATTTAGAGATTCATTCCACACTTTCTGCTAGTTATCGTCAAATATCGGTCTATTGAGCGATTTCATTCCATTTGTCAGTTGGTAATGGAGTGTCTTTTATATGTCCAACTTTTGAGAATAAGTAGCTGCGGGTGTTTATTGTATGTAATCGCTGTCAAATCGAATATTGGTACACGAGTTTTGCCCCGTTCTACGAATCGCAAGCTGATGTCGTAGATTCGTCTCAATTAAATCCTTCAGATATGTGTGCCTCAAACCGTGGACACGGGCCATTAAACAGTGATTACACATTACACAGATATAAGCATATTCGTGATCATCTCAGTATCTTCCTTGGTCACATATTCCTAACACATACATCTGACCAGTGACGTACTCGTCGTATTAATTTCAAACGAGTGCATATCGCCGCACAAAAAATGAATCATTTTGCAATCAGCTGGCACAAATGTAATATAAATCTGAAGAATTAATTTGGGAACTGAATATGGTCCGCACCACTGTGTTTTAAACAAAGACTGAAGAAGAATGTTTATAAATAGCCAGGCGGATAGTTACTAATGAAGATTTTGCAAGGCAAACCATTGAAAACATGAATTTCTCGGAAATCTATATAAAGATTGCTGGAAATCAGGACTCCAGAAGTAAACAAAGTAATGAGAGGCAAGATAAAAAGCACCATTTAGTGGCAGCATTTTATACATAAAATAATTAAATTTTTGTTTTAGCCACACTCAAATTTTGTTATAAATTTAAAAATTTTTTTTTTTAATGTTTCAGGAACGACATTCCCTTCTTCAGGGCATGAATGTACTAACATTATTAGATTCTATTAGACAGTTCGGAATTTTCAAATCATCGAATGGAATCTAATCACTATTTCGATTTAATTACCGATTTCAACATTTTACACAGCAGTACTAGGGGTTTTCATTTAGATAATCCAGAAACATTAGAAATTAGGAGAAGTATTAATAAAAACTTAAATATTACGAATAATCAAATAAACTTCGTAAACAGCCCTCTTTTAAAACTTATTCTATCATAATTACTTTTTATCTACGTAATTTGTAACCACGCCTTCTCTAACCTTCCCCCACCAGGCGCGTGCAGTAAAAACATTGAAGCATGACTTTTATCTCAACATGTTTGGAAAAAAAATCAAAATTAAATATTTATCTGTCAGAATATTATGAAATATTAAGATGTGAATAATATATTAATTATTGTGTTAGGAATATTACGAGATATATCTCTTATTTAGATTTCTTTTCAAAATATATGCTTCGAAAAAAGTCACGCACCCTGTTCTCACTGCATGCCCCCGCTCCCCCCATAACTAATCTGTCTTTACTTGAACATTACTTTTAGTACAGTCATTGTCCTGAAACATGTTGAATTTTTACAACAAAATTTGAGCGTGATTAAAACACAGTTTTAATTATTTTATTTATTTTTTGAAAAATTATACATTCATCTACAAGGATCCAAGTTAATAGCTGTCGCCCTAATTAACACATCAATTTCTTCACACATTCGTTTGTTCATTCGTCCACACATTTTTCTTAATCATCACTTTACAGGATTCATTTTACCTCCAAAACACGGCTATTATTTATAGTCTGACAACACTTTTGATATCCGTGACCACTATTCACAATTCCATCAAAAATAATCGAGAGTCATTCACCACTCAAGCAGCATATCCTACCTTGTCACCAGCGGCGTAATAATTATACGTCTTCAGATACGTCCCTAGGCAAAGGATGTTGCAGTTGGGGCAATGGCGCTCCACCGAGTCCTCCATGAGGCGGAGCACGTGCAGGAAGTCCTCGGCCACGTAGTGGTCCTCCTCCAGGAACAATACCAGACCTAGTTGCGAGTGAAACAGGCGTAAATAAGAATATTTGCAAACGGCGCTTTAAGAGGATAGTGACCTGGAGGCAGCGACTTACAATATAACTAAAGCACTGGAGGAAATATTGAAATGGTTTCAATAGGCATGACGACAGTATTAAAGAATAAGTGATTTTAGAGAAGAAAATATTTTGAAAGGATTCTAAAAAATGATCAAGTTTTAATATACACTTTGAGATTAATAAGATTTTCAATGAAATAAAAATATAAAATTCTGCATTCGACCATTTTAACTGAAACACCGGTCAGAGCGAATGACGTCACGCCTATGTAACCATCACCGCGTCTCTTGAACTGTTGTCATAGACGCAATGTTTACATAGGCTTGACATCACGTAGACGCCATGACACCTGCGGGCCTTTTTGCGCGAAATTAAAAATAGGTATATAAAAATGCAAGTACTTGCGTAAAAACTAAGTTTATTACTGAAATAATGTTATTTTCGGTAATAGTAGACGTGTACCTACATTATAGAAGGTTATTTCAAAATCTGTCATCATGCTTATTCAATAAACATAAATCAAATACTTAAATGTACAATAATTGAAAATAAAAAAGATCAATTACATATAAAGTCACTAGAAAATGAGATAAATACAATAATAAAAATGGATAATTCATATAATTCATTTTCATAAAAATTTCACGTCAAGGGAGCTTTACACAAAAACTGTACGCTCCTACACTAATATTTAAAATTTAACATTGCGAAATTATGGAAATGATTTCTCAAAAAGGTGCTTTTTGAGTCTTTTTTAAACACTGTTTCTGATGCAGTGTTTCATATTACCTAAACCTTTAAGTCATTAAGTTTTGACTCTGTATTTGGGCCTTAGTTTTCTGGCAACAATTGATCGGTTCTACAACCTTTCCTGCAGCTGAAGTAGTGGCTTACTTCAGAGTATGCATATTGGGATGCAGAGCTCTAGAAGAGGCGCCATATTATGCGTCGCCTTGTATATTAATTAATCAATGCAACTTAAATTCGACTCTTTGAAGGAAATGGCGCCAATGTAGTTCACGCAGAAGGGATATTTTGCGCGAGAATTTTGATGTTCCAGTATACAGGGTGTCTCATAGCCAGTAGTAAAAACTTTGAAGGAGTCTTCTTCACTCAATTTTGAAAAGAAAATATTCTTTACGCTCTGGGTGAAACGTCGACAGTTACGGAAATAGGCGACCTCAAAGTTTGGGTTTATTTTCAACATATCTGAATCACGTTTTGTAAAACGTTCACAAACTATCATGAAAGCAATTTTTTATTGGACATGAAAAATTCATTATGGATCAAATAAAATTATTAAAACCTAGCAGAAATTTGAAAAATATTTTTTCATATATTTAATAAAGCAAATAAACTTTTGACATTCCATACAAGTTACTGTAGTCCAACGTTTGACAGAAAAAAGTCAGAAATATTTTTTTAAAAATGTTAACTTTGATGTCACTTTTCTCCGTAACGGTCGACATTTCACCCAAAGTGTAAAGAATATTCTCTATTCAAAATTAAAAGTTTATGCTACTAGCTAAAAGACACCCTGTATTATCCACATATCATCTCTCAGCACACAGTTTTCTTCTTTGCCGTGTATTATAATTATTATCCTGTTTTTAAATGATAGTGGTTGTAAATTTGCACTCACCGTTGTGATCTTTGGTGACCTGCAGCCCGTCGAAGACCCGGTTGGCCTTCCACCACCAGTGGTGCTTGGTCTGCGAGAACTTGGCCTCCCTGTAGTGGCCGTACAGGTCCGGGTGCAGCGCGTTGATGCACTTCCTTTTGATGGCCCTGTTGCGAGACAAACAGCAATGTTACAATTATATTTAGCTAGCTGTGATCCGTCAACAATGACATCATGTCGGTTTCTAAGGAATAAGTATAAATTTATTTTATTAACTCTTAAAAGACTGTGCTAAAAAGTACCTTCGGGAACGGTGGTGTAACACAGCGTTACCTGATTAAAAATCGGCATAGTTTTTAATATGTGATAAAATATACATGTGTACGATACAGACAAGACTTTATGAAGGTCCCTTTATATAATTAGGTAAGGTAAACATACATATTGGGTCCTTACATATGAAATTGACGTTTAGTATGGGAGGAACATAAAGCCGATTTTTTTTTATTATAATATATTTATTTAATCAAAGTATGTACCACTGCTATCTATGCACTTTTGCCATCTCATAGGTAGTTCATCGATCCCTTTACTAAAAAAACCATTCGGATGGGAATCAATAAAATCTTTGAAGGCGGTTTGGACTGCCCCAACGGAGTTGAATTTTTTCCTTTGCAAGAAGTTATCCAAATTTCTAAAAAAAATGGTAATCTGTTGGGGCAAGGTCCGGAGAGTACGGTGGATGTCTTAGACATTCCAATTGAAGCTCCTCTAATTTGGTAGCCGTCTGTTGTGCAGTGTGTGGTCTAGCGTTATCATGAAGCAGCAGTGGCCTAGAGCGATTAACCAGCCTCGGTTGTTTAGCAGCTAGCTTTTCCATCATGGTTTGCAGTTGCTGACAATAGACATCTGCCGTAATCGTCTGGCCAGATTTAAGAAAGCTGTAGTGAACGACACCAGCACTAGTCCACCAAACGCTCACAAGTAACTTTTTGGAGTCAATTTTCGCTTGGGGCATGGTTTGGCTGGTTCGGCAGGGTTCAGCCATTGCGATGAGCGCTTCCGATTATCGTACAGGATCCACTTTTCATCACAGGTAATGATTCAATTTAAAATCCCTTAATTATTGTGCCGGTTGAGTAATGCAACGCAGCAGTCAACGCGCGTTTGTTGATTTGCTTCACTCAATTCGTGAGGTACCCACCTTTCAAGCTTTTTCACCTTACCAATTTGCTTCAAGTGGATTAAAACAGTTTTATCACTAACACCGCAGCCTGCAGCTAACTCGGATGTGGTTTGCGATGGATCCGCTTCCACAATAGCCTTCAATTCTTCATTATCAACTTTGGTCTCCGGCCGTCCACGGGGCTTGTTCTGCAGGTCAAAATTTCCAGAACGAAAACGTTGGAACCAAAAACGCATTGTGTTTTCTTTTGCGGCACCGTCGCCATACACATCATTAATCCTTCGAGCCGTTTCTGCAGCACTGCTGCCACGGTGGAACTCGTACTCGTAAATAACGCGATATTTCAAGTTTTTCATTTTGTAAACTGAGTGACGTAAAGAAAAAAACAGTTGAGGAAAAAACAAATGAATTATAATTTTCAAAACACAAATACATGAGTAAATAGCTGTATAAATTTGGATTTGGAATTTCTAACCAAAGAGAAGATATTTGAGATCAAATTTGCCAGTACGGCAAAACGCCAATTTCATATGTAAGGACCTAATATTTGCATTATTTTAGTAAATTATTATAAAATCACAGCATATCGATTTTGCGTGCGCTTCCTCTGACGTACTATTACCAACTGAATTCAACGACACGATCGCTAGGTCGCCTGCACTCCGTCTTTGTCTAGCACGTGTTACGCGAATCTACCGTACTCTTTCGATATTATTTTGCTTTCACTGAAACCCATGCAACCACCATCTCTGTCCTACATGAAATGTGTGGTATTGTCATGCTCTTTCTTGCTCAATTTAACTGCGATGTGCAATATTCTCCTTTCTTTTATAAACTGGCTCAAAATACGAGAGTAATGAATAAATATTTTTTAATTAAAAATTCATACATTCGTAACAGTTTAATTTAGTCATTTTGGTGTGAAAATGTCTATTCGATGATTACAAAAAATATGACATTTTAGTTTTCATAAGTAAGGTAGATATTTCATATTTTCTATTACATGTAGACCTATATTACATCACCGACACACAGGAGTTAAAAAAAAATTGTAAAAAAATTTTCATTAAAAAAATAAGAAAAAAATTTGATAAAAAAAAATTATTATAAAGAAATTACGCAAAGTTACGGAGACAGATGGAAGGACGGACGAAAAATTCATTCATAAGTTAAATAAAATGATAAAAACCTGCAGAAATACCGATTGGAATGTTTTCCAATTGACCTAATATGCAATCGGCCCGATTCTGAAAATAACAATGTCTAGATCTTTAAGATCTTTATCCCAACACTTAATAGACGATAATAATAATTAAAAATGTCCAGAGCGGATTTTGCTATTCTACGGCTCAAATACACTGTATTAAAATATGATATAAGAAAGATTGTTTCTTACAAACGTATTAATTTCTTCATCCACAGCGTCCAGATGAAATATCATAGCTAAACTTGTCATAACCGTGTTCGGCGTTACTGCGTATTCAAATCTTCCCATCCTGACATTTGACAGATATGTCTGGATCTTTATCCCAACACTTAATAGACGATAATAAACGAGAAATAGCTTTACGTCGGTGTTTGTTTCTGTAAGATTCTACATGAGATAGATATAGAGGGAGGGAGAAAGATGTAAATTGTTATCTGTCAAATGTCAAGATGGGAAAGTTTGAATACGCGGTAACGCGGTCAAGTTTAGCCGTGATATTTCATCTGGACGCTGTAGATGAAGAAATTAATACGTTTCTAAGAAACAATCTTTCTTATATCATATTTTAATACAGTGTATTTGAGCCGTAGAATAGCAAATCCGCTCTGAACATTTTTAATTATTATTATCGTCTATTAAGTGTTGGGATAAAAATCTTAAAGATCTAGACATTGTTATTTTCAGAATACGGATGATTATCAGTTTGCATTTTTTTTCAATATTTCTGACATATTTTTTGCGTAATGTTGAACTATCGCTGCAGCAACTAATATCGATTATGAAAAATAAGTTCACTTTAATGAGCCTGGGGCCGCGTCTCATATATGCGACGGAGCGCGACTGTCCCCAGGGGCCGCGTCGCATATATGCAACAGGCACAAAATAAATTATTTATCGACGGCCGCGTATCGAATTTGAAAAACGAAATTTTTTCCCAATAGAGAAATCCTGTTGTGACCTGTCGTTCCATTTTCAAGTCAAAAACATCACGGATTATATTTTAAATCAACAATCAAAACAGAAGTTTTTCTGCCGTCAAAATCGTATAGAATTGTCATAGATGGCGCCCCGATCGCGTGTTGTGCAATCGAAATTCAAATATTCCATCGTCAAGGTCACGCGCAATGTGCGCGGGAAATACGATTTATTTTTTTCGATTTTCGATTTATTTGTACACGTATATACAAATATATACGATATGTTTTGCGATATTTGTCAGTTTTTGTTGGTTTATGATTCAATTGAATACTAATAGTGATTTATTAACAAAAATACACGCAATTTTGTTGCGTTTATTTGAAATATGTGTGTGTGTGAAAGTGTATCATATTTATGTGTTATGAGTGCGATGTCCCGTCGTGTGCCGTGCCGTGCAACAAAATATATCACACAGAAGAAGATTATTATTATTAATATTAGTGTTGTCTCTAATAAACAAATAAAAAATAATTATTATTTTTCAGAAAATGTTGCGCTGGCAACATTATGGAAATTCAGAAAAAGATTTTTTTTTACTTAAATGATAAAAAATCATTGCATTTCGACACTTACGATAAAATAATATGAATGTGTGTGTGTTTTTTTTAATATACTCATGTTTTCATGGTTTTTCGTAAAAAGAAAAATCACAAAAAATTCAGAAAATTTCCGTCCCTTTCCGGCAATATGTTGCTTTGGAATTTTTTAGGCCCTCAACAAGTTAATGCAAGTTGAACAAAATAATAAAAACCTTGCATAAATTGAATTTTTTACGAGGTCTTTATCATTTTATTTGAATTGTATTGAAGCGAATGAATTTTTGGTAATCAATGTAAGTTATTGTGGTGATAGTTTAACTTTTTGTAAAACGTTTACGTTTTACAGAAGATATGTCAGAAATATTGAAAAAAAAATGCAAATTTTGATATAAGGTCACGGTTGCTTGAACATTTTCGACTCATTATCAAGGCAGGAATCCACCTGTAAAGTCTTTTCTACTAGCTATGAGACATTCTGTATACTATAAATTTAGTATTATGTAGAAATGTAGTTAGATTGAGTTTTACTAACTAACTAACTAACTAACTTAGCATCACGCCGTTTCACGTGGGGGTAGGCAGAGAGGATAGAGCGCCATTCTCTTCTGTCCTGACATACAACTTTCGCTTCATCTACATTCATACATCTTCGCATGCAAGCTAAGGTGATCAATTATTTATTTAAATTTTTTTAGTGACACTTATTAAAGTACATATAAAATAATAATAATTAATAAGTACATATCAAATTACTATTTTCGCGGAAATTTAAAAAAAAAAAAAAACAATATGGCTGAATCGTATCCATTCCTGTGAAGTTCCTCCGCCGTGACTGATAAAATTCTCCGGTGCATGTCTGTCCGAGATGAAATAGAAGGCGCTGTACATATTAAAAAATAAAATATGTTGAATTGTGTTGACATGGCTATATTAGTTTTTTATTCAAAAATTTTCCAACAAGATAATGGTTTAATATGTACTTACCTACCTTGATAAATGTCATTAAAAAAAAGAAAAATAATTGATTACCTCCTTTTGAAAAATTACCAAATTTCTACCTAAGTTTCAGCCTCCCTTTGGAATAATTTCTGTAGGGTTTATCCAAACATTTAACCAACTAACTATCACGCAGTATCCCTGTGGTAGTTAGTGAAGATAGAACCCGATGATTTAAAATTGAATATTGGATGCTGCACTCGCGACATTACGCCTAATTTATTTGATATTCATCGTAAATTGAGTTCAACAAATTCACTCCTGTAAAAGTCGAGGTGGCCATTTAAACAATGTTTTATTTAAAACATAAAGTTATCGTTTGTGCTTCAAAACACTTTTATTTTTGTTGTATCTTAAACTATTTTTGTTTTATTTCATTTTAAAATCATATCATTCTTATTGAAAAACCCTTTAACATATGAAACCCTCACTTTCTGAAAAAACATTTGCTTCCATCAAGGTGATAAAAAACCTGTTTTATAGTCCTTACTTTTTTTATCGACTGTAAGATTATTTCTACAATATTTCCAGCATTATACCAAAGGCCAAGTTGTACGCTAAATTAGAAATAAAAATATTTGAATATTTTACATTACAAAAATTGGCAATATTAAGATTGAGTTTATTGAGTTCCGGTAGCGATGGTATGTATTTGTTTGACAGACATATTAAACGGGTGCAAAAGGTTCCAGAGACGACTCACTCTTCCTTCTTGATGTCCCTGGGGCAGTCGTTAGGATCCTCTCCGGGGAAGGTGTGCGGGTTCATCTGCATGGAGTGAGGGTAGAATATCTGCATCACCTGCAACACACACACAACAGTTGAAAGGTTTAAAAAAATTTTTTTAAATATTCGTATTAAAAATTCACTTAATCAATATATATATAAAAAGAAACCTGTGTTTCCCTAACCGCCAAGTTTTCTCCATACCCAGCCACAACCACCCAACGGTGGTTATGGTGGTGGATAGCCCTTGGTGTCACATCGAAAATATGCAAGTTTGGTGGGGTGCCTATGCGTGTGTGGGGGTGGGTGACGAAAATGTGCTTTCTAGCACGTTGTTTTGTTATGGAAAGGCCGCAAATGCTTCAGATTGTTTCAAAATAGGCGCACCGACTATGTCGGTGAGTCTAGAAGGTTCCGGAAAAACCTGCTCTAGAAAGTTCTGGAAGGATAAGGTTCTAGAAAATTCCCGAAAGTTCTATAAGGTTCTAAACTGAGTGGCGGAATGTGTCGATGTGTCTAGAAGGTTCCTGTATATTCGATAAATTTCTTGAAAGTTCTAGAAGGTCCGCGAAAGTTCTATGACGATCCAAACAGTGCAATAAAAATTTACACATG
Organism: Agrypnia vestita; assembly: GCA_016648135.1. NCBI lineage: Eukaryota > Metazoa > Arthropoda > Insecta > Trichoptera > Phryganeidae > Agrypnia > Agrypnia vestita. The sequence goes on from JADDOH010023947.1 coordinate 298,154, forward strand.
CAATGCCGCGCGCGGGCACAGCTAGTTTTAATATATTATGTTAATGAATAATTATTATTAATAAGAAAAAACATTGTATAAACCAATATTGATTGAATTATTAACATGTTTCAGGGCCAATGTCCCTTCATCAGGATTCGTAAATTAGTACATTTAGGAGACTATAACCTGTATTCGACCTCACCTTGAATTTTGTTCACCCACATATAAATTCAACATAAACAGAATTGAAAATAACAGATTGTTAGTTAACTTTGTAAAAACCACTGCCAGATTTTAGGTCTACCGGTTTCGAGACGTACCCTTAGTCTCGTCTCTTCGTCAGGACCAACACTACACCACTACATTCACATACTACGGTTGAGGTGCGTAGTATTGTGAATGTAGTGGTGTAGTGTTGGTCCTGACGAAGAGACGGGTACGTCTCGAAACCGGTAGACCTAAAATCTGGTAGTGGTTTTTACAAAGTTAACTAACAATCTGTTATAATGTCTAGCCACAAAGTTAATGCTTTAAAATATTAATAATAGAATTGAAAATGTTCAAGAAACATTTCTGAAGCATATTAACTACAAATTTAATTTGAATTTTAACTATTTGGACTCAAACACAATTTCATACATTGGACACTCTTGAAAACAGATCAATATTGTCAGATCAATCCTTCCTTTTCCAAATAATTCATGTCCTTATTGATTCTCCTCAAATTACCAGCTTGCTATCTTTCCACGTCCCACTCCGACCTACGAGACAGAGGTACCTATTTCCCGTCCAACTCATCACACCGATAATAGGAAATCCTCTCCCATCCCGCGTACATGCTCAGATTACAATTACCTCTTGAATTCAATAGATATTTTTAATACTAAATATAAGAGTATTGTCATATGGTGAGGCAGATACTAGAAACTCGTCCCCCTCCCTGACCATGTGCATTATATACATTACGAACACTTTTATGTTTATGTTGAAGTTAAATTAGGAAAAATCCATTAAATGAAACTGTAAAATTGTTTATCTGTCACTCATATCAAATTGACTTATCTATAATTATGTCCTATCTGCGTCATCCTTTAATTGCGGGGGACATTGAACTATTTTTTCTGTATTTTGTCTTGCCAAGCAATCGTGTATGTCTTCCTGTTGGACGACCAAATAAAATAAAAATAAAAATAAAATATAACTTAAAACGTTTAAATAGCAACAACTGTGAATTTCAACTATGCTAATTGTATTGGATTTTGATGAGAGCAATGAGGGCAGACCAACCGCTAACCCAGGATATTTTTATAAGCAAAATCTCCTATATCGGTCCTACTCAATCACCGCCGGATTGGCATTTTTTAATGCTAAAGGTAACCGAGCAACCCAGTGTTGCAAAGCAGAGCTGAGCCACACGGTTGCCATCCAAAATTTGCCCCCATTATCCCGACAGTTCACTTTAATATTTCTTAAAAATAAAAACATAAATACATATTTAAATACAGTAGGCATAAAACAATTGAATTGGATGTTAATGTTGAACAAAGTGATAGTTGTCTATAGGAATGCAGAAATCGTTAATATATTGAGGGGCCATGTTGTTAAAAGCCTGAACATTGTGAGGCACAACTTATATTCAATCCTCTCTGGACACACAATGAAGGTTTTGAAGATGGTGGGAGCTACGTGCAAACTTTGAAACACAGATAATAAGTAGTGATGCAACGAATACAAAAATTCGTATTCGCCGAATAGTAGATATTTACCGAATATTTGTATTCGCTGAATATCATCACTAATATTAAAAACAAACTATTTATAACTGAAGGCAACGCAAATTACGGTTTGGCTGTACACCGTGTATCCGTACACACCTACACACTCTATTATCAGGGATTCCCCTAACATTGAATGAATGGATTTGTTAAGTTCTCAAGTTGTCAATTTTTACTTGTTTCATAGCATAACATGAGTTCTTTCATCTGGTTTCGTTGGGTTATTAATAAGGTTAGGTGCTCATTTCACGTTTTTTTTTTTTTTTGTAATACGTATTGTCCGTTCCATTTTATTTCCGTTGCATGTAAAAGTGTTAACTCTTATAAAATAATTTAAAATTAAATCTAATAACATGACCTCTCGTAAGCAAAGAGTGAAGAAATTCATATTTATTTTCGACCGCTGGGAATGTACAAAAGGATAAAAGAAAAATTTTGTAATTATTAAATCTCTTAGTAAAAAAAGAACAGTGGTGTATTATTTATTACCTTGTTGAATTATTCGTATTCGTATTCGCCGAATAGCAGGCATGATATTCGTATTCGTGAAACTAGTATTCGTTGTATCACTAATAATAAGTGTTGCATAAATATGGATTGTAATTTATATATCACCTGTTTCGGGAGTTGTGCCTAGATACCATTACAATAATCTAAGCGGGAAATAACACGTGCATTTATTAATAATGTTGTTGCTTCGGTTGTCGCTTGTGTAACAAACCACGTTAATCGTAGAAGAAATAAATGCAAATTAAAGCTGGCAACACTCACCTTGCAGAAGTCTATACTCTGCACGAGTTCGTTGATGCTCTCATCATAGTAGTCGTGGGAGAAGATCAGCAGAACCGTGTGGATGTCCTTGGCCTGGGCCAGCGAGACTATGAGGTGTCGCAGGTACGTTATCCTCTTGTGAACCTGGATGGCGATGACGACAGAGTTGTTCTGCAGAGGTCCGAACATCTCCTCGTTGATGACCGTCTGCTGCAGGTTGTAGCGGATAACGTTCCTCGTTATATCCGAGATGTTCAACGAGCTCGTCACGGCCACGTCGGAGGTTATCGCCGAGGAATTGGCTGAAAACGCACGGCAGAGAAATTAAAATAAGATATATAAATTATCATAACATAATTATTCATATTTAATTGAAAGATTATTCCCGAAATACATATTTTACGCTGTCACCCTTCACAATGAAATGTATGAAGTGAGTCTAGACAAAGTATTTTTTTCCAACAATCACAGTACTAAGAGTGATCACAGTATATGGGTGTGTCAATAAAATCAAAAGCGTAATCTTAATAAACGTGTTATAATTTAAAAAGAAACAGTTATCTGAATTTACCAACCATCTTATTTAAAAAGAGCACCAGAGTAAATATTGACCACAAAAATGGGTTTAGCCATCGGTTAGACGATTAAGTGGCCCTTGAAATAAAAAGTGCAGTGAATAGTGGCAGTGAACCACTTGTAATCAAGTAAATTTATCTATTAGTCATGTGTTTTACCATTTAAATCCATTAAATATTCCTTGGCATTGTGTCTATTGTCTCAGATTGTCTCCCTTTTTTCCGCACATGTACCTATATTATGTTTTCCGTCTTTTTCTTTCTTATGTAGTTTTATATTCTGTCTGCATCTTTATGTACATACAATCGCAATCTTTTTATATCTACTTTTAGTTTTAAATACACTGACAAAGCTTGGGCTAAGTAATGCCAGACGGAATGGTATTTAATAAAAACTCGTGGTTTTCATACAAAGTTTGATGTTCTCGTCATCCTGCCTAAGGAGGGGACGATATCGGGAATTAGGAGTCCAGATATGAAGTTGGTCTTCCACTTAAGATTATTTATTGACTTGTAACAATTAGTATAGACAAACAAGCGGTTTACAGGTAGCTTAAGTAGGATGTCGCCTCCCTTTTTATCCCCATTTACTCTCTCATATTTCCTGTCTTTTCACTCATTCCGACAGACATTCGTCTAGATACATTACACAAAGTGATAGTGTTTTATTTAATCAAACTAAAGTGATTGCTTTCTACAAAAATATAAAAGTAAGATTGTTTATAAAACTCCAAGTTATAGGTGCCTCGAGAGCTTGGCATTATTTAAGTGCGGCTTCCGATTTTGATTTTATCGACCGTGCGTATAGTGTGATTGCTCTTAGTACTGTGGCTATTAAAAAATATATTTTCTCTTTTTAAGTAATTTTTAATAAAAGTGCATTTTAATGTTTTTTAAATATAATAATATTTTCTACTCTTAAGTCTTCGTCACATAATCAATCATAACAAATCTTGCAATCAATCTAACGCCAAAATTCTAACAATATTTTTATAAAAATACAAAATGATAGATATCGCCGGCATTGTACAATGCCCAATAAAATAATGCGTCAGTATTTTATATACATGATTAAACTTATTTTATAAATGTAATGAATGATTATTGTATTGTCATCTGTAATACGTCTCTCTGCCAAACTTTGATGTTAGGAAATGGGTCAAATATTGATTACAAGGTTTGTGATCGACAGACAAGGGAAGCTACATAAAGGCATGTAAAAAAGGCACTTTGAATTGGCGACTGAAAAGTGATTATTGTTAGTAACAAATGCGTGTTTTGATTGCTGATAATATTAGCCAAAAGTCAAACTACCACACCATGAACCGCGGGGTAATTTGTTCAGGATAGGAATTGAAAAGTTTTGAAGTACATTAGACCACTTACGGCCAAGTTTGTCCTCGCGTTGGTGATATTTTTCAGCCTGGGAACGGTGGCGCTTCCTGGTTAATCAAGTCTGACCCACTTACCTGGATTACTGATGTTCCTGGACTTGATGGTGAGGAACTTGTGGAAGACGGGCGGCACCATGGCCAGGACCGCGGCCGATGTGTCGTTCCCGTTGTACACTTCTGGAAGGACATGATGGTTCACAATATTTTTGAGCATGTTCAAATCTCTCATGAACGCATTTATCTCATGGCTAGTAGCAAAAACTTTATAGGTGGATTCCTGCCATGGTAATGAGTCGAAAATGTTCAAGGAACCATGATCTGTTATTGATAGTTATGGAGCAATACCAAAGCTTGCACTTTTTTCTCAATATTTCTGACACATTTTTTGAAAAAAGTATCATTACATCGATTATGAAAAATTCATTCAAAAATACAAATCAAATATTAGCCCTATTATTTTTGCTTTCTGTTCTAACGCTTCACAGGTGGGGTCCGTTCACTTTATGAAAGCCACTTGCATAAGTGTGAGTGATACCCTCTGTAACACATAAATTGTGCAGTGATACTCTTTTTTTAAAGCTACTTCATTGGCCACTTCAATATCACGCTGGCAGTCACGCGGAGCGGTTGTTTCTTCGTTAATAAGATACGGTGATCACAAGATCACGATACGGTGATTACAGACTTTAATCAATTTAATATAAACTAAGATGAGGATTCGGAGTCCGATACAGAAGACAATAGTTTATCTCAGATTTTGAACGACAATTCCACCTGTTTATATATTTATTTTAAACATTTATTTAAGCTTCTTGATAACATTACTGATGGACATTATTTAAAAGAGAATTATACCTTTTTTGCTTTGTATACCTCATTATTATATTATACCACATTTTTATTTGAGCCACCTGGTAGCATTAGTGACGGACATTGTTACAGAGAGAATTATATATTTTGATTAACGATCAACATCTACGACATATGTGATATAGTAATGGATTCACTTGTTAGTTTTAATTTTCAATAATCTGAAATATTAAAAAAAATCTAAATATGGAAAAATATCCAATTTAGAGTGTTTTATTATAAAAAAGCACAAAATTTTCAATTTAGTTAATAACTATATTTAAATAACACCAATTTTAAAAACGGAGTTATTTTTATAATAGTATTTGCACCTACACTTATTTTAGGTTTAGAAAATAAAATAATATTTATATTTACTTTTTACGTCTGTCATTTACTCAAAAAATAATGTTACGAGTTTTTGTAAACGCACTGTTACTCACACTAATACAAGTAAGTGGCTTTGAACCGACTTAAAGAAGGTATTGAATCTAATATCTATGTTTGAGTTTTGTTGTTGACTATGAGTGAGTTGAGTTGAGCTGACGTTTTCTAGGGCTACATGGAACAGTGGACATGTAATAATCTACAGTTCACATTAAATTTATAATGGAAGCTTAAGCCATTGACGTGTTCTAAGACAAGATAAAATCAGTACATATATCCTCGGCAACCCTTCACTTTTTAACTGTCTTTTTCTGCTGATCTGCGTCCAGTGTTGACTGCAGAACCAGCGCGTTTTCAGACGGCCAATAGTGAACGCAAGTTCCACGTTGATTGTCGTTCAATGAAATGCTAAACAGGAACGTATTAAGCGAAAAATGTCATTTCATGAAAACAAAAATATAACCATAGCTGAAAAAACATTTAAAGCGGAATATTCTTAAGCACAACCTTCAGACTTAAAAAACATTCAAATTCAATAATTTTTTTATATAATTATTGCACGTACAAAAATAGTTTTATTATCGTTAGTTACGGCATACAAAATGGCGGAGTAAAGGTCCTTCTCCGTGAAGCGCATAGCTGATGGAGATAATCATGTCGCCTGAGTTTTATTGCAATGAAAAAGTTAATTAATTTCTTGCTAAAAAAACTTAAGGGGTTAAAAAAATTAGAGAAAATATGCTTTTTACTCCCTTTCTTTTAATTCATAGCTTCTGCTTGTCTGTTGTCTGCCGAAAAAACTTTGGACGGATTTTTAACCCTTTTCCAATCCATCCAATCCAATCCAATCGAGCAGAAACTTTTTAGGCAGACTCGTGGCGACGATAAAAATGATCTAACAAATTTTCATTTAACACAATGATTTATACTAACTAACTAAACTAACTAACCATCACGCCGTTTCCCCGCGGGGGTAGGCCGAGAGGAATGAACGCCACACTTTTCTATCCTGGCACACCACTTTTGCTTCGGCCACATTCAGACATCTTCTCATACACGTTCTACGGTTGATTTATACACAACATTTTATTCCACTAATTTGAGTTATATAAGCCAAAGCGCTTTCGATGGACACATGTTAATAATTATATTGTAATTTTGGATTTTTCGAAATTTTAACGATTTATATATTGTTTAATTTTTGAGCCTGACGTGTGGAGTAGGCGCGAAACCTGTTTCAATGAGAAAGGGAGTATAATAAAAACTTGTTTTTTATGGGATTTTTTTTTAACCTTCGAAACCCATGTGACCCCTTAAACAATGTGTGCTGTAAACAATGATAATACAACAAACTTTGTATGTACAATAATTACATCAAAATTTTTGATGCCTTAAAGTGATGTTACCTCTTAAGCCAGTTTCATCATATCAATTAACCCTTAACCAGACTACGGCAATCGTAGCCAGAAATGCTTTAAAATTGTCATCAACTTAAAAAACCATTTTAATCTTCAAGCATCATTCCTATAACCAATTTTGAATGGAAATGCTTGATTTTGGGTAGGATATCCCATCCGCTTGTGGGTGCATCGATTTGTCGAGTCGAATTAGACATCCAACCCAGGAATACTTCCCAGAAAGCTGAATTTTCAGACATGGACCTTGATACCTATAATTATTCTAAATAAATTCCGAAACGTGTACATAGTTGTAAAAAACTAATAAAAAAGTGATGTCAACAAAGTTATAATAAATTTATTCATTAATAATGTCACCACAAGGTGAAAGCATGCCTTTGAAAGACGTATCCTTCATTCAATAAATTAAAATATAATCAGTTATATAGTGGCCCGAATAAAATATATAAAATACAGATTTGTTATTACAACGTAAATGACACAATTATTTATAGAGTTTAAAGCGTCTGGCAATGATTGTACAGTATTATACACGTTACTTACTTATTTTTTGTACCTTTATTACATTTTATCTGCCAAAATACCCCGAACTCAAATGTCACAATATCAAAACCTTCTTACCTACTATAGTGTGAGAAAATATTTCAGGTTTGATACTATAACATTAGTCTGGCAGTCGCTGCTTCTCAGTCTACCATTTAAAATATTGATTAATAGAGTGTTTGTTTTATGACGCACAGAGGAATATTATTACGAAATCGACTTTGGGAATTGGCCCCTTTAGTACAGCTTTCCGGCAATGATTCCTGGATTTGGCCTCCTTTCGTCTAAGTTGACTGCCACAACAGACCTGTCTCGCCGGAAAACATCTTGCCCTGGTTGCTCATGGAGATCTCCAGCCACACGACGAAGATGAGGAACACCGACACGGCCAATCGCAGCACGGACCAGCATCGTAGTCGCGGCATTATATCCGTACTTAGTCATGTACGCACTGCCCGCCGTGCAGCTAAAAAACAAATATTCTTACTTAATACAAATACAAAAAACATTTAAAAAAATAATACATAAATATGTGGAATATAAAATCAAAGGCAGTAATATCCAAAAGAAATTAAAAAATGTTTTGAATGCCGTCACCGAGGATCACTAATGTAGATTTTATTTATTTATTTATTTTTAATGATTTATAAACAATGAAAAACACGTAACATGATATAGGTAATACAATTATAATACAATAAGCATAAATGCTTTTCATCACTTAAATGTGAACACAGCAAACATAGAAAATATTTTTATTACCGAAATTTTCTATTGTGCTTAAGATTAAAATACATTGTTATCAAGTTGTAAGTTTAATTTTTAAACAAATTTTACGAAAATATAAGCGCAATAATATAAGCAAAATAAATTTAACGAGAACCTTGCGCTCGTTTCGAAGAACATAATTTTTTGAAATTTGGTTCAAAAGATGCGAGATGCAATACAATAGTTTACGTGATATTTTTATGACTGATTTTTTAAAACTTTTTATGTACGACATTATTGATTATTTTTCACGCACCACCAACTATCCAGTCGCGTACCGTCGGTGGTACGCGTACCACAGGTTGGGAACCGCTATCCTAAAAAAATTGTAGTCTATAGCTAGACCGTATTCGAAGAATGTGTGTTGTTACGATGCAAAAAATGAACACAAAAGAAGTTTTTCTAGTAAGTAACCTTTTTTAAACTAAAAAATACACATTTATTTGGAATATCATATTGAGGCTTGTAATACGGGCTTGCCAGACAACTTTCCCCCGCTTTATTCTTACGGGACATGTACATGTAGAATGGTCTTTTGATTGTGGTCGACCTATAGCATGTACATTCTGATATAAATTAATAATAAAAACCCACATTTTTGAAAAAAAATAATGCTGACCAAAGGCTAAAACACACACAAGAAAGAAAATAAAAAAGTGATTAGGTGAGTGAGATTGAACGAAGAGACTAAACAGCTAATTTCGCAAGTTTGGTAATGGTTCTCTTGTATTCATGGAAACTGTCGTGAAATGTCAATGAGGATGTTATGATTATTTTCTATTTTGTTGTATGACCTCAGCATTCTAGATATAGAGTTAGTGGTGGAGAAAGTCCAAAAGAAGTTTCTGAGATATCTCTACATGAGAGAGTACGGGCATTATCCTTGGCTTTACCCAACCGAGTTTCTCCAGGGTATGCTTGGCTACAATAGTTTAGAGACTAGAAGGAATGTGTATTTGATTACACACTTTTATCGATTGTTGCGCGGTATGATCGACAATACTGAAATTATGCAGAGCATTGGTTTGTATGTTCCTGATAATTACCTTAGACATCGTCAGCATAGATTGTTTCACATTCCAATATACAGGACCAACCTGCCGATGGTTATGCCTGTTGGAAAAGCTACAGCTATGCTGAACAAGATCGCTTTGGATATTGATATATTCCATGTGTCTGAGGGGGTTTTCCGAAGCGGGATTCTCCTACACCTTTGACCAGATTATGCAGGTCACTTCTAATTGTTTAAAAATTGTTTAATAATAAATTAGTATTTTAATACACAATATGTATATGTGTGTGTATGTATGTATGTATATGTATATGTGTATGTATGTATACATATGTGTTTATGTATATGTGTATATGGATGTGTATGTATATGTGTATATGTATATTTTTAGATGTAAGTTAATAATATGTATGCATTGAACAGAATGTTTGTAATGTACATATTATGTAATAAATATAAATTGAAATTGAAAAAAAAATTAAAGAGGGCCATATTGTTATTGAAATTAACGCAATGAATTATAGATTTTAAGTACGTATCCCTTCCAAAATCATGTTTCCTATAAATTTATAGACTATACAGGGTGGCAAAAACTTTACAGGTGGATTCCTGTATTGATAATGAGTCAAAAATATTCAAGTAACCATTACCTACGGAGATAGGCAATATCAAATTTTGCACTTTTTTCAATATTTATTGTATACTTACATTTGTTTAACATAAATTACTAATAACTCCACTGTAGGTAAAACCTGTTCTGCGGCAGTTATTCTCACTTAAGAGTTACGCAATAGTAACATAGAATAGTAATAAATAAAATAGTAAAGAAATAGAAAAGTAAAAATAAATATAAAAGCGGGATAACATTTCTGACTCATTTTTTGCAAAAAGTTGAATTATCATTACAGTAACTTATATTGATTATGAAAAATTCATTAGCTTTAATACAAGTCAAATAAAATGATAAAAATCTTGCAAAAAATTAAAATATAATTTTTTTACAATTGTCAAAAAATTCTGTTTTCAATTTTTGCCAGGTATTTATCTTTATTATGAACATGAGTTTATAAAAGCGAGGGCTCGCGCCGCGCAGAACAAAGCGACAACTTACAGTGTGGCCAGCGATAGTAAATCAAGAAAATACCTACCGGCAAGCGAGAAGTTTTCTAGTGCGAATTTCAATAATTTTCATAATAGAAACGTAAGACCTGTTTCTATTACGTTTGTGAAGAGTGCTCGAGGATATGGGAATTCTAAGCAAGGTAGAGGACTTATATTATGGATCTGGAATTGATGATTTTATGTAATTTGAAAGATTTCGTGATTTATTCATTGCTCAATTTTCAAACGCGTTTTACTCGTAACCATGTTTTGAAAATCGGTGACCAAAATATCTCGGCAACCACTGAACTGTTCAACTTGAAATTTCTAGTGGTTATTCTATACATAATTATCTAGTCTTTATCGTAGGATTTTTTAAGTGACTTATTTTTTTTATCGGCATAATAAACCCGAATTTTTCCCTAAAAAACGCTATTTTAAATTCAAACGCCCGCCATTTTGTCAAAAATCTATATTTTCAAAAACCCCTACGTCAAAGACCAAATTATAGTGTCGATTTTGATAATCTTTTTGTTTTTTTTTATCCTGATGATTCCAGATGAAATGGGAGTGATCACCGCGGAGGACCTTTTTTTTCGGCAGTCGACAGAACAGAAGAATTTTCCGCCAATGTTGAATATTTTTTTATAAAAAAAATTTAACATATTTTTAAAAGTACGCACTTTCATGTAGAAATGATACCAATACCATAATTCATATACGATTTCTTAAAAAAAAAATTTTCGCGCTTCGTGGGTAGGTATTTCCCCTTAAAGCCTATTCACTAGGGGACAAATTGTCCCTCAACAGCACGCGCGGCATAGAGTCTACGTGACGTTGCAACGTCGTGCATTGTTCCGCGACCTCTCGCACAACATAGCGCGGCATTTCTACGTGCCGTGGCAACGTTGCCATGCGCACGGTACCCGAGCGTACTCACTGCAACATTCCGCGGAGCGTCAGTACCACGTGGTATGTTTACAAGTGAATACGCATGCGCTGTATCTGTCAAGATGACAATGCGGGGAAACGAAATCGTTCTTGAACTCATCGAGCTGTATCGATCGAAGATCGCATAGAATGTCCGTCCTTCTTTCTCTTTGCAGTAAATAATTTCGCATTCTCCTCTTTTTTCTCCTCTTACTTTTCGATAAACTCATTAACATAAACAGATACGCGGCTATCATCATAACCTCATAGGGCGATATATTTCCGCGACGTGTGGAAAACAATAATTATTTGCAAAAAGGACCTTGTTTTTAATAATATTCAATTTACTACAGTAAAACCTCGTTTATTTTAAATTGCGACCCAAAAAAACATTTCGAATTGCGCGGAACCCCGTTTTCGCCAAATGAGATACCGCAGCTGTCAACATAAGCTCATCGGGTGACATTTCCGCGACAAGATATGCGAGTCCCGGTGTGTACACGTCAAATGGCCGCGTCATTGTCCCCGAAACATGAGCGTAGATGTTGATGCGACATGCCGAGTGGAATGTTTCGCGATTTGTCCCCTAGTGAATACATGGCTTAAGGATAACATTACACAAAACATTTTTGCCTATAAAATTTCATCAACTTTCCAGCAATTTTGGCCGATTCAGTATTGGTCCTTATCAAATTAGACATCTTATTAACCTTAAGCATTTACCGCAGATCTAATTTTTCCTTTACAACAAATCATTTATGAAATATCTTAGAAGATACGACGAGTCTCAACTGTACCGGGCTAAGCCGGGCTTGTTCGCTGGTTTGAAAATATAATATACACGCCTAAATGCGTACATATCACAGGCAGTGATAAGATCCTAATTTCTATCTAGTGAGATTTTAGGTTAAGCTAACACTTCTCTGGGGAAATTGATTAAACCACATCACTATAAATAAGAGTTAAAAGATTGATAACATCGGTAAAAGCCCCCTTCAAGTGCTTCTTTCTACTCGGCCATGTGATGTTATATTTTAATTACTTTTCTACTATTCCATATTATTGTCACGTTTCGCGGCTTCGGGGGACGAATGAAAACACTGAAAACTAATTAGCAAATTAATAATGATTTAATGTACAAAATCACTTAACACGAATTAAAAAAATGCACCATGTCGCAATATATCACTTCGTCTACGAACATTTATTATCGCTGGGTAACACCAATTTATGGCTCGCAGCATATTCGATTCTCCGCTTCGATTATCTCATGACTGGTCACCCTGGCCGTCGTCTCGCGGCTCGCGGCCGACCTCGCACCGAACGAATTGTCAAAACATGACAATTGTGCGGCGGCCTAGATCCGTGCTATTTATATCCAAATGCTGGTATTTTCGAATTTTCCAGATTATTCTAGTGTTTGGGAGAAGGTTCTCGTCGCTTCTCGGTTGTTCCGGGCGTTTCCCGAACGTTGTAGATCACCCTCCATTTCTATAGGCCGTACTCGATCCTTCCGCAGTGTAGTAACATATTAATTATTAATTACAAGGAATTCTATATGTAATCTCTTTTTCTATTTCTTTGCATTATATTATAGTAAAATATTGTAGTATGTATATAGGGTTATTTGGAAAACATTAATAACCTCGCAGGACTATATTTCTGCCTTGATTATGAGTCGAAAATGTTCAAGCTATTATGAAAACATTCCAAAAGGAAATTTTTCAGGGTTTTTATCATTTTATTTAACTTGTATTGAAACGAATGAATTTTTCGTAATCGATATAAGTTACTGTAATGATATTCCATGGTTTTACAAAAAATAGGTTAGAAATATTGAAAAAAAAAATGCAAACTTTGATGTCGCATATCTGCATAAATATTGTTAAATTAGGTCATGATAGCTAGAACATTTTCGACTCGTATTCAAGGCAGGAATATTGTACTGCGTTTTGTTGAATATTGTAATGTTTTCCAAATAACCTTGTATAAACATTAGTCATTTAAAGTTTTTAATTTAACCTTTTTGCATTGTTATTTAAATTCCTCTATGTCGGCTATTATATATTTTGTATTATCTTTGATTTGGAGTCCTTTGTACATTAAGCAATTTCGTGAATTATTTTTCTTCTGTAGTTTTGTACTGTCGCCACTTCCCGTATTGTATGAAAGAAAATCTTTATTTAGTTTCGTCCTGTTACTAATACATTTGAGTAACAATCCGCGAGATTTACAGAATTTTTTTATAATACGTTTCACAAATCTGGAATCCCGCATACAATGCGCAAATATCACGAATAGAAAATATACAAATGTCGTTTCGGTTGAAATCAAACTTTACACGAGAGATATCGAAAGGAGAGTAACTGCGGGAAACAAAGTTAATGGTGCACTAAATGCAATTATGGCCAATAAGAATCTGTCAAAAAAAGCAAGACTAGCGGTACATAATGGCGTTCTAGTGCCAACCCTTATGTATGGAAATGAAGCCTGGAATTGGCAAAAGAGGAATGAAAGTAGACTGAATGCGGTTGAAATGCGGTCACTAAGACGCTTGTGTGGAAAATCTTTAGTCGATAGAGTGAGGAATGAACAAATTAGAAGTGAATGCAATGCTGGCTGTAGTGTGGTAGATAGAATAAAGAAAGGAGTGCTGAGATGGTTTGGTCATGTGGAACGTATGAACGAGGAAAGGATGGTTAAGAAAATATATGAGGCGAATGTTGAAGGCAACAGGAATAGAGGGCGTCCGCGAAAGACCTGGCACGATCAGGTACTACAAGTATTTGAGGATGGCCCTGTTAAAAGCCGCAACAATCGTAGAACGTGTATGAGAAGATGTATGAATGTGGCCGAAGCAAAAGTGGTGTGCCAGGATAGAAGAGTGTGGCGTTCAATCCTCTCTGCCTACCCCTGCAGGGAAACGGCGTGATGGTTAGTTAGTTAGTTAGTTAGCAATATCTTGAAATATGCATAAAAACATCACCTGCAAACCAGTCGTGAAATAGCAGACCCAATTTTCTTGCTAAAAATATCCCCAGGCTCGATAGATTGACCCGAATTATTATCCGAGCTCTTGATCAATGTTCCACTTAAAGTTCTAGAACCAACCCTCTTCTTCTTACTCCCCTTGCTTCTACAAACTACAGGCTAAACTCGTACTTGCAACAGATTTAATGCACTCGCAAAAAAGTATAATCTAGACGTGTTTCACAATAACCCTACTCATGTTCGACGTTTGCTTTCCGATCCATTTTTCAAATAAATATGTTATTACAGTCGAACTCGGTTATAACGAACGCGACGGGACTAACTAAATTTGCTCCTTATAGCCGGGACTCTTTATATCCGGGATTCACTTTTTTCACAAATTTTTTTGATTGTGTGATGTTATTTTCAAGAGTAGCTAAATAAGCATCCTTATCTTTCCAGAGCGATGGAACTGTAGAAGGCGATTGTGAAAACTTTTTACAGACTTTTTGACGCCGATAATTTCGACTTTTTCGCGAACCTAGAGACACTTTCGTTTATTAGTGAACATGTTTCCAATAAAACAATTCGCGTTTAACTGATAAGGCTTTTAAATGCTAATACAGTAAACTGCATAAAATAAACTGTCACCATAAACATTTTGGAAACCCCCAATAATCGGAGTTATATGACCAGTATTCTCGACCTTCAGTAAACTATGTATTGCTTGCTTGCCTGCGTACGTGGGATTTTCGGACCCAAATTTGTGTACATCATAAAATGAACCCTAATTAAGTGCGAGCCGCTTTAAAAGCAAAGTAAAAAGTTCATTGTTATGAGTACCTATTTGTCTTTTTTTCTGTAACCCAAGCAAATATGTTTGCAGAGTTTCTAAAATTTGCTCCGTATATCCGGGAATCGTGCTCCTTATAGCCGAGACCGATTGTATGGGAATATGCGCAGATCAAAATGAATTCACAGTTTTTCTCATTATAGCCGGGATCTCCTTATATCCGAGCTCGTTATAACCGAGTTCGACTGTATTTCATAAATATGTTATTATTTTCTACTAAATCAAATATATATAGTTACATCAATACTATACCATATACAGTATGTACCAGAGCTAGCAGCAGAAACTTGACCGGGAGATTTCCGACTATGTTAAAGCAACCATGACCTAATTAACATCAATAGAAGATATGCAATATCAAAGTTTGCATTTTTTTTTCAATATTTCTGACTTATTTTTTGTAAAAAGTTGAAATATCATTACAGTAACTTGTATCGGTTATGAAAAATTCATTTGCTTCGATACAACTTAAATAAAATGGTAAAAACCTTGTAAAAAATAACTTTTTTCTATTTTTGCAAGGTTTTTATCATTTTATTCGACTTGTATAAAAGCGAATGAATTTTTCATAATCGGTTTAAGTTACTGTAATAATATTTCAACTTTTTGTAAAAATAAGTAACAAATATTGAAAAAAAAATGCAAACTTTGATATTTATATCTCTATAACTATTGATATTAGGCCATGGTCGCTCGAATATCTTAGACTCATAACATAGGCAGGAATCTACCGACAAAGTTTCTGCTACTAGCTCTGGTACACCCTGTACATGTACTATGCGCATATACGGCATTTTGCAACTACCAGTGAAAACCTGTAATTGGCTTTTTTATGTTTCACATTCTTTGAATTTTCTTAATTATTGTCAGCTGTTGGTTTTCCGAATAAATATAAATAAACAAATAAATAAAAAATTCCTGTAGTAGTGGCAGGTTTTTTGTATTTATCTCAGGAACACCTCAGCGGGATATTGCTGCCTTTGCTTTTATACCCCTCTTTGAGATATTAGTAAATGTGTGTTAGAGCTGTGTGAATTGAACATGTCTTACCCGTGATTAATATCATGATAGTTTGTATAATTAGTAAACAGATGGTGTGCCCTCGAAGCAATTCTCTTTCAATCTCTCCGTCACGTCCATGTTTTGGTGGTTTGACAGCGGACACGACTCCAATTCTATCCTGAAACAAGAAGACAGACATATTTATGACACATTTTTAGAACCGAGACATTCGAACTGGGCCGGCAGTATTTGGGAAACTAGAGCACGTCGTCAAAGCCAAATGACCACCGTCTCTAAAGAGTAAAGACATACATCTACACTAATATTAGGTCCTTACATATGAAATTGGCGTTTTGCCGTACTGGCAAATTTGATCTCAAATATCTTCTCATTGGTTAGGAATTCCAAATCCAAATTTATACAGCTATTTACTCATGTATTTGTGTTTTGAAAATTATGATTCATTTGTTTTTTCCTCAATTGTTTTTTTCTTTGCGTCACTCAGTTTACAAAATGAAAAACTTGAAATATCGCGTTATTTACGAGTACGAGTTCCACCGTGGCACCAGTGCTGCAGAAACGGCTCGAAGGATTAATGATGTGTATGGCGACGGTGCCGCAAAAGAAAACACAGTGAGTTTTTGGTTCCAACGTTTTCGTTCTGGAAATTTCGACCTGCAGAACAAGCCCCGTGGACGGCCGGAGACCAAAGTTGATAATGAAGAATTGAAGGCTATTGTGGAAGCGAATCCATCGCAAACCACATCCGAGTTAGCTGCAGGCTGCGATGTTAGTGATAAAACTGTTTTAATCCACCTGAAGCAAATTGGTAAGGTGAAAAAGCTTGAAAGGTGGGTACCTCACGAATTGAGTGAAGCAAATCAACAAACGCGCGTTGACTGCTGCGTTGCATTACTCAACCGGCACAATAATGAAGGGATTTTAAATCGAATCATTACCTGTGATGAAAAGTGGATCCTGTACGATAATCGGAAGCACTCATCGCAATGGCTGAACCCTGCCGAACCAGCCAAACCATGCCCAAAGCGAAAATTGACTCCAAAAAAGTTACTTGTGAGCGTTTGGTGGACTAGTGCTGGTGTCGTTCACTACAGCTTTCTTAAATCTGGCCAGACGATTACGGCAGATGTCTATTGTCAGCAACTGCAAACCATGATGGAAAAGCTAACTGCTAAACAACCGAGGCTGGTTAATCGCTCTAGGCCACTGCTGCTTCATGATAACGCTAGACCACACACTGCACAACAGACGGCTACCAAATTAGAGGAGCTTCAATTGGAATGTCTAAGACATCCACCGAACTCTCCGGACCTTGCCCCAAAAGATTACCATTTTTTTCG